>OZ059906.1:19459505-19789505 GCA_964057215.1 Oscheius myriophilus
ATAAGAATTATCACCAAGAAATCAAATTTTTTTCCTTTGATAAGGACTTTTACGCAGTTGGCCTTAGATGACATCACAAGGAAGCCTCTATGTCTCCGGAAGAAGTGGCCAGATCATCGCCTACGCCCAAGATAAGATCGAAAATCAGGAGAGTTTATGACTTCTGTGGGTACATAAAGAGCCATTCGCCCATTCTAACCATTCCACTTCCTCAACCAAAATGTTGGTGTTTGGAGCTCTCCTTCTCCTTCCATTTGTGACCGCCAAGTGTCCAGCAGGAGCTACTGAGGCCTACAATCAATGTTATGTGTCTTCTTTGTAAGTTTACATTTTGAAAGTTCAAAATAGAATTTCAAGGATGGTTGCAACTTGGAGTGCGGCTGAGGGAATCTGTCAGAACATGGGAGGACACCTGGCCAAGGCCGACAATGCGGATCAAAATGCCTTTCTTCAGAAGTGTGAGTAAATTTAATCAATATAACAACATTTGCTCTTTTCAGTGATCCAAGACCAATGGATTTCCCGTGCCTGGATCTCTCCTAACACAGCTGGGGGCTCTTGGATGAACAGTGATGGCTCGTCTCTTGCCTACAACAACTTTCAAAGCAAGTCTTTAAATGAGCTGTTCTAGTTCTCTTTTCAGAAACCCCTCGCAACAACGGCGACCTCACTGCCGCTACCATCGATGGAAATACTGGAGTGTGGTCGGATCAGATGGGCACTTTGGTTTACAAATTTATTTGTCAGGTAAGGTTTATTTGATCAGCCATGGACTAGTTTCGGCTCTTTGGTTTCTGTATTTCTCTTGATTCAGCATGTGCTGTCTATTTTTCGTTTCCTGATAGAACAAGGGTAATCGCGGCGGGGCCCAAACCCCAAAACCTTTAAGACGTCATCTATGTAAAAGGCCACTGTCTTAGAATTTCAAAGTGCTTCGATTGGGTTGAAAATTTTCTTGTAGCCCAAAGACAATATGCTGAGACGTTGGGGTCGACAGAAACATTTTGACCCGGGTTACTACATAGGTGCCCAAATGGTACTGTAAAAAAAAAATGAACGTTCACAAAAATTCAATTTGAAAATCGCTTTTTGTAGCAAATTTATTTCCCAGAAACTTTAACTTCAGGTCCTACCGCGATTTCGCTTTCCGTAAAATGGGAACTTCAAAAAATTGTTTCAAAAAGAGGTTTTTCGGGATTTTCGACCTTTCGCTATATAAGCCAAAAAACAATTCAAATTCTACGTCCAACTTGGCGCCGAATAAGTTTTTAACCGTTTTAATTAAAAATTGGAGGGGACTACTTTTGATAAAAACACACTTGAATGCGAAAAAATGGCCAAAAAAGCATAAATTTTGGTTTTTTCTGGTCTTACGTTTCAATGTTTTATTGGGAATTTATAAGTTTGAACCATGACTTCTGTGAATGGGCATTTCTAGGTCAATTATTTGAGCTGATTTTTAAACACTCTTACAAATTGTCAAAATTAAGTAATGATGCCCTGGGCTGATGACATTTCAAATATGCTCAAATATTACAGAGATATCCCTTGAGAATCAAAAACCTTACTTGATCGCAATTTTGTGTGCTTCGGCAATAACCCAGAAGATGTTATAAAGGGTTTTTATTTATTTTTTTGGGCATCTAACTTTCGAAACATGTAGACACGAACACTTTAACCTGGGTATACAAGTTCGAAACTAATTAACTTTATTCTCATTATTCAACTGAAATGATCGAAAATAGCTGAATAACTTAGGCAGTTTCAAATTACGTGTGGTTATTTATCAAAGTTTCCGAAGTAGAGTAATAAAGTAATCATATGATTTCAGTTCCCCACTTGTGGTTCCGACGGTTCAATGCCTTCATCCATCCTTCCCCGAAACAACGACACCGGTGTGATCTACAGCGAGCTGTCAAACTCGTAATATAGCTTTTATTTAAAAAGTATTTAAAGTGTTTTTAAGGTTTTTCTATACCACTGCCTACCAGACTGCTCAGATTAGCATGGCAGAGACTTGGTGCGCAGGAATTGGAGGACATCTCCCAGCTATAAGCAACTCTTTCCAGAATGCAGAGCTCCTCCAGATCATCGACGGTGAGTAACTACTACCAGATGGAACTGTTTTGTGTCTTCTCAGACCTTGATACATACGGAATGAATAACAACTACGCTTTGGGACTGTACTCTGACTTCCGTTCCGTGTGGCACTGGACTGACGGAAGATCCACTGGCTTCACAAATTGGGCACCTAATGGTTTGTTGTTTGATCTAATTCTTCAAAGTCTATGTGGTTCAGCTAACATTGCTGTCGCAAACCAGCGTTCCCTCTTTGATAAGAAGACAGGACAATGGGCTCCCTCTACTGACACCTCGGCTACCTTCATCTGCCAGTTTGCAATCGATAACAGAAAATGTTAAAGAAGATGTTTTGTGAATTTACGTATAAAATCAATGTGACAACATGAACTCTTTTTGATTTTATCCTGCAAAAAATTATGAGTATAATAATCAGTTTTTCAATTTATAGTTTGTTTCCAACGGACGTTCCCATAACAACAGATAAGTTTGGAACACAGTAGGAAACAAATCAAAGTACCCTGCCGCCGATCCCGGCACCTTGCGGACGTAATGCCACTGCCAACAGGAGCCTTGGCTGAACGTCGGGCTGGCAATTCCAAACTTCCCCGGTGGAACCAGGTCACCCAGTCCTTTAAATTTCCGGAGCCGGACCATAGCTTCAATTCCAATTCAGGTTGCTTTCTACTGTCATCCGCATTCCGTTGTCGAGTTGTAATTTCGAGAGCTGTAATCAGACAATATGTGACCAAGTCATCATATGTCTTAGGAAATCGATTGTCTTATCCTTTTCCCGTAAAGTTCAATCATCGCTTTCTGAATTTGTATTCCTACTGTGACTGAATTGACTGGAAAAAGAGTTACGTGAGACGGTCATTGAAACGCCCCGCCAACTTCCTTATTGCAACATTGCAACAGGAGAACGTTACAAACTAATCGAATTAGGGAAAGAATTTGGGTAAACCAGTCCACAAAATAGAAAATCGCCTAGAAGACAAGATATTTTTTAGGAAGTGCACTCATTATTTTTATATTTTGTGCGGCTCCAATAAGGAAGTAGACATCCCTTTTCACTCAATCACTCTCACGTCTCTTTTTCAACTCGAATACGGTCACAACCCCAACACAGAATCAAGTGGAACTCGCCGTAATAGTGGTCACACCCAAAGGGTTCAAAAGGGGCACTGCGTCTGCAGAAAATCACCCTCTCCCTTCACTCCAATCAGGGTAGAGTTACCACAACTTTCATTTGCAAACCCCCTTTACAGATGTCGGTGAAGGCTTTGGTTGTGTCGGCTTCAGTGCTCAGTGGCATTGCTATCGTCGTCTGTCTTGTCACAGTTGGTGCCATTTTCAATGACATTAACAACTTCTACAACGACGTCATGAGTGACATGGAGAACTTTAAGGAAAATTCTTAATGCCTTAATTGAACAACACCTTAACTTAAGGACTTGGCTAACGGAGCCTGGCACTCGATGGCTGAGCCTTCTGCCCAGAACCCCTTCACAGTGACGGTTCGTCAGAAGCGCCAGGCCTCTTGCAACTGCGGCCCCCAACCCAACAACTGTCCTCCGGGACCACCTGGTCCCCCTGGGGCTCCTGGAGAGGCTGGTCATGATGGAGAACAGGGAGCACCTGGAAAGGACGGACATCCTGCTACTTTCGTTGGAGAATCTGCTTCTCGTGACGGTTGCATTTCCTGCCCTGCTGGTCCCCCTGGACCTCCTGGCCCTGATGGAGAGGCTGGTCCAGCTGGTCCCGATGGACAACCCGGGGCCCCTGGCGACGGTGTTTCTGGCCGTGGCCCTCCTGGTCCTCCCGGCCCCGTTGGAGATGCCGGAGCCCCCGGACAGCCTGGTCCCGCTGGTTCCCCTGGTCAGTCTGGAGCTCCTGGCCGTCGCAGTGCTGCCGCACCTGGCCCAGCTGGTCCCCCTGGACCTCCCGGTGCTCCTGGAAAGAATGGAGCCCGAGGAAATGGTGGTGATGGAGCTCCTGGACCTCAAGGAGCACCCGGTCCGGATGGAAAGCCCGGAGCTCCTGGAGAGGATGGAACTCCTGGTGTTCCCGGAGAGAGCGGAGTCACTGGATCTGATGGTAAAGTACAACATATGTACAATTTTAAAAACAAATTTCAGCTGCCTACTGTCCCTGCCCTCCTCGCACCGTCCTCCTCGCTAAGAACCGCCATGCCGCTGTTTCCAAGGCCCGAGCTGTCAAGAAACACCGTGCAGCCAAGCATCGTGTTGTCAAGGCCGCCCGCAAAGCTTAAGCCAATGAGTGATAAAGTAGTAATAAATGTTTTCCATTTTGAGCTTGTTTCGAGTTTCAAACAGCAGATAACTGGTTCTCGCTTAACGAGAAGAAAGCTCAATGGACAACGGGTACAACATTCTGGGTGATTATCAGTACCATAAACTACGACGTAAAGTCAACAGGACTTCAACGAATTCACGCATAAAATCACATCTTATTAACATTTCGTATCGCAAAACACGGCCTTTCCAATTGGTAACTCGGGTCGCTTCAAAAACAGAACTGGAAGTTTGCTAAGCCCCGAGTCCCGCCACGACAAGCGCTGAAATCCCGCGTTCCTTACAATTTGTTGCCTTGGCACTTCGCCAATACTATTCGAGGCGGGATTAACATTAAGGCAGCCTATAACACTTTGTTCTGGCTATTGGCAAAGTGCCCATGCCGGGTTTTTGGCAGCTGGTATTCCTTCAAACGTTAAAGAGGGAAATGCCTTGAAAATGACAGATGAAGATAGCCTTTCAGCATTTCAAGAATCCCGCTTATACCCCTCTCACCTCGTTTATACACCAATCCCACGAAGGTATCTTCTTCTTTGAGGCAAAACACCCAACTTCTTCCACTGGTGAATGTGGTGAGACGAAGCTCTTCCGTGGGGCAAGGACAGGATGATGACCTACAATCCCGCTTATACCCCTCTCACCTCTTTCGCATCAGAATCCATTTTTACGTTTAGAAAAGTTTTATTTATGGGCATGCAAAATCACAATCGTTCCATGAAATGAGTATATTACAGAGAAAGTGATAAAATCGCAGTATGAAAAGACTAGTAACCCGTGGGATGAAAGAGATTAGTCGATCTAAATGTGGAAAATGCAAGCGTTATCTGTACAAATCGGGGGAAAGTTAGCTATTTGGAACTAGGGATGGGGGCAATGACTACACCCTCGGTGAGCGGTTTCCCCTGCCCGATCTGCGGGTTCTGTTGTGCCTAGGCGCCCCAGGGGTCTTCGGGCTGCGCATCGTAGAACTGGCCAGAGGGGGTCCGGGAGTGAGAGGATTGTTCGAAGCGATCGAAGTGGCGTCAGAGACTCTGAAAAGTAAAGGATCAGAGAGAGAGAGAGAGAGAGAGAGAGAGAGACAGAGAGAGAGAGAGAGAGAGAGAGAGAGAGAGCGAGAGAGAGAGACGAACCTGGTCTTGTTCCGCCTCTGTTTCCTCAGGTAGACGACGAAGAAGACGACGATTGCAAGAGTCAGGACTCCGACGACGCCCAGGACGATGATAGTGTAGAACCGGAAAATTGAACAGTGATATTGCCCAAATTAAAAAAAAAGCACAATTTTCAGGGAAAAGAAAAAACTTACTTCATTTTCTCTGCCTTTATCCTCTTCTCCTCCTCGTGGATCATCTCACTCGACAGCTGGTTGATGTCGTAGGGCGAGAACGTGGCCAAAACTGGCTTGTTGAACTTGGGCAGATTGGAGAGGACGTCCTTGATCGTGGAATCGGCCTAAAACTCCGTTTTATTAAGAGAGAGAGAGAGAGAGAGAGAGAGAGAGAGAGAGAGAGAGAGAGATAACCGACCGGTGCCATTTTCGTGAGCAGTCCCGTGAGTTTATCAGCGTTTGCCAAGAAATGGGAGAGCAGGTCGGCCGGAAGCAGCTTCAGGTCCGGCAATTTTCCACTGGCGACGGCGTTGATGACCTCGGAGGGGATCAGCGACATGTTGTAGCCTGGGGGCATCAGGCTCAGAAGATCCGAAGCCGAAGCGGAGGTGCCGCTGCCCAGAGAGATCGTCTTCGTGTAGTAGCTCTAAAAAAGTGAATGTTTAAGGAAAGAAATTCATAAATTACGGAGATTATCGCAGTTTGGTTGGCGTCCAGAAACGGCAGGGGATCGCCCTTGATGACGTTGGTGACGAACGCACTGGGGAGTTTGTCCATCGGAGGAAGGAACTGAAAAAAAAAAGAAATTTTAAAGATTCGCAGACAGAATTAAGACAATAGCAGGACATGAAGCGTGTGGGGGGCTCGATGCGGAAGCCCCCAAATGGTGCCTCGGACGCAAAGCCCCCTTCAATTTTTGTCATGAAACACCGAATTAAGTATGTGCCATCAACACCTCTCGTCCACCTAAGATAACGTTCATAAATGAACAAAAGTATAGTCTTCGCCAATTCTAGTTCCGTCTATTTGACGCAATAACAGAGGGATACAGTAAACTTTCGCGTTGCAAATGAAATGTCCCATACTGAAAACCTTAAAATGATGACCCAAGATTCGAACCCACGGCCTTGGAAAGCCGTCTGGCTAATAGGCGAACTCGCTACCGACTGCGCTATGGCGGCACCTGACTGAGGAGCCGCGGCGGAGGCTGAAAAAGCCGCCGGTTTTCTGTTTCAGCGGCTGCGCCTTTTAAAAAAGCCAGTTTTAAAAGAAACTGAAAAACAAACCATATTTTAGAACATTATCAATGAAACATTACGAAACAGTGAAAAATTGATTCAATCAGCCAAGTTGAGATACCGTAATGAAGGAAAATACCGTGCCGCCGAAAATGGAGTACGTAGTGCTCAAAATGAGGAGGGACTAGAATTGGCTAGGACTATAACACAAAATCAAGCCCCCATTTGAATGGGCGGCTAATAAAGAAACATTATTAGGATCACACTGAAAGAGGGGTTACACAATTTCCCCGAGGCCATTTCAACGAACCTTTGCCTGTTCGTCTGTCATATTTCCCTTCTGTGCCGCCAGCGCCGCCGCGTAGACGTTGCCCATGTACTGTTTCAGGAATCCGTCGAGCGTCTCCTTCGTGATCCCGGGGATCTGTCCTCCCTTCAGCACGTGCTCCACAACCGCCGGGTCCACTTTGCTGATGTCGATGTCTCCCGCTCCAGGCACGTTCACTATGAAATTCGGGATCGACTGGATCAGCTGAGTGATGTCAGAGGCCACCGGCTGACCGCCTGTGGCAAAACGCACGAGGGGCGCTGTGAACTGGAAAATGGCAATTAAAATGAGCAATTAAAATAAAAGTACCTGTTCAATGGCCTGGTTGAGGTCCCTGTTCTCCGGAAGGTTCTTCGCGCCCGTTCCAGCGGGGATGTTGAGGCCGGGCAGGCTGCGCAGCGAGGGAATAGCCTAAAATCCATTTATAAAACAAATTACAATATATTTCCCACCTGTGTGACGGTGTGTAGAATTGGAATGCCAGCGGCCATGTTTCCGAGGGTCTGTCCGTTGACCGTCGACTGCAGGTTGTCGAATCCGGGAATGAACGACGAAATCAGGGACCTAGGAATAAATTAGCGTAAGAAAAACAGCTGGTCCCACTTTTGACTGCCCTGGTCGCCCAGTCCCAGCGTCTTCATCCCTTCCGAGATGGTGTCGTTCGCCTTCTTCACCAAAACATCCCGCAGCCTAAAAAATACAGAATTTCCTACGAAAATTCCAAAAACTGTTGCTGAAACGCCGTAATCCCCACCTCACTCCGGCGTATTTGGCAGGTCCTTCGCAGGAAATCTCAGCCTGTCCCGGGACGAAAGTTCGCACTTGATTCGTGACGAGGTAGGCGACGAACCAGTCGAATTTCTCGTCGCATTCCCATTCGTTACCTGAAAAGGTTTAAATTGGCCAAAAAAATAAAGTGAAATGTCCACAAAGAAAAAAAATACACACCGCTCAGTAGAATATTGGCGATTTTCCGGGAGAAAGTCTCCTTTTCGAAGCCACGCAGGTTGTTTTCCGCCAGATTCAGCCACTGCAGTTGCGAGATATTGGCGAACACCCTCTGAAACAAAGAAATTAAATAAATAAAAAGGAAGGAGCGGCTGACCTTGTCCAATTTGCTGAGCTTGTTGTGGGACAGGTCCAGACTGGAAAGCGAAGACAGGGAGAAAAAAGCGAAAGGATCCAGGGCGGAGAGGGAATTGTTGCGGAGACTTAGTTGGCCGAGGAGGGGACTGCTAGAGAAGGCCAGCCTGTCGATCTTCTGAATCCAGTTTCCGTCGAGGCGGACTTGCGACAGACTGGGGTGGCCTTGGATGACGGGAGCCTAAAATAGAAATATTATGACGCAACGGGCGGCACGAACCTTCGCCAGGTTGTTGTTCGTCAAGTCGAGGACCGAAAGACTGGGAAGGGAGTTCAGCTGACGGCCGTCGAACGCTGCCAGCCGGTTGTCACTGAAAAATACAATTGCTGCTAATACTTCTTTGGAACATCGTGCCAAAGTTTCGACGTTGTTCCAATAAAAAATCTGCACATACCGCAGATTCAGGAACTGTAGCGTCGGCACTTTTGCAAACGTCGCCGGGTGCAGCTGCCTCAGGCCATTCTTGCCGAGCCGGACCTCCTTCAGCGACGGCATGTCCACCAGTTCAGAGTCTTCAACCTAAAACAATAAAATAAAATAACATATTCACAGCAAATTGAATATTTAAAAATAAGTACCTTGGATATCCTGTTCTGCGATAGATCCAGGTAAACTACGTTGGATCCTTGAAGGTTCGGGAGTGACGTCAGACAGTTGCCGCTCATGTCCAGGAGTTCCAAGCTCGTTTTGGGCCCATCGAGGGCTTTCCTGAACAAAATACGATAATTATTAGCAGACTACGGTAGTTCTCACGGTGGAATAGAGCAGATTTTGTTGTCCTCCAGACGAAGTTGGCGGAGCGAAGGCAGACCGGCCAGCGACTTCTCAGACACGTTCGATATCTAAACATCGAGAATTGGAATCATAAATAGAAATTAAATCTAGGAACGGAACTAAATCAAATAAGAGATGTCGACAGAGACTAGAGAAACAAAAAAATACCTTATTTCTATTGAGATTCAGTGAAAGGAGGCGTGAGAGGGATCCCATCGCAGGAACGGCCGTCAGGAGGTTGTTGGTGAGGATGAGCTCCTCCAGCGAATCAGTCACGTTCTCGAACACCTGAAACGTCATTTTAAGTACAATTATCAGGTTTTAAAGCCGGTGCCGGCCTTCTATACATTACGCAAAACTCGAAGATCGACAGCGAAATGGGAAAATAACACATTAATAAAAAAGGCTTATTCGCACCTTCGCATCCACACTTTGAATCCGGCAGCGGCTGATTTCGATGGCGCGGACGGGTCCCTTTGGCAGATGATCCAACACCGGCTGGGAGCAGTTGAACACGCGAAGGCGCTCCAGCGGAAGATTGCCCAAATCCTGAAAAATCAGGATTTTATGAAATTTGACATTAATGGGCTTGTTACACAGTGAAAGGAGTAATGTTGGCAACGCAAAACTACTTTGTGATTCACAAAAAAACAGAACTACCTTAAAAAGGCTCGCGAGAACGGTGCCATCGCAAGTGACGGAGAAACGGCCGGAGCGATCGGCCTCGCACTGGCACGTCGAGGGGAGAAGAGGGCAACTGGGTCTCGCAGTGGAGACAGCGGCCAATGCCAGGAAGAAGAGGGCCGCGGAGGGCAGGTTCATCCCAGAGCTGAAAAAGTGAGATAAATATAATGTAACAATTCAAGAACACAGCAAGAAGAGCGCAAAGACAGCACAATGCTCGGCAAAGGGAGACGATTTGTTTATGTTTAATGAAGTAGTCTAGCGTTTTTTTTACAAAACAACTCAAATGCAATAAAATTTAGATCGAAGACTCATTAATTGGCGAAAAGTACCGCAAAAGCAACGCTTCATTCTGCTGAATATGCGATAAAAAGAAACAATAAGTGTCGGTTACCGATACGAAATGAACATTCAAGTTAGAATTCTGACAAAGCTTTGTCTGAATTCTATCTTGAATGTTCATTTTGAAGAGCGATATTCGCCGGGCAAATGAAGAAAATACGGCCAGTCGGAGAGACAGCCGGCTGGAAATTTCGGTAGGTCAAAATTTTCCCGCAAAAATTCAAATGTTTAAAGGACTGCGCGGGAAAATATTCGCTATGGGACACATAAAATTCACAGTTTCCGGAAATTTCAGTTTCTGTCGGAAAATCGTGTTTTGCACTCGTTAATGTTCTGTCTTGTTGTGTTTAAAGAGGGGTTATTATTATTTTTTGTCGTAAAATCACGTTAAAATGGTCCTTAACTGTAAACTAGTCGTTTATCACCCCCAGGACGCCGTGCTCCTTTGTTAAGTGGCGTCTCTTACTTTTCTCTTTCTTTCGTCCTTTGAAACGAATGAAGCGCTAGTTTTGAAGCAGTTTCTGCCCCCGAGGAGTATTCGTATGGAATTGTTATCTGATTTGTTTTGAAAAGCTTAAAATTAATCGATTGTTTCAAAAAAGGTGTTCACTGTTTTCTCTCTGTTAAAACACTGATTCGTTACTTTTCATTTTTACGTTTTTTTCAGTTCCCACCTGCTGGTGACCCCTTCTGCAGTGATTCACCATGGTGGACTGTGAGTTTTGTTCACCTTAGCCATTTTAAGTCTATGAGGGGAACATATTCATGGTTCTCAAACTCTTGTTTTCGCTTTTGTACGTTACCATTTTCCTTTCAGTTTCGGATGACGGCTGGGGTCCCCCTTCTCCTAGGAAGCCCGTTATGCCCGTGCTCACGGAGGCCGTCAACGTGACCGCCCAGTCCGTGGCTTCTACGACGATGGAGGAGCCGTCTGTGACTGCCCCGGTGCCTCGCCAGAACGTCTTCGGAGAGACGATCCTTCCCCAGGCGGACCCTCCTAAGCCCTTCCAGGCCACTGCAACCGGTACCGGTACGTTCTTTATCACTTTTTTTTGGGCAACGCGGCTGACTTTTCAAATCTGTTTGCAGGAAAAAGCGTCTTCGACACGATGTCTGTGAGCTCTACTGGCGCCGTCCACGGTGGAGACACCCCTCGCTCCGTTCCCGTCTATCAGGGTGAGTTGACAGTAATTTTTATTCTTGTCTTGGCTTTGTTCGAATCATTTTTTTAAACATCAATTCTTTCAGAACCGATCCAAGTCGTCGAGGAGCCCTTCAAAAGTGTTGAAGTGCCGCCCAAGGTCGCCAACGAGGAGCGCCAAAGCCTGCAGTTCCTCATTCCGGATGAGATCCAGAATCTGATGAATCCTCCGGTCAACGAGCCCCGAAGTTTGTTTACGGTTTTTGTTAGGGATGTGACGATTTCATTTTTTTTAAATTTCTCTATCAAACCGTCTTTTCCAGCTGAAATGGACGCGTTTTCGACTACAGCGCTTCTGGGTCTTCTCCAGGTCATCGAAGCCGCCGGAAAGGTTTGCCTTTTAACCATCGACTAGTATTATTTGATATGTTTCAGAAGGCGACCGAGGTTTTGGCCGAACTGCGCGGCCAGAGCAACTGAAACCCGACGATCCCCTTCGCCCAATTGTTGATACACGTCTGATATGTCATTTGTCTCTGTTTAGGTTTAATCAATAAACGATACATCGCAAAGCGTGTGTTGTTTGCAATTGAAAACTATATTCTCTTTGGATCTAAACCCCTCCGGTAACAAGCGGTCTTATAGTTAGGCCGACAGCTGAGTGGCTGACCGCCGATGAAATCAACGGTTTTGTGTTCAGAATATTATTTAAAAGATATAACATTAAATCTTCAGCCAAAAACGACCGTAGTGAGTTTCTTCACGTTAACCTTTGGATTGACTCCGTGCACGCAGACCCCTGAATTTCCACAAATCCACTTAAGATATCTTCTTGCATCGGTATTGATCGATCCACGGAATCGTTTTCCGGGCACTGGAAGTTTATTTTTTTTTAAAATTTATTTCCCTTACATGGATTATCCACAAAGGTCTGCACGACCGAGCAAATTATTCCCCTACTGTGGACACCGAAAACCACCTTCCTTCCGTCATTAACAGTATGCATAATTCCACTGCCACTGTCTCCCTTAAAAGGCATATATAATATTTAGTTTTATATAATGTATTTAGTTTTATAAATTTATAATTATAAACATACCCTACATAAGAAAGCCCTTTCTTCCTCAGTACAAAACGAATCTTTCGGTGCCTTGAGGCTGTAGTCACAATACTTTTCTGTATTGAATTCAGCCCGCTCTTTAAACTTCTGAGGTGTTTGGGCATTGTTAGCTGAAAATAAGTTCTTATGGATGTGTACCTTAAGGCCTTACGATCACTACCGTAACCAGCTGCAAAGACCTTAGAAGGCAAAGATTGTTTAGGTATTGGGAGACAGGCCAATTCTGTGTCATTCCCTGTCAATAGGGGTTCTGTGAGTTCTACAATGGCAATATCTCCCGCGTTACAGCCTGATTCAGTGTAGCGAGATGGGACGACTACCTTAAAATTAAAGATAAGAAATTGTTCACGTTAAGGTCAATCATGAATTCTTGAATTTTCTCACCCTTGACGCCTCGATCATACGGTTGAGTACTCCGTCGGCGCAGCTTCCGGTGCTGGGGTTGAGGACTATGCAGTTTCCGCCGAAATGGAGAAATGTACGCTTTGGAGGGAATACCTTGGAAGAGTCTCTAAATGAGTTTTTTCTTTATCTCTCTCGCTCTCTCTCTCTCTGTATCTTTTGCTCTCTTTATCGCTATCTCTCTAAATCTCTTTGTCTAACTGACATTCTGTCTTCCTCTTTCCTCCCACGCTCCCTGCAGCCATCTCTATCCCTCTATTTCTCTCTGTCTCTAAACTTCTTTTTTTCTCTACATATCTTCCACACTCCTTCTATCTCTTCTCTTCTCCCCTCTCTCTTTCTCTATTTTTACCTGTTTCATTCTACATCTTTCTCCCTGTGCCCTTCTATCTGTATCTCTCTCTCTCTCTCTCTCTCTCTCTCTCTCTCTCTCAATCTCTCACTAACTTGGTTTTATTCTTGCACCAGTTCTTGTCACTGAAGCAATGTGCTGCCGTAATGATATGCCTCGATGAGATGATAGTTCCAGAACACCTAGCCGCTCCCTCGCCTATTTATGTAATATTTTTGAACCTCTAAAATATCTCAACTCACCCATTCCTATCTGAACATTTACAACATGCCTAAACTGGTCTGCGGGAACCTTTTCTCCGTACAAAACGCGTTTCTTTCTTACATTCGTGCCTAAAACTACAACATTAATATATATATTTTTTAAACCTACTGTGCGTTACAGCACATTGAGCTTGTATACGTTCATTTTCCTTCTTCGACACCTTTTTGGCCGAAATAGCTATAAAAACGAAGCAGAAAAGTAGAAGAAGTGGGCGCATTTCTGTCTGATTCATGTTTCCTTTTCCTTTTATGACGCTTGTCATATGTGAGAAGATTTATATGCATTTGAATGAAAATTCCCTTCGGCGCGTGGGAAAACTTGACTTCAGAATGTCGGAGACTTTGATTTCACAAGTCAGTGAATTGAGCCTTCGTAGAGAGAGTTATTCGGAGGAGGAGGATGATCAGATTGAGAGGAAAGGAGAGGAGACAGGTATGGTTGCTTCTATAGTGCGTTTTCAAAAATGTGAAAAGGGATTTTCTTAAAGGATATATGGTCCCGCCGCGAACCGCAAATTCTCTGCGCACTCCTCTTTCACAATGCTATTTCGACTATTTTATATCTAACCACTTTAATGTTTCACTAGGGTTTTGGTCAAATAAGAGCGGATATAAAGGTCGCATAACAATCTCCCCCCTTTCATTGGAAAAAGACTATAACGGTCGTAGGTTTTTTGGCATTGGGACCCGCTGTTCCCAGTGTTCGATAATTTACTCGCTTCGATGAGAAATTTTTTTATTTGAAACCAATTACAAAAATTATTAAAATACCACTTCGAGAAAAGTTTGTCTAGAGAGAAAGCAGTTTTTTTCCGCTTAAGTTGCAATGGAGATTTTCCATGGCCTTCACGGCCTTTCCATCCTTAACATTTGAAGGAAAATAGGCCGTTGGCATTTTTCCAATGGTCCCGAATGCCGTGTTCCCGCCACGAAAGCATTGGAAAATTGCCAAGACAATCGAATGCGTGGTTTTTTTTTTTTGCAAATCACCGGATATTTATCAGCTCCTTTCGTGGCGGGACTCTTTGTCGAAATGCAGAAAATGGGGCGGACTTGGCAAAGTTCCAGTTCTGTTTTTGAAATGTTCGGAGTTCCCATTTGGAAATGCCGTGCCGTTACAGCGAGCCAAATTTGTTTGGACGGGTGTCCAATACGTAGGGACCTCTCATACACTTACACGCTCTCTCACAAGTCCTATGGGTTTCTATATGTTTATTAAGGGATGGAATGGTACACGATTCAAGTGATAGAGAATAGAGAGCAAGAGAGAGATCAACCGCATGTCGCGGCAGGCAATGTAAGAACTGACTCAGCCCCATTCGGGGCGGATAGATGTAATGTATCATGACATGAGTCATGACAAAATTTTCGGGAAAATATCGTAGCTAACATAATTGAATTTTTGTTATATATGGCCAATTTTGCAGCCTTAAAATATTTTGACGCCAAAATTGGCTCGCTGCCAATTACAGGGAAATTTCCATGCTAAGAAACTTCGTACAGTCTGTGTAATTCACAATGACCCGGCCTTTCCCTCTTTTACGTTTTAAGAAACTCCAGGTGACAAAAATTGGCATGGGCACTTTGCCAATAGCCCAGAACAAAGTGTTATAGGTTGCATGGTCCCGCCACGAATAGCATTGGCAAAGTGCCAAAAGCAAGGAAATGCAATGAATACGCGGTATTTGAGCGTTTTTCGTGGCGAAATTCTTTGTCCAAACGCTGGAAACGGGGCGGGGTTTAGCAAAATTCCAGTTCTATTTTTGAAGTGACCCGGGTTCCCATTAGTGTCAAAGTCGATTTATCCACCAGAAAATGTTTCTTTTTTTCTTGTATAGGAAATCGGTTTGCTTTACATTTTTGAAACAGCTGCACAACGTTTGTCAAAATTTCCCATGTCGATCCCCGAGTCATCGCGGCGGGACCCATGTCCACAACCGTTCAACGCTCGATTAGCTATGTAAAACTAACCATATGGTATAATTATTCTTACAGTGGAATCCTGGCTGAGAAGACATCTCCTAGCCTTAATTGCATGTGAAGAAGCAGCAATCGACACTCTTTTGTTGGATGTCAGCCCGGTAATGAATCTAATAACCTGTGAAGAAAAGTTTAAAACGGTTTTTATAACTGTTCAAAGGACAAAAAGAAAGGAAATGGTAAGCCAAACAAAAAATATAGCTTTCGCCAAATGTTTGGAAAAAGCGGCTTTTCTCTGCGTCTCGGCAAAACATAACTTACCGATTCAGCATCTCTTGGAAACCCTTCCAACTGTACACTTTGATGTGGAAAAATTGGAACGCAGATCAGGTTTATTAAACTTTTTAATAGTTAAAAAAATGCTTTTTAGAGAGAAAAGATCGTTCCAAGCTAAAGAAAAACAACCGAAAAACAACAAAAAGAAAAGAGAGTAAAAAGAGGTCAAAGTCTAGATCAACTTCTCGCTCACCAGCTAAGACGAAAAAGAAGTTGAAAAAGAAAGTGGTAAAATATGATAGAAAGTATTTTAATTACGAAATTCAGGATCAAAAGGAAGCTGAGGATAAGGAGAAAGAAAAAGCGATTGCTGAAGAGGTTGGAAGGGCTCAACTGGAACGAGAGATTCTCCTAAGTCTCCCGCAGGTAGGAGAACAGATGAACTCACACACACATACACACACACACACACACACACACACACAAATTTCGCTCATATTCAGCCCCCCGAAATTGTTTTGTCTTGGCATATCGAGCGTTCCGTACCCAACTTTGATCAGTTCATCTTCGTGGTTAACAAATTAGAGGTAAATTTGTATTTTTGAATTAATTTCGTAGCAGATTGAATCACGTGGAAACCTTGACGATACCTTTCACATTGGATACGTAAACAATAACCGGTTTCTTAAGGTTTGGCTTAAGAAATCTCGTTCTAAAAGGTTGTAGGGAGCTTTTGGTGCCGCTGCAAAATTGTTTGAAAAGAGACTGGGCTACGAAATGAATTTGGACATTTTACTTGCCTTTTATGGTGTGGAGGAAAGAAAAATGGATTCGCAGTGTCTTTTGGAAAAGTGAGAATTCTCTCTCCAAATCTCTCTCTCTCTCTCTCTCTCTCTCTCTCTCTCTCTCTCTCTTTCTCTCTATCTCAATTCGGGTTATTAATTTCTTTTAGCTTTATACTCGACTGCATAATTCGCCATTTTTGTGTGGAAAGCCGAGCCCGTCTAGATACAACTGAGAGTCGTTCAGTTCAGGCCCTTCTACAGCCAGTAATTCAAAAATACTGCATGAATATTGTAGCTAGCTTCTATTTTTGCAAATTTATTTAAATTAAGGAGCAATACAATAGAAACTGTCTTCTAATTCAACTGTCTTTTTATGATATAGATCTCTTGGACGAGGATACGGAGATTCAATCTTGCGGTGAGCTCTCTCTCTCTCTCTCTCTCTCTCTCTCTGTCTTTGTCCCTCTCTCTATCTCTCATATCAGCCCGCCGCCTGGAGAGAGCAATCAAAGCCCTCCGCATCCTCAACTTCCTTTACTCCGAAATTGCGTCCGAATGGTGTCGAAGGATGTTCCTCCTCCTTATGGATATATTTTCAACAATTTTAGCTCGGCACATTACAAAGTGAGAGTTTTTATTTCTCAGTTTATTCACGTTTTTGAAGAAAATGCGACCTCCTAATCGACTTCGATAAAAGCAAGATCCATGCTGTTTGTTCTACTTTTGCTCATTGCGTTGATTCCATCAGAGAGCTGTCACAGGTCAAACCATTTTTGAATTCGTGAGATTGTGTATTTCAAGATTTTATTTGATTCTGTGGAAGATCGAGTACCGATTGAAAAACTGGTATTTTCATTTAATGTGGTTACGGTGCTAGAGGAGGAAGTCGAGGTGAGTTTATGATTTTTTTCAAGAAACTGCGGTCCCCAACCCAACAACTGTCCTCCGGGACCCCCTGGTCCCCCTGGAGCTTCTGGAGAGGCTGGGCATGATGGAGAACAGGGAGCACCTGGAAAGGACGGACATCCTGCTACTTTCACTGGAGAGTCTGGTTCTCGTGACGGTTGCATTTCCTGCCATGCTAGTCCCCCTGGTCCCGATGGACAGCCTGGTGCCCCTGGACCTCCCGGTGCTCCTGGAAAGAATGGAGCCCTAGGAAATGGTGGTGATGGAGCTCCTGGGCCTCAAGTAGCACCCGGACCCGATGGAAAGCCCAGAGCTCCCGGAGAGGATGGAACTCCTGGTGTTCCTGGAGAGAGCGGAGTCACTGGATTCTTAGTAAAGACAAAATTTCAATCTACTTCTGTGCACATTAAAAAAACATCATGACGTTTAAGGAAATCCTTCACAAAGTGGAAGAACTACATTGTGAAAAGTGGGACACAGCCATCAAACGTGGAGGAATCAGAGAAGCACAAGTGATTTTGAAGCAGTTGAATGAATACTTAGAGAAGATTTAATTTTTAAATAAAACGAATACTAGAAAACTTTTCAGAATTGCATGGAATCGGCTGTTGAGAGCAGTAACCTCGAATCTTTGAGAATGTTGGCTAGGAATCTGTCCTCATATCAGAAAAGACTCGACGGTGTTATGTCAATGCTACCCAACCGTTCTTGAAATCGAAATACATCAGTTTTTTATCACGTGTGTGTGTGAGTGTGTGAGTGTGTGAGTGTGTGAGTGTGTGAGTGTGTGAGTGTGTGAGTGTGTGAGTGTGTGAGTGTGTGAGTGTGTGAGTGTGTGAGTGTGTGAGTGTGTGAGTGTGTGAGTGTGTGAGTGTGTGAGTGTGTGAGTGTGTGAGTGTGTGAGTGTGTGAGTGTGTGAGTGTGTGAGTGTGTGAGTGTGTGAGTGTGTGAGTGTGTGAGTGTGTGAGTGTGTGAGTGTGTGAGTGTGTGAGTGTGTGAGTGTGTGAGTGTGTGAGTGTGTGAGTGTGTGAGTGTGTGAGTGTGTGAGTGTGTGAGTGTGTGAGTGTGTGAGTGTGTGAGTGTGTGAGTGTGTGAGTGTGTGAGTGTGTGAGTGTGTGAGTGTGTGAGTGTGTGAGTGTGTGAGTGTGTGAGTGTGTGAGTGTGTGAGTGTGTGAGTGTGTGAGTGTGTGAGTGTGTGAGTGTGTGAGTGTGTGAGTGTGTGAGTGTGTGAGTGTGTGAGTGTGTGAGTGTGTGAGTGTGTGAGTGTGTGAGTGTGTGAGTGTGTGAGTGTGTGAGTGTGTGAGTGTGTGAGTGTGTGAGTGTGTGAGTGTGTGAGTGTGTGATTGTGTGATGTTCGTTACTTTTTCTACCTCAACTGAAAACTGTTGCACCGTTAAAGAATGTTTTTCCCACCTTTTTAACAGGCCATAAAATCGATGTTTGTGGCTAATAAACACAATTTTATTCATGTTCTTGTAGATTTGCCTTCGGTTGTAAGTTTCTGTCTCCAGCTAAGCCATTTTATTCAAATATCCTTGCGAAACAGCCTCAGTCTTTCGCCATACGTCCATCCCGGCCGTGGATGCTTTCGGCTGTGCTGATGTGTCCGACATTTCGCAATGGAGCACTCTTTCGTTCGCTTCTAGTTGTCTTTTTTGACGCCCTTTCCGACACGCCGTATAATTTCCCCGCTATCGCTACTTTACATATGTTATATTAGTCTCTTTTTGTTCTTCTTTTTTATAAACAGTTTTTAAACCCCCACGTGTAAAAGTACCTCAAATTTCAGTCATGGAGCTGACCCTGGTGTCCAGACTGAGGGACGGACTGATTCTAGCCACGTCCATTGAGGGAGGCGATGGGGTAAGTCGGGTTATTTTATAATTTTTATTATTTTCTTTCTTTTAGGGTGATTCCAACCTCGTCAAGTACTCCAACCAGGCCAAAATGCTCTTTAAGAAGCTGAACAACGCCTCTCCCGCGCGGCAGTCGGTGGAGACTGGGCCCTACATGTTCCAGTTAGTTTTCATAAATTTAAAGTTTAATTTCCACCCGTGTTAGTTATGTGCGGTAGGCTCTGAAGCGTTGCGGCGTGCAGGTTACTTATTTTCACTCCCCCTTGTTTAAGTTTTGTTCGTTTGGCCTCGCTGCAGCGCTGTTGTGCGAAGTTTTGTTCGAACAAAATTTTTGAAACGTTTCTAAAGATTATGTAATTTTAAAACTATGGTTTATTGTTTTTTATGCTTAATAGTCTTTAAAAACTTTAAAAAATAGCTTTGCTTTACCGGGAATTTCGGTTGTATTTCCCTTTTAGAAGCTCCAACCGCAACGCGTTTGGGGCTTCTAAAAAGTAAGTTTTTGGCTCTCACTTTAGTAAAAATTTAAAGATTTCTAAATATTAGGCAAAATTAATAAGTTACATTTTTTTTGCAGTCGTCTTGTGAAGAACGTGAAAAATATGTGCATGTTTTTGTCAATTTACAAAAAAAAAAATACGTTTGATTGTTTTTTTGGGTACTTTTGAGTTTGCATTCTGAATCTTGATATTAAACTTAATGGTAAGACAAATATTATGTAACAGTCCTGTAGATCAAAAGAAAAATATTCGATTTTTCAACTCATTATAACCAAAAACAGGAATATTTCGGGACGTGCGAGCGTTGCGGCCGCCCACGTCTGTTAAGGCTAAATTTGGCTAAATTTAGCTAAATTTGGCAAAATTTTCGCACTTTTCAGCCCTTTCCTGTTACATATTTTCTTTTCAGCTACATAATCAAGGACGCCATCTGCTGTCTGTGTCTCTGTGACCGTAATTTCCCCCGCCACCTCGCCTTTTCCTTCCTCGACGACATCGCCCAGGAGTTTCTCAGCCAGAATGCCGCCCAGATCGACCGCGTCGTCAGACCCTATCATTTCTTGGAATTCGGTTAGTACCTAAACCTAGTTTTTGTGTAAATATGACAATTTTAGACGAGTACATTCAGCAGGCGAAGAAGAAATACGCCGACAGGAGCCGGTATGTAGTGATTGTTCAATTTTTTTTTTTTAAAGTTTTGTCGAAACAACGATACTTTCATTACAAAATGGAGGTTTCTACGGTTAATTCAGGTATGCGATGAACGCCGTGTCGAACGAGCTCCAGGACGTCACTAGGATTATGGTCAGCAATATCGAAGACGTTATTCATCGCGGAGAAGCCTTGAACAGTGAGTTTTCCGATAAATGTTGGATTTACATTGTAAAATTCATAATTTGGACGGGTTCATTTGATGCAAGCAACCTTTCACTGGGTGTGCTAAGTCAACATACTAACCGAAAACAACTCGAGAAAACGCAAGTTTCTGTGAATGTGCTGCCGAAAACTCACAGTATTTGTGGGACCATACATGGGCGGCATCGCGTCTCACGGGGATTTTTTCTGTAGGACCGAGTGAACTCCGCCCTTTAATAGAAACCGGCGGAACGCTGTTGCGACATGCACCCGGCGTTGATTGGATCCCGCCACGAAAGCCCTTGTAGATCATCGACAGCACCGGTTTGGCCTCGCGAATGGGGTTTATTTGAAATTTTCGCAGAGATTCTACCGGCGCCGGCGATCATCTTCAGGGCTTTCGTGACGGGACCATACATGGACACAGCTCCGTCGCTTGGGTCGTGGCGAGACCCCGCCCTTTTAAATGGCCTATGGGGGAACCCAGCGATACCCCCCTGGTATATCAATTCTTCTTGGCGAGACCCCCGTACCTTGACACGTGGTGCTTTCGGGACCTTGTTTTTTGGCGTTTATTATTATGGGGACCTTGTAGAAATGGGCGGGGGCTTGATTTTTGAGGCCCCTCCCCTTGCGGGACCTTACTTTCTGAGCACAACCGTAACGTGTCCAGGTGTGATGGGCGGGACCCAATATAAGCCTCGTGCTTGTCGCAACAGCATGGCAAACTGCCGTTTCTATATTCCCGCCTTTGACTGCGACCAACATATGCTACTGATATAAAGACTGTTATCCTGAAAGAGCAAAGCAAAAAAAAAGGAAGACGCAAAAGGGTGTGCACAACCGACACAACATTTGAGCAAGCAATTATTTCTAATCAAGAAAGCCTATTACTTTGATTGAATGATGGGCGGAACATTTCTCTGAAGATTCTGAACATTTCACCCACGATCAAGCATGGCAAAATTTGGGGCCGGGCCAGGCCGGGCGGAGAAAAATTTTGAAGCGGGCCGGCCCGGGCCGGCCCGAAAATTTTTTTTTCATTTTTTTTTGATTTTTACATTGAAAAAAGGCATAAATTTTCGGTTGAGCCGGGCCGGGCCGTGAAAAATTTTGGAGCGGGCCGGCCCGGGCCGGCCCGTTGCCATGCTTGCCCACGATGGAGGGATGTATTGGGTACATTTGTACACCGCAGAAGGCCCAGACAACGACCACAAAGAACCATACAAATAAAAAGACAAACACAAACACCGCTACTGATACACGTTTACTGGGGGCAAACTTTACGAAATTAATGCTAAGCTATGAGTTAGTCGACAGTAAGCGAATTGAAATCCATTGAACGAGTAAGAAACAGAAACCACAACAAAGAACAACACTTATAAACACACGCTTCATTTGCCCCCTCAGAGGATTTAGGGGTTGTACTCGATGGGGAGGTTCTTCCTGCGGGCCATTCCGTCTCCCTGGAACCACTCGCGGCGGAACTGCTTGGCAGCGCCATCGGGCGTGTTGGTCCACTCGATGGTGATGCGGTCGTTGTTGGTGTCCTCCTGGCCGAAGGCGAACGCGTCGCAGGACACAGCCATGAGGATGACCTCCTTGGGGTCGAGCACACCGCAGCCGGGATCCACACCGAGCCTCTTCATGTTGGTGGTCTTGATGGCCCAGCCGATACGGCGAGCGGAAGAGTTGATGATCTGAAGAAGGACGTTGAACGCGGGTTCAAACGATACGAAACCTTGCGCAGCGTTATGACCGTTAGGGGCCAGCGGGGGGGCAAGGGGGCGCGCGGGAGGGTGGGGGAATAGAAGTTCAGGAAAGTGGGCCAAGCCGCATCGTGGGCCCGGCTACGCCTAGGGTACTTTTCCAGCGTCCCCGCCGGAGTTTCACCTAGGGGCTCCAGTCCCGCGACTTAAAAAAACAAGAAACAAATAAAATGGTACGATTATTAAGAAAATTCAATTAACGCAAAATAGTGGCCATGCTTACGACGGTCGGCTAAACCCACAAAAGGCCGCCCGTCATAAGCATGACCCGATACAAAACACAAGAAAACATATGCCAAGGAAGTAAAAATATTTTATAAAAAAGAACTACATAACAATAAAACAATCTAAATATTTAGATATTTTGGGCTATTACACCCTGACACCGGTTCACAGATCCATGGCGAGTGGGGGATTTTACGCCTACCCACCGTCTGATTTATACAGATCGCACAAAAAAGTATACACAAACAACGTAGAACTTCTTCTTAACCGTGTGCAGCTTCCCCCTGGATCCAAGGGGGAAGGGCGGCTCCGTAGTCGACGTCGACCTCCCCTGGACCTAGGGGAGGGACAGCTTCGAAGTCGTGCAGCTCCCCCCTGGATCCTAGGGGGGAGGTCAGCTGTAGTCGACCTCTTCTTCTTGTGTGCTTGTCATCATATGGCGCGTTGAAGACGATCTTGGATCCGGGCTGGGTGGTGATGTCACCGGGAGGAACCGACTGAGCCATTGCGATTGGATGATGTTAGAATGGCAACAAGCCTTCTTATAAAGGATTTGCCGCGCAGTACAGCGGCACGGAGCGGATGGAAATAGTGGGAGAAAAAGGAGACCTAGATTATAATTTGGTTACGGACGCAATTGGAATATTGTGCTAATATCGTGTAAACGATTGTAGAAAAAGGGCGATTCTAGAAAATTTCTATGCTAATGCGGTCATTTCTGTGGAGTGACCGGCCTTTGTGGTAGTCCAACCCCGCACAGCTTGGGTCAAAGCGAGACCCCCACCCTTTAAAAATGAGCTATGGGGGAACCTAGCGAAACCGCCCTCGTATATAAAATTCTTCTTGGCGAGACCCCCGAGCCCCTAACGCCTATGTATGAGTCCAACTCTTTTTAGACAGTTAAATATATGTGAAACCATGGCAAAGGGCCGGCCCCATTTACTTGGTCCTAATCCAAATTTCGCCATCGTTGGATGAAATTTATATTTTAACCAAATCTTGGTGTCAGACAGAAAACAAAGAATTGCATAAACCGAGATTTTCGGTTGAGAAGGTCCGAGTCGACCCTCTCCAACAATAAAAAATCTCGGCCTGGCTCGGCCCGCGACTCGAGGGCAAAATTTCTGAAAGTCGAGAAAAAAGTTTTTCACGAACTGTGTAGGACTCTATAGAAAACGAGTCAGGCAAAAAAGTTTTGTCGGCCGGGGATCGAACTGGGGTAACTTCGGGCATACATGGGCATTAGCCCGACTTTGACGGCCCCGGGGGTCTCACCAAGGCGAATTTTACAGACGAGGGAGGTTCCCCCATAACCAATTTTTAAAGGGCGGGGGTCTCGCCACGACCCAAACGACAGAGCAGTGCCCATGTATGACTTCGGGTTGCCAGTCCGACTTCTTATTGTTAGCCACTCGGCCATGAAAATCATACAAAAGTTGTGCAAAAATTTAAAAAGTTTTTTTTATACAGTCCCCCTTGGGGCCCAATTTTTTTAAAGTCCTCCAAAATTGAGTCAATAAAGAAATATCTTATTGCCTTTTTTCAGTCCTCGAGGCGCGTGCCTCCGATCTCTCCGGCCTCAGCAAGAAGTACCGAGACGACGCAAAAGCCCTCAACCAGAAGTGAGTTCTCTCTCTCTCTCTCTCTCTCTCTCTCTCTCTCTCTTTCTAATCCTCTTCTTTCAGATCATTCGTCTTCAAGGTGCTGGCCTCCGTGGGCGTGTGTTCGCTCCTCTTCTTCCTCTGCCGTTTCCTTCTCTTCTGAGTCTTCCGCAGCCCCAGCTGTCTTTTTGTACCGTACTTGTCGAAATATTTATGGTGGATCGTTTTAAAGCCACGAGGTACTCTGTGATAACGGCGTTAAGTGTGAATAAAGCTAACATATTTTAATTGTAGTTCATTCTATGAGAGTTTGAGTCTTATTACCTCATGCCACTCTAGATTGTGATCTTTGTAGTCTATGCTAGGTAGGCTTCTCTCGCGCGCAGTCAGACCCTCTGCCCTGATTTCAGTCAGGTGGGTGCTCCGCTAACTGTAAGAGTTCCTCGTTTAGAGTTTTGTGTGACACAGCTTCGTATTCGTTCATGAACAAGCTGCCTATGGGGTCCGTTTTTGAAGTGACCGAGTTACCAATTGGAAAAGCCGCGTGGCGCCATTTTGCCAAACATGCTGGCATGACAGCTCACTAGAAAGAAAAAAAATGCAGTCGGTCGATGTTTTCTATGTTCGTGTCGGGACCAAACTAAATTAAAACAAACCATTTTAGTCGCACTTCAAGTAGGGTTGTCCTGTTTCTCACGGGATTCCCGACGTGGCGCCGAGATTTTGATAAATTAACATGGACAAGCGAATTGGGTGTTGAAGCATACTCGCTGAAACATTTTTTACTTCTGTGAGAACGAAACGTAATCGGAATCATTTGAAAATTTGCCGTTCCCAGCTTTCTCACACTTACTGGCATGTACCTTATGTCGTAACTTTCTTCTTTCTCCGCAACGAAGTCCCAAAACTGCATTTTACTTCTCGGGTCCGTAATGCGGAGGTTTTCAAGGATCGGATTGAGGCAACGAGAAATTTCTCGACCGTCTGTGTTTTTCAATTTGTTTCCGGTGCAACCCCTGTTTGTCGAACCCCTCCCAAACACTGGTTGAGGTTGTAGTTGTTCACTGTTGAATCGTGAAAATCAGAGGTGGTTCTGTTGTTGTGTGACACAACTTTTGTCTGTTTTGACTGAACAGACAGTAATCTTTTGTCTCTGATGGCATTGCCCCTTCCACAACCAGCTGTGTGGCTCTTATTTTGCAGAGAGGGCCTCCATGTGGTTTGGCCCGGCCCGAATTCTATGGCAACCTTCCATTCTTAACGGGCTTCAGGAGATCTCGAAAACTCTAAACCGCGAATCATTTCTGTTTCGCGTGAAAAAACACGGAAGTGAAAACTGCCCGGAAACTTTTTGCACTCCAGCGTCTCGAAAACCGGAGTTGATTATTTTCTGTCTAACAAACATGAACTTTTTCATCTCACCGCAAAATAGAGCCGGTTTTCTGTTTTTCTAACGAACAGAAATGTCAGCATTTTTGGACAGTACGGAATTTCTCTCTGTCTGTCTGTCTGTCTGTCTGTCTGTCTGTCTGTCTGTCTGTCTGTCTGTCTGTCTGTCTGTCTGTCTGTCTGTCTGTCTGTCTGTCTGTCTGTCTGTCTGTCTGTCTGTCTGTCTGTCTGTCTGTTTACCCTTTCACGCAACTGTTAATGCTGTTTTCCGGTTTCCAGTGAGGTTTCGGGTGTCACCGGCCTGATCACTATTTATTTAGACCCGGATTTTGCTTTTAAAGACCCATAATGCCTACAATGTAACCAAGTTTGTAACGGAAAATTGCGTACGTCTTCTAAAACTAAAAATCCTTCGTTGAAAACTTCATAAAACCTTTGGAAATTGCTCAAGATTCACCTTCGTAACTTGTTTAAAAGCCACTCCGGTGTTATAAAGTACCTATTTCACTATTTTTCACTCATTCTGTGTACCTTGGATGTCATCTTTCCGTTTTGTGTCTAGCTGTTGTGTGCTAATCGGCTGATGTCACTTTCGCGCGCCTTTTGTCATCATCCCCACCGCCCGTTGCCATATTTACCCTGCATTTCTCGCTCCAAACCCTTTCTTACACCAATTTTTCTTTGCTTTTTAAAATTTCTAGTAACCTTTGTTTATAGCAATTCAACGGGGCGAAAAGGGGTTTTTTGGCGTGTTTCTTATTCGTTGAACCATTTTTTTCGTAATAAATCGGATTTTTTTCAGAACCATGTCCGACGTGAAAGAGTTCGACTACCTGGTGATCGGAGGAGGCTCCGGAGGCATCGCCTCGGCCAGGAGGGCCCGCGAGTTTGGCGTCTCCGTCGCCCTGATTGAGAGCAGCCGGCTGGGAGGAACCTGTGTGAGCTGGTTTACCGACGTTTTCTCAGCGACAATTTCTCCGCGACTTTTTCTGCGGCACCACTTTTTCTCCGAAGGTTTTTTTTCTCGGGTTTTACAACAATGGCAGGATCCGGGGGGGCTTAGCCTTGGTTGACCCCCAAATTAAGAGAAATACGCAATAATTGGGGGGGGGGGGATTTAATTTCGTTTATTTCACGACATAATAAAGTCCAAAATATTCAGTTATTTTGCGTACTGCATTCTTTTGTGGGAATTGTCGCTTACATAGAAAAAAGTTCAAACACGGAGAATTTTAGCTCTTTTCAGTCTGAAAACTTGCCGGAGAATCGGTTGGATTAATATATTAAACAGTTCGGAGAAATTGTCGCTATTTTTCGGAGAAAATGTCGCCGGAGAAATTGCGTTTTTTCCGCCGTAGAAAAGGTGGGGGAATCGTGAGTTCTCTCTCTCTCTCTCTCTCTCTCTCTCTCTCTCTCTAAATCCTTCTTTTTCAGGTTAATGTGGGATGTGTGCCCAAGAAGGTGATGTACAACTGCTCCATGCACGCCGAGTTCATCCGCGACCACGCCGACTACGGCTTTGACGTCACCCTCAACAAATTCGACTGGAGGTGTCGTAAATTCTTTTAATTTTAATTTAAAATTTTCAGTAAGATCAAGAAGACCCGTGACGAATACATCAGGAGACTCAACGGAATCTACGAGAACAACCTCAACGGGGTTTGATTGATTGATTTATTTTTTTAAATTCATTTTCAGTCGAAGGTTGAGTTGATCAGAGGCCGTGGCTTCTTCAGCAGCGATAATGACGGCACAGTTGTGGTCGGTGGGCAGAAGTACAAGGGAAAACACACCCTAATCGCCGTTGGAGGTACTAATTGTTTATTTAACTGGTTTAAAGGGTGGATTTAGGCTTCCCCACCATCCCGAATATTCCCGGAGCCCACTACGGAATCGACAGCGATGGTTTCTTCGAGCTGGAGAAATTGCCCAAGTATGTTTTAATACCTCAGTGTGCGTCAGGGCTGGTAAAGGGCTGGGCCGGCCTTCTCTGTGAAAATTCGGGCCCAGGACCTCAAAATTTGCCTCAATTTTGTATTGTTTTATCCCAAAAGCGCGCCCGGCCCGCTCCTAGAAATCGGGCTCGGGCTTGCCCTCAAATTTACCAGCCCTGGTGTGAGTGAGACCCGTAAAAATCCTCAAGCAAGAGCGTTTTAAATTTAAAACAAGTCAGTTTAGAGAGGGTAGACATACCCTAAATTGGTGGGTGCGGCTGGGTCCGGGCGGAGCCCCCCGGATTTTTTGGCGGGTCCGGTGGGCCGGCGGAACCCCCCGTTTTTACGCGTTTTCGAGGACACAATTTTTGCCCCCCCTGCGGGCCCCCCCGAAAACCCCTCTCCTGACTCAGGGTCCCGATTTTCCCCGGCGCACTCCCCCCCCGCAGATCCTTACCCCAATTTAGGGTATGAGGGTAGACTGTTCGCAGTGTCGAATTTCTTGTCTGAGAGCTATTGTAACATTTATCTTAGCATATTTCGCATTAAAAAAACATTTTTGGTGGATCAAACATACCCTAAATTGGGGTAAGGATCTGCGGGGGGGGGGGGGTGCGCCGGGGAAAATCGGGACCCTGAGTCAGGAGAGGGGTTTTCGGGGGGGCCCGCAGGGGGGGGGGGGGCAAAAATTGTGTCCTCGAAAACGCGTAAAAACGGGGGGTTCCGCCGGCCCACCGGACCCGCCAAAAAATCCGGTGGGCTCCGCCCGGACCCAGCCGCACCCACCAATTTAGGGTATGGGATCAAAGCTAAGTTTTGTCTGAAAATGTCATAGATCCAAAGTCGGAAGAAATTTGTTCTTGTGAGACCCCAGGTCTTGTGATCACTGGGTCCCGTTCCGATGAAAGCTGGACAAGGCGAGTTTGGGAGGCCTGATACGTAAGCCCCCCAAATGATGCATCGGAGTCAACGTAAGCCCCCATCATTTTTTTTGCTACTATTTTTTACCAAACGCTAAATTACGTAAGTACCGCAAGCACCTCTCGTCCACCTATGTTTCCGATCATGCTTGACCACATTACGGAGGTTGATCAAGAAGTAAGGTGCCCCAAAGGAGAGGGTACCCCAAAACTAAGTATCCCCATTTTTACAAGGTCCCCAACCAATCAAATCCCAGGTCCCCCAAATTAAGTGACCGTAAGAACTATGCATCCAGTTATGGATCCCATACATCTAAATTAACTTGTAGTATTAAAATATGCATTAATTCGTGTGCCAGTTGAAAATTTCTATGCACATGCGTGAACGCAACGTGTACATAGCTTTTCTATAGAGGTACTTGCTAAACACCAGGCGCGCGTGTGATGTTCGTTATTCATTAAACTACCGTCTCAGTCATAGATGAACAAGCGCCCGCAGATTCGGTTGAAGGGGTCGCGCCGAGCCTAATTTCCCATTTGGGGGACTCGCGCCACCCGTCTCATTTGTATTGTGGGGGGGGGGGGGGGGTGCAAAACGGACCCCAGAGTTAGCTTGTTCATGTTTGGTCTCAGTTTGGCAAGCTGTGACACATACCACTAATTATTACCTTTACACTCCCGATTTCATTCATTTGATGACACATATGGTGTTAACTATCTTCTTCGCCAGCCTTCACGCACATTCCTAAAAATTTCCAATTCCAGGAAGACCGTTGTCGTCGGAGCCGGCTACATCGCCGTGGAGCTGGCCGGCGTGTTGGCCAACCTGGGCTCGGAGGTCCACCAGCTGATCAGATACGACAAGGTCCTTCGTACCTTCGATGAGACTCTCAGCACGTCGTTGACCGAGGCCATGGACAGCGGCCCCGTGCATCTCCACAAACACAGCCAGGTTGGTTGGAATCTCTCTCTCTCTCTCTCTCTCTCTCTCTCTCTCTCTCTCTCCCTCTCCTCTCTCTCTCTCTCTCTCTCTCTCTCTCTCTCTCTCTCTCTCTCTCTCTCTCTCTGTAAAACCCCTCTTTTAGGTGAAAGAGGTCGTAAAGGGATCGAACGGCCTGTTGACTGTGAAGACCAACGAAGGAGACATCGAAGAGGTGGAGACCTTGATCTGGGCCATCGGCAGAAAGCCTCTCACCGACACCCTCAATCTCTCAGGGGTACTGTAATTTTTGGATTACTGTAACTTTTCTTTCTTAAAGGTTGGAGTGAAAACCGACAACGCCGGCCACATAATCGTCGACGAATTCCAGAACACATCGAATCCTTCGATTTACTGTGTTGGAGACGCCGCAGGACACTACCTCCTCACTCCAGGTACGTAGAGCAAACTACAGTAATCGAAATTTCATTGTTTAGTGGCCATCGCTGCTGGCAGACGGCTGTCTCATCGCCTGTTCAACGGAGAGAGCAATTTGAAGCTCAACTACCAGAATATCGCCACCGTAGTCTTCAGTCACCCGCTTGTAGGAACGGTTGGATTGACAGAAGGTGGGAATAAAAATTGTGTAATTGCAGTTCGCAAACTTTTCAATTCAAGCCCTCATAGCTTACAAATGAGACATGTCATAAATGGACAAACTACCCGTGGGGTTCATTGGCGCGACCCCCACATTGCACGTAGCCAGCCCCAGTGAGAAATTCGGACCCCATCAACCGAAAGTCACAGTTTTTTTCTATGACATGAGGCCCGGGGTTCTCAAATGACATGCCGCACCGAGAGATTTTTTTTATGGGCGGCCATACCTGGACGCGTGGTGCTTGCGGGACCTTGGTTTTGGGCGTTTCTTATTCTGGGAGCCTTGTAGAAATAGGCGGGGGCTTGATTTTTGAGGCCCCCTCTCTTTGCGGGACCTTAGTTTTTGATCCCGCTCCGTACCGTGTCCAGGTATGTGGGCGGCCCAGCCCGGCCCGTGTTTGAAAGTCAACATTTAAATTTTTGTATAAATCGGTACAATAATTTTTTAACTGCTTTAAATTCTCGGATAATGTTTGTTACTAACATAATAATAATAATAATATTTACTCCCGAATCACGGCTGGATCGTGTAGATCTTGAGCGGGTGTTGTTGCTCTGCCGGCGGATCCCAGTGCTTCTCGTGTAGGTTGACGTTGAGCCCTCCTTGACGAGGTTCTGGGGCCGGATTCAGCTAGGCGGTGGAGCGAAGGAAGAACCACCGCTCGGTGGTGAAGATTTAGCGTGAATTACATATAAGTCAATATTAGTCGCACAAAAAAGAATGTCACCGACCGGGATCGAACCCTGGTCGTGTGTGTGGCAATCTGGCTGGGTGGTGCAGTGAATTTGTGAAATCCCGAACGAATCCAAAGGGGGTTCACGAGACGCAAATGTTCATACCACCCAATACACCAAACTTTGCCGTCAGAGAGGCGGTGTTCAAACGATACTTTCTCCAAAACGTCAAGCACTTTCAAAATGGAAAAAAAAGCAAAATGTCTTGAAATGATAATTTCGCCGCATTGATCCGTTTATTTTACTTGAAAAGGAACAAATGGGTACTTTTTTTAATCAGGAGAATGACATATGTCTATTTTTACATGTTGATTTCCCTTTAATTTCTTTATTTTCAGCCGAAGCCGTGGCCAAGTACGGCAAGGACAACGTCACGCTCTACAAGTCCAAGTTCAACCCCATGTACTACGCCGTCTGCAAGCACAAAGAGCCCTCCGTGATGAAGATGGTCTGCGCCGGTCCTGAAGAGAAGGTATTTTTTTTCCCTAAAGCATATCTTTCAATCATATCTTTCATTTCATATCTTTCAATTTAAGGTAGTCGGTATCCATTTGCTCGGCTTCGGCGCCGACGAGATGCTGCAGGGATTCGCCGTGGCCGTGACCATGGGAGCGACGAAGGAGCAGTTCGACAACTGCGTGGCCATCCACCCGACCAGCGCAGAGGAGCTGGTGACGATGAGGGGAGGAGTGAAGCCTCAGTAGACGGAGAACAGCAGTTGTGATTATCCCGGCGATTATACGGTTCTTTTAATTTATGCCCAGATTGTAATACGCTAGATGAAGGAATTTGGAGTTTGTTGTAGGGACTCGGAATGAGTGGGTGGTTTTTAGTAGTGGATCATTGTCACCTAAAAATCTTGCAGAATTTTCGTGAGTCAATGGTCAAAGTGGACAAAATGCTGGAGATTTTAGTGTCCTCCGATTTCTTTGGCTTCTTTTAAACGCAAATTTGAGTGAAACGATTTCAGGAACTGAGTGACCATATTTTGCCGTTTCCCGTTTTCGAATTTTTTTCGGTGAAAAAAAGAAAAATTTTCGTTTTTTGCTCAGAACTTTTTTATTGTTTTAAGAAAATTGTAGATTTTGAACTTTACATTTTTGAACCGACCATGATTGGTGACAATGATTTTCAAAGCGTTCAACATCAAACTACAGTAACTCTAGAATTAAAAAAAGACTAATGGTAAAAATGTTTTAGGATTTTTTTGATACGTATATCTATTTATCGTTTTCTTGTCATTCTTTGTCGAAAATTGCAAACGCTTTATGTTTTTGAATATCTCCAGTTTTGAAAATTCCTGGAGTTCGTAAAAAAATATTACGAATCTGATTCAGGGTTATGCGGTTGTCTACAAACTCAACTGTGGTTCTTTCACTCTTTCGTGCATTGTTTTTCAAACGCCATGGGCTGCTAAACTTTCCATGTTAGCCGTGTCCTTCCCTTCCCGGCGGCCTTATTCGGTCAGAGCGATCGGCATTGATCGCCTGGCATGTTTGCTCACTGCTCTGACCGCTGCTTACCATGTCTTCGGCAAACCTCCCATGGCGGCCCGTTCCGCCCTGTTTACCCCCCAACGGCATCTTATAGCACGTGGTTTTTTTGTTTTGGCGGTTTTCCTGCGATTAAAAGTTCTTCAAAAAAGGTTTCCCTAATTGAGGAAGTTATGTAATTAGAAGATCAAACATTCAGATAAAGTCTTCTTTATCAAAGGCCAATCGATTTACTTGGGAATGTTCGAAAGAAGTTATCATTTCCGTTGATGGGCTTCCCCTTTTTAACTCTCTGTCTCAGTCTATGTCTCTATATCTATCTCTATCTCTGTCTCTGTCTCTCTCTCCCTCTCTGTCTCTGTCCTCACTCATCCATTCGGTTGCTCTAACAATCTCACTTTCTCTGCCTCTTTTCAATATAACTTCTTTTCTCTGTTTCTTCCATCTCAATTCTCTCTCATTTGGCAATGCCTCTTTCTACACGAATCTTTTTCTCTTTACTTCTTTCTCTTTACCCAAAGCCTCAATAATCCCTCTTTTTTCAGATGACTCATCTCACTCTTGTCAGCCTCCTCCTCCTGGGGACATCAGTCCTAGCCCAGGATGCTCCCCAAATAGAAACTCCATATGGTCCCGTTAAAGGATTCACCCACACAACCCACTCAGGCACCGACGTCTCCGTTTTCCTAGGAATCCGCTATGCCAAGGCACCCGACCACATTTTCAGATTTGAGGTGGTTTTTTTCTCCCTGAAATAAAACCCTAACATGAATTTAGAAACCAGAACCGGTTGAAAAGTGGGGTCCTCTGGTCCATCATGCTACAAAGTTCCGCGCTGCCTGCATTCCCCACCACAGACAGGCGCTTACCAGGGAGAATTACAGTGAGGACTGCCTCTTCCTCAATATTGTCACTCCTCAGAAGAAGGTTTCGAATTAGATGGTTAAAACTTAATTTAACGTTTCAGTCTGAAAAGCCACTACCTGTTCTCGTTTTCATTCACGGAGGAGGTTTTGAGATTGGAGACACTGAGATGTATGGATACAAATCAGCTGCTGAGAACTTTGTCACACAGGATTTGATTTTTGTTTCCATCCAGTATCGATTGGGAGTGCTAGGTGAGATTATTATGCCTCTGTCTCTCTGTATCTCTCTCTGTATCTCTCTCTCTCTCTCTCTCTCTCTCTGTCTGTCTTTCTCTCTCGTTCTCCAAATCACAACTTCCAGGATTCTTCACAACCGGAGATCGTGAAATGCCCGGAAACTACGGTCTCTGGGACCAGACCCTCGCCCTCCAGTTCCTCAACGAAGTTCTTCCTTCATTCGGAGGAGACCCGGACCAGGTCACCCTCATGGGCCACTCCGCTGGTTCCTCCAGTGTGTCAGCTCTTCTTTATTCTCCTCATTCTGATCGTAACTTTCTTGTTATAATCGAAAATTCATTGAGTTTTAGATCTTTTCCAACAGGCAATCGAACTTTCGGGATCCGTCTTTGCTGAGTACTCCATGAGCGAGTATGTCGTCGATGGTAAGTCTCTTTCTCTTACTCACACTTACATACACACACACAAACACACACAAACACACACACACATACTCACACTCACACATTTCAGAAAGCAAAGCCTTGGCTAAAGCCGTCGGCTGTGCTATGACCGACACCAAGAAGATGAAAGAGTGTATGAAGGAACGAACGGCTGATGAGATTCTAGACGGCGTTGCCAAAATTGTAAGAGAAATCTAAAGTCCCCTCCCATAAGAATGGTTTGCTTTAGGAGGGAGGTCGCCGCCACGCCCATTTCCTCAAGTTCCACCCTCACTTTGACCGAGACTTTTTCCCATTCGAAGTCGAACACATGTCCCGCAAGGCACCGAAGAAGAAGACAATCCAGGGAGTTACTGACATGGAATCGGGGCTTTTTGGTAGGTTTTCTTCGCTTTTCCAGCCGAACGCACTGAAAGAAAACAATATGTCAACTTTACAGTTGTTACCCTGCAAGACATCGAATACTTCACTGGAGGAATCCACATCTCCAAAGATCGTTGGGCCAACTACACCCGCCAGGATCTTTTCGAATTTATGACGACAGGAGTCGTAACTGAGGAGGAGTTTGGTCGGAAGATGGGACCTTTCCTCCACCTGCTCATGGAGTTCTACCTCGATCGCGATGCTCCGGAGCACCCTGATTCTAAGTTCTACATTCAGAGATACACGGAGGTAAGTGGTACCTGGTATTTCTATTTTACAAGTAATCTTAGCTGATTAGTGATTTGCAATTCAACGTGCCTGTCTATCACGAAGTGGAGTTGAAAAGGATTCATGACTGGGAGACATATTACTACGTCATCGACTATGTTAGCCAGGCTACGAAGAATCAGGAGGAGCCTCTTCACGGTGAGACAAAAAGAGGCAAAAAGACAACGAGATACAGAGAGACAGAGAGAGACAGAGAGACAGAGAGACAGAGAGACAGAGAGACAGAGAGACAGAGAGAAAAGAGACAAAGAGACATAGAGACAGAGAGACAGAGAGAGAGGCAGAGAGACATATAGAGGCAGAGAGGCAGAGGCAGAGAGAGAGACAGAGAAATGCAGAGAGACGCCGAGAGACGGATAGAGGCAGAGAGACATAGAGAGAGACAGGGAGACGAGAGACAGAGACATTGGATCCAACAGCCTCTTTAGGAGCCTTCCACGCTTCCGAACTCCGCTTCATGTTCGATTTCTACGGCCAAGAATCCCTCCCCCTCTCGGAAGATGATGCCAAGTACAAAAAAGCCCTTCTAAACAGTTTTATTGCTTTCGTGAAGTCTGGGTAGGTTTTCCAAGTCTGCCTTGAAAATCTTCATTTTCAGAAATCCATCGACAAAAGATCTCGCCTGGCCCCCTGTGACGAACGACCACCCTGCCAGACACATGAGATTCAACGAGAATCCGAAAATCACCGACGAACACTTCAGACAAGAGGTAAATTGGCAAGTTTAAATGGAAATTCTTTATTTAGGCGATGGATTTCTGGCTGAAAACTGTGCCCAAAGCAATTGGAGCCGACATTTTGCACAAGGGAAGGCTGCCTGCGGCCACTGCTCATATCAGACATACGGAGTTGTAATACGAGTCGATTCTATCTTTTACAATAAAATTACACTTTACAAATAATACATTTTTTAAAGATACAAATGGACAGAGAAAACCCCTTTAAACGGACGATTTATTCCGGCACCAAATGCTCCAGTGTCCGACAAGATATTGATCGATTGAGGCGACTTCTACTTGGCATGCTTGTTGAAGATGGCATCCAGACTGCCCTTCGACCACAGAAGCACCCACACCAGCATCACCAGAATCGTTCCGAATCCCAGACCGACCACAACTGAAAAAGGGGTACAATGGGTGAAGAAGCGACTGACTGAGGGCAGCACAGCAGGGAGCTCCCTCGACTCGGAAGAGATAGTTGGCCGATTCGTACTTGTCCTTTCCACGCTTCATCTTGTACTCGTACTTTCCCTTCTCCTTTTTCTTCTTTCTTTCGGTACGGTACTGAAAGGTTTATATGTCTCTGTCTCTCTGTCTCTCTGTCTCTCTGTGTTTCTCCACCTTTACCCTTGCCCATGGCACCCGTTTCGGCTGTTGTATCCCTGAAAGCCTGATGTAATGCCTAAAGATCTCAACTCACGTAAAGGAGACATTGATCGTGTCCCTGTCCTTGGTCTTGTCCTTGGTGTACGACGGGACGGGATCCATCTCCTAGCTCCTTCTGGTAGACGACGGGTCGCGACTTCGGAAGGCGAGGAAATGAGAGTGATGAGAGCTGGAAGGAAAACGTGAACTGGGAAAACACGTACGGTTACGTGCACGCTAATTAGTACGTCCCGCTAGGTGAGGATTCTGCCTTCTGCCTTTTTCGGTAACGCAAGCGGCCGAAGGCCGAAATGGGTTCGGCCTTCTGGCTTTGTAGGTCCGCTTTGCGGTCTCGGTGTGAAGCGGTCCAAAGCCGCTCAGAGCCGCTTTGCGGCCCTCATCCTACAACTGTGTACGAATGGATTGAAGCGTTTAAGACTGCATGTAACACCGTGAATTACAACGGGTTTAGCACCAACTGCAGGCGTCTGCACCTTCAAAACAAGGCTATTTACGCCCTCTGAGGTGAAATCGTCGTTCTTTTTCCTTGAACCCGACTGAACCCAAGTTTCCACGATGTTTTCCTTTCAAATTGGGAATCGGCGTTCGTCGTTGATTTGTCCGACACGTAATTGACGCATGCACCTGCCACGGCACCGACTTTGCTATTCATGAACGAGGATGGCAATCTGGTCGTTTTCGACTCCAACGGAGACACTTCGGGAGAAAAAGAGGGATTTAGTCTCTCTTCCCTCTGTCTCTCTCTGTCTCTGTATCTCTTTTCCTCATGACGTGTAACGCATAATCCCGCAAGCTTTTATGTCATCGTATGACTGATCCGTGTTTTCTTTTCTCCCCACTTCCTGTCGACGTCGTTTAAAGCCCTGATAAAAATTGTTATTTTCTGTTTTCATTTCTACATGCAATCATCCCGTTACTGCAAAAACCTAATTGAAGCCTTCTCCTGCAAAATTGGAGTACCGCTGCAGCGAAACATCTGCTTATTTCCAGCCAATTTCCGCATTAACTCTTGTTTTCCGCCGCATGGAGCTTTCTGAATGATAGAATTCCATACTTAACAGTGGCTTCCAGCTATCGATTAAGGGCAGTGCTACTACGAATGCTGTTTCACTACAATTTTAACATTTTCATTCCCATAATCTAACGCTTCACGTTGCATGTGTGTTTGTGTGTGCGTGTGTGTGTGTGCGTGTGTGCGTGTGTGCGTGTGTGCGTGTGTGCATGTGTGTGCGTGTGTGTGTGTGCATGTGTGTGTGGAATTGATAAAGAATTTCCACACATGTTTCAAAGTAGCTCCCAAAATCCTCAAGCATAAAAATTGTCACCCACTGGCTATTTATCTGTCAATCACTAGTTGTTTGGAGGTATCGGTCAGTTGTTTTCTAAGTAGACCTGGGTCAACCGTTTGGCATCCCGTTGTAGTATTCTCCATATTCTCGGACAGCGCTTAACTGAGTAAGTCCTTCTCTTATAATTAGTTGCTAAATGGAAAACCCTACAAAACGTGCGCCTTACTATAAAATTTCGTTGCCGAATGTACCTGAATTAATTCGGCGTTGCAAGCGCGGAACGATTATTTTAGCGGCCACAATTACCGATGTTGGTTTCTGGCGTCATTCCAAATGAAACATTCATCCAATCCTCACGTTTCCTCGTTGTGTTTACGATTAGAAATCATTTAATTTTTCAGAAATGTTCATCCCCGCCTTGCGGTTGAGAAGACTCCTCAGAAAAGCGAGACGTTGTCGGATGTTCCTGCAGACGGCTTGGAGTGAGTTTGAAGCATTTGAAACACACATACACACTCACACACTCACACACTCACACACTCACACACTCACACACTCACACACTCACACACTCACACACTCACACACTCACACACTCACACACTCACACACTCACACACTCACACACTCACACACTCACACACTCACACACTCACACACTCACACACTCACACACTCACACACTCACACACTCACACACTCACACACTCACACACTCACACACTCACACACTCACACACTCACACACTCACACACTCACACACTCACACACTCACACACTCACACACTCACACACTCACACACTCACACACTCACACACTCACACACTCACACACTCACACACTCACACACTCACACACTCACACACTCACACACTCACACACTCACACACTCACACACTCACCCACTCACACACTCACACACTCACACACTCACACACTCACACACTCACACACTCACACACTCACACACTCACACACTCACACACTCACACACTCACACACTCACACACTCACACACTCACACACTCACACACTCACACACTCACACACTCACACACTCACACACTCACACACTCACACACTCACACACTCACACACTCACACACTCACACACTCACACACTCACACACTCACACACTCACACACTCACACACTCACACACTCACACACTCACACACTCACACACTCACACACTCACACACTCACACACTCACACACTCACACACTCACACACTCACACACTCACACACTCACACACTCACACACTCACACACTCACACACTCACACACTCACACACTCACACACTCACACACTCACACACTCACACACTCACACACTCACACACTCACACACTCACACACTCACACACTCACACACTCACACACTCACACACTCACACACTCACACACTCACACACTCACACACTCACACACTCACACACTCACACACTCACACACTCACACACTCACACACTCACACACTCACACACTCACACACTCACACACTCACACACTCACACACTCACACACTCACACACTCACACACTCACACACTCACACACTCACACACTCACACACTCACACACTCACACACTCACACACTCACACACTCACACACTCACACACTCACACATGAAAGAAATGTGTGACTAACCATCCAGCGGATTTATCCCAAAATAGCGGCACACGCGTTGATCCGTCTTTCTGTTGATGTAGCTCTCAAGTTGCTAAGACGACTGTTTGTCTGCCGAGCGACGAACCCACGCAAATTCTAGGAAAGTAGGATCAGCTGATATATGTATTCTCATATGTTGTTAACAGAGAATCGCTCAAATCAAAGGGAAAGGGAAACACATTGAAAAAGTGAAGAAAAAATGCAGACAACGTCCCCAAGTCATCAACTTTGGGAGGAGTTTTAACATACCTCCGCATCTAACTATACTCCTCACCAAATCTACTTCTGCCAATTTGGCTGCGTACACGGCCTGAGTATCCTATATTGTACGTTTAACTTTAGGTACAACTTCAAAACATTGACACGTTGTTCCGAAGTAGTGTTTGTTGGACTATTGCTAATGAGTGTGCAAAACATGGGGACACAGACACTTTTCTTGGTCACCTGGGAGCTTCTGGGAGTGGATTCCGTCCCCACTTTGCAGGACCGGAATATCTACTCATTTTTCCTGAGTTTTTACAAATGAAACTAAAAGAAAGATTCTATTAATGGTAGAATCATCCAGAAATCCAAAAAACTGGGGAGGAACCTTAGAATATTGAAAAAAATCCAAAATATCCCAGACGATCCCAAATTTTGTGCAATCCTAGAACTGTACAACACCGTTTCTTTTCGGATTTGGCAAGATAGCGATGGTTTTTTGGGGTTTGTAGCAGACACCGACTGTGTAAACTCTATTTCCAATGAATGGGCAAGGAATTTCACAATTTTTAAAGGACTAGGTACCTTTGGTCCTGCAACGATCTTAATTAAATGTCTGCGCCCTCCGCTTTTAAAGTGTTCTTTCGCCTATTTTACCTTTGTTCACTTCAATGTTTCAAATCCTTGTTTGGATAAATACGTGTCATTTTTCCAGATAGCCCGAAAGTCGAACACAGTCCCTTGGAAACAGACTATATCTTCCAGTGTTATCCAATATCCTTGCTTCTGCCGTAATCCCCTGCAGCCACCCTGGTCAGCCGTTCTAATTGGCCGTAAAGTTGAAAGTGCGCGTGATGAGGAGGAGCAGAGTGACCGCCGGCTGTTACACAGAACGCCGACATCGATCGGATCACTCCACCGCCGTTCCGGCAGTCTGACGGAGCTTATTTGATTAAGCCCAAAGTTTAAGATTCTTGCTTTATCTCCCTAAAACCTAAAACTTTGTTAAAGGGAAGTAAGGGGGCTTTTCATTTCATTTTCGATCGTCTACGGTTGGAAAAAATGCGAATTAACTATGCTAAATTTCTTGCATCACCCTTGTTTCCATCCACATCTCAGCCAATTAGATTGAAATTCGGCTCATTAGCATGTCTTGTAAATGCCGGACACGCAGGGCGTACTGCCCGTCTACAAATCTGTAGACGGAGACCCGTTTTTGACGACTTTGATGCGCATTTTCTCGAAAACGGTAAATTTTCGACCCAATGTCATATATATTTTCATGATCCTTCCCGACTGTCCCTTTAAAGAAATATGGTTTTCAGGGCAAAACAGATTGGAGTCCAAAACAATTTCAAAATTTTGTTGTTCTCATTCCGATTTCAAACCTTGTAATTTGAAAAATGTGACTTTCTGCAAACCCACTCATTGCTTCAATCCCTACTGTGATTGAAAACTCAACTACGAGTTTTTTTTCGTCCGGGTAGCCCAAAATTTTTCATGGCAAAATTTGAAATTACAAAATTATATAAGTCAAAACTAAGTAAATTCAACTTCCAGAACGACGGTGGTCGACATGATGTTCATTTACTGGAAAGTTATTCCAAAAAAAAAAACCCCCCTCTTAGACACAATTTTTCATCAGAATCGATCTCAAATTTGGCGTCAAATAAGTGTTTAAAATCAAAAACTCGAAAACGGCCATTGCCCCTGAAAAAATCCCTTTGAGGTGAACTTTGCGTCAAAAAGTCAGGAAAATATGCTATTTTTTGATCCGGGCAAATTTACAAAATTTTTGAAAATATTCCATTTTTGCATGTTTCTAGCCTAATTTTTGGTCCTAAAATCAAAAATTATGTTTTAAAGAGCTGAATAATTAGCCGCAAATCACCAAAAACGATGCTGAACAGCAATAATCGTCCCATCACTCGTAGTGTGATGTCCCTGCGCACAAACCTATATATCTTTAACGAAAACCACTATTAGCATCTTTCGGCTGTCATTAGGGCCGCTGGCGTCCTTCCTACGCCTGTTGTATATCTTTTAATAATAGAAACACACGAACTACGCACATGTTCCAAAATACAATGAGCCGGGCTGTTTAATACGGTTTTGCGGTTTTTGCTTGAATGCGGAACCCTCTATTTGAGAGAATTTAATGTATATATGTTTTAAATTGGTTTTTCATATTTTTCTCGTATTTTTGGTACCAAAATTATATCGGAAATAATAAAAAAAAATGGTTTAAACGGCCTCTTTCAATAAGACTCCGGATACGGTATTTCAATAGAGCGCGGATAGTCACCAATTTTGAATAAACTTGTATATTTAAAATTAATTTGCGAGCGACGGCAAGAATGAAATGTTCTATATTTTTTATTAAAATAATACAAAAAATCTAATTTATCGGAAAATATAACGATACTGACTGCTACACGCCTGTATCTCACACAATCGACCAAAATGCAAAAACGCATAGAAAGTAATGGTTGAATACGGACGGCCCTCAAGTGAGCTAAAAAATTGTTTAAATTGTATAAAAACTGCGACAAACCCTTCTCTTTGCAATCCGTTAGATTTTTTGCCTCCCGCCGTCTGTCTCTGACGGAGACAAATGCTCGGCTGCAAATCTCTCCGTGGGAAAATCACAGTCCTTTAAAATCATTTTCCCAATCATTCCGAACAACATTAAACCCAGTGAAGTAATCGAAAATAGCGCTTCGGTTTTGAAATGCCCTCAGGGAAGCTAATGATACTCAGCCAAGCGCCGGAAGGAAATTGCTCGCAACTCAATTTCGCGTGTGTCATCCATTCGAAGGCAAAGATATCGTGCTGCTGGCTTTGTACAGGTTCGTCTCCCCTTCTTGTTTAATTGCCTGAGGCAACGCATTTTCATAAAAACGTGTAAAATCTAATGTTCTCCAGAGCTAAATCAATTTCCGGCCCATTCCAGTCCCAAAATTGCGCTGTTGCGTGAAACACGTCGGCGGCGGGATGTTTGAAATCCGCGGGGCCGGATCGTGTTTGAGCTGGGCTTGTTTGCTCCGGGAACTGCACTTCTCACGGCCTAAACTTACCAGCCTTTGTCTTCAGAACACTCTGTTTTTGTTTTTTTGCTTTAGGAAATACCTTCATTTAACAATTTTTAGCGTTTCCCAAATAGAATAGGGCTTTGTTCCCGGTGGTTCAAAATGCGTCCGCCCGGCCTTTATTTGATTCCTCGGCGGATATAATAGAATTTGGCTCTTGGAACAGAGCATATTGAAGATTATTCACACGTAGTACACAACATTTTGAAAACGTCTGTGTGAAACGGCATTTATCGAACTTCGGAAGAACAGAAATGAAATTAGAGGTTCGAAAGGTACCGAGAAAGCGTCTGACAAAGGCGCTTATTTTGTCAATCGCTTTTTAGGCAAATGACATAAAAAAACGCGGTTTTCGCGTTTTTCAATGCGAGTTTTGAATACATTGGAATTCGATATTTTTAACTTTCAACATTTCATTTTGCGCAGAATTTTCTGGAAAATCCGATTCACTAACGGGAATTTCTGGATTTTGATCCACAAAATCGCGGTAATCATAAAACCAAAATTTTCACAGTTTGGTTCTTTTCGCTTTTTAACCTACTGGAAACGTAAAAACCGAATTTTGTGATATTTTTATCTGTTATCAGCAAACTATTTGCGTTTGAATAAACCCACTGTTAGCCTGATAGCTTCATTTTGAAGAGAGATATACAATTTGAAGCTAAAGTGTCATTGTTTCTCTGTGAAGTGAAAAAGTGGCAATGTAATGGAATTTTACGACTATTTGGGTTGGGTAGTTTACGTTAAACATAAAAGCTCAATAAGTGCACGCAGACATCTTGTTTTAAAAGCGTTTTCATATAAAAAAAGTTGAATATAAAAAAATGTGAACAACATAAAAATTTATGAGCGGTTTTAAAAAAATCTGGCAGCTTGTGATCTGATACCTTTTCTATTGTATGAATGCATATATACTCACCAAATCTACTTCGGCCAATTTGGCTGCGTGCCTGAGTATCCCATATTGCACGCTTTACTCTAGTCACAACATCAAAACATTGGCACGTTGTTTCGAAGTAGGTTTGGCATAAACTGTAAACTATAACTTTCTACATAGATGAGATTTCCTCAAATTGAGGCACGATACAGCATCTCGCATACTATACTTTTTTAAATTAATTTTAAAAAACGGCAATTTCTTCCCAGGTTTTGGGTCCAAATCAACCAAATTGTAGTTTTATTGACAAATGTTATACTAAACATAAGATTTATTTACCGCGGATAGTTAAAATATTAAAGTTTTTTGGCATTGAGTCCCGCCACGATGATCTGTCTGGGCGCGCAAAAGAGGAGCTATATATTAGCGATAGAAACATTTTGGTTTATTTTTCAATTTTAAATTTAGATAAAACTATAAATTGAAACAAAGTATTTTTTTGGTTTTACAGCGAAAAACGAAAAATTAAGCTCTCTTCGTACAAATGAGATGTTTGTTTCACACATGTTCGAGACCACTTTTATTCCCGCCAGCTGGGTGCCTCAACCACAGAAAACCAACGTTATTGTTGACGTCCGCCTGCCGCTGAAAACACTTTTCCTCCTCCAGCCATTTCTCACTCTATTCATCCCCCGAAATAAATGCTTTTCAGGAGTGACGCGCGTGCGCGCGCGCGTCATGGCCGACTTGTGCACCGGATTCGAACCGCAGAACTATTTAAAGGACCGCTGTCGGAAATGTTTTCGACCGAAAGTGGGAAATTGAATTTTAATGATTGGAAAAGTGGATTCAGGATAAACACGAAGATGAAGTAAGTGTGAAGAGTGGGAAGAAGGAGCGCAGGAGGAGCTGGAAAGACCACAACAACGACAACGGGGCGCCCGAAGAAGGTTAGAAAAGGATTAATATAAAAATGACTGGAAATTTCATGTGTTTACTCTATCAGAAAATACAAAACCTTTTTGCTAAGGACGGAAAATCAGATATTTAAGATTTTTGACATTTTAGATTGATATATACACAAGTGCAAATTTAGCTTAAACTTTTCCTTTTTCTTTTCGTTGAAATTTCATTCACAACAAAGCGAGATATTCCATTTTGAATGGCACACTTTCGGAACTACCGCCGAGTGGGCGGGGCGAGAGTCGGTCGAGTGCACGGACCCCGCTAAACATCGCGCATTAACTTGCTTGAATACAAAATCCCTCAACTGGAAGAATATCGAAGTTTTTATGTATTTTAACAATTTACCGTAGTTTTCGTATATTTATGTCACAAAAATTAACTTGAGAGTTACAAAAATACGCATTTAACAAGCCATTTTAAACCACATCCCACAAATTTTTGGCGTGTTTCGGCGTGATTTAGTTTTCGGCAGGATTACAAACTAGCTGGTTTTCATCGTCTTAAAGGGACCGTCAGGGGCCTTTTGCAAGTTTGTTTTATTTGATTCATATTTTATTATTTCAGGTTCCCAAAATCATTTTTATGCACGTATACGATAAAAAGTATTCTACTATTGAATAAGTTAAATAATTTGTCCCAACGGGCCATACGCAGAGCCGACGTCGCACTTTGCCAAAATTTTCTTGGTTTTAATTTTAGCTCTAAAAAGTGTATTTTAATCGTTTTTAACTTTTCACTATTTAAAAATAATCATAAGCTGAAGAACTGCCGTAAAATAAGTGAAAATGCATAAAAAATATAGCTGGTAGCCGAGTGTGCTGTGGAAAAAGGGTCTCACTAGTTTTTGTGTTTCAGTGGCAGTGAAACGCCACTGACATTTGTTTCAGTGGCGTTTCTCGTTATGTCTGCGTCTCTCAGCGAGAGGTTTGATCCTCGCAGCCAAATCATTTCAACCAATCCCCAAGGGGTAGTCGCCGGCGAGCGTAATTGTAGGTAGTGCCACGTTGGTTTTTATTACCTTGGGATACGGTTGCATAAAAAGGACCCTGACGATCCCGGTACTGTGTTTATTCTGACTCAGCAGAACGGTGACATCTTGTGCTGATGACAAATGTACTAACTTCCCACCTTCTATTTTTAGTGACCGACGATGTCTCTGAAATCCTCTCCGTCTCCTCTTACCTCTCCGCCACCTCCAAAGGTCTCTCTTCTATCAAATCATCCGAAAGCGTCAATGACACCAAAAGGTAAAGCATCTCTTTCATTTGTAAAACTGGTTTTAGTATGGTGACTGCTGTTTCGGGATCTATCGAAGAGGAGCAACGGGCCATGACTCCAACTGAGGAAGATGTAAGTTCATTTTTTTTTCAAAAGTGCATTTTCCGCTTGGACAAAACAGCAGCTGCCGCTGTTTCGGACGTAAAGTGGCCATCGGGTCACTCTCTTGCAAACGAAGGGGGCAGGATTCGTGTTTTTCAGAATATCGGCCAACTGAAGGAGGAAATAAAACGACTCAGGGAGGCTAACAAGCAACTCAAGGTACATTTTTTTTCGTTTTATATTAAAAATGTATTTAGGAGGAGAGGGAACACCATATGAGCAGGAGGAGTTACCGACAAAACGATAATAGCAACAGCGAACAGTCGTTGATTCAAATGTTGGAGGAGAGGCTGAATGAGGCGGAGAATAGCATTCAGGATTATAGGGATGAGAATACTGTGTTAAAGTGTGAACTGAGAGAACAACAGGTAAGAGAGAAAGCGAGAGAGAGAGAGGGAGAGAGAGAGAGAGAGAGAGAGAGAGAGAGAGGAGACAGAGAGACAGAGAGACTGAGACTGAGACTTCTTTCAGGAGACCACCTATGCCAACTCAGACCAAAAACTAACCGAAAAGCTGAAAGCAACCGAAGCCTGTTGCGATGAACTAATGGAGGAAAATGAACAGCTCAAAGCTGAAACGAGAGATCTCCAACATGAAATCGAAGAGATGCAGGATCAATACAGAGAAGAAGAAATAGAAGAATTCCGAGAACTTCAGAGAGAACTGGAGCAGAATGCCAAAAACTGCAGGGTCTTGCAATTCAAGCTAAGAAAAGCCGAGCGTATGAAGGAACAAGCGGATATGGAGAAGTACCAACTTCAGACTAAGCTTAACGTAAGTTTCGATTTACCTTAGTCAAACATACGAGGGGGTTGGTGGTCTAGCGGTCTAAGGCGCGGCTACCACTCGAAGGGTCCCAAGTTCGATCCCGCCCCGGGTCAACCCAGCCTACTACGCTTCGGCGAAGGTACAGTGGGTAGTAGACGAGTTTACGAAAGTAATACGCCTGGAGAAACGTTGGCACGCCAGGAAGAGAGCCTCAACCCCGCCACCGGGCTTAGCCGTTGGTTCCCGCAGGTACTTCAAACCTTGATGCGAGGGAAACTTTACTTTACTTTACAAACATACGAGATGGGTGCGGCGCGAAGCGGCCGCGTTGCGTGCGCGTTGCGGTCGCGTTAAATGCGCGTTGCTGCCGCGTCTCGGTCGCATCGTGGTTGCTTTGCGGTTGCGTCGAGGTTGCTTTGTGGTCGTGTCGCGGTCGCGTTGCGGTTGCAGTCGCGTTGCGTGCGATTGCGTGCGCATCGTGGTCGCGTCGCGGTCCAAACATCGCGCGCGCTAATTTTGAATAGATACCTAGAAACATAAAGATTTGACATTCATTCGCCTTTTTAGGACGCCTTAGAAAGTGGTTCTGATCCTGTTGCTGTAACTCTGCGATCTGATGCCTCCCGGGTCAAGGAGCTGGAATCTGAGCTCCGAATTGCAAAAGAAGTATCCGTAAGGCTTCATAACGAACTAGAACAGAGCGAAGAAAAGAGGTGAATTTTAAAAGTCTAAAACCAAACTCTTATGTCCTTAGGTACAAATTAGAAGACGAAGTGTTCTATCTCAAGGAGAAGGTTCGGGAACTTCAGACTCAGAGCAAATGGAGGGAGGCTAGGAATAAGACCGACACTGCTGTGGTGAAATCGCATTTCATGTTTGTTTTTACCATTAGATTGATTTAGAAGCGACTTTCTGCTGAACTCTCTTCATCGGTTGTCTCCCTGCCAGAGGGAGAAGTGAGCAAAGAACTGAGAGATGCGCTGGAGAGGGAGGTAGACATTAGGGAGCAACTGAGGTATACTGAGGAGGATTTGAAGAGAGCTCAGTTGAGGCTGCAGGTGAGAAATATAGTAAACGAAATTGGCACGTGCCACGGGGAATCCGTGTGGCGGTCGCGTTGCGTTTTTCTAGGTCCGCCCACTTCCGATGCGGAAAATGGCGAGTTTTGTGAGCGTAGTCTTAATACTTAAAAAGTAAGCTTATAATACTTATTTGAAGAGAAATCGAGAAAAAAACGGTAGCGCCGTCGCTCATGCCCCGCGGGGCTTTTGCGTGCGGCCACGGCAAGCTCCGGCCACTTCCGGTGCAAAAATTGCGTTTCTGTGGGCGTATTATTTTAGGAAAACGGCATAATTAGCAAAAATACTATCTAAACTGTTTTATAAACCATACTTTTAGATATTGAACTGTAAATCTTTTATCATCAATAAGTTAAGTAAATTGACATTTGAAAACGTTAAATTGAATTTCCTTTTAACATTTTTGCAGTTCCTGAGTATAGAAGGTGTTCAATTTGTTCAAAAGACACCACTTTATCTAATTTAAACTTCATTACCAAAGTTTGAATCTATCGCGCCGCGCAGCATGACTCACACTGCGGATGCATCGCGGTCGCCGCATTGCATGACCCGCGGAGCGTTCGCGCTGCGGTCAGGGCAAGCCCCGCCCACTTCCGGGGCAGAAATTGCGTTATTTGTGGGGGGGGGGGGGAACTTTTTACAAATTTCTTAATTGGCGCTTTCAAAACATGGTTTTAAAAGTCCTATTCTATTTATTGAAAGGTACAGCTTGGATTTTTAAAAATACATGATTTGTTAAATAAATTAAAATTTAGAGATGTTAAATTGAAATTCCCATTCGCCGAAGTTCCTTGCAGTCTTTCAAAATATGGCAGGTTACGAAAACTAGTTCAAAAACATTATTTTGCCTAATTTTAGCTTTGTTACCAAAGTTTGAATCTATCGCGCCGTGCAGCGTGACTCGCGTCGCGGTCACCGCATGTTGCGCCGCTTGTCCCGCAAATTGCCGATATTTCAGGAAATGGAGTCTGAGAATGAAGTGCTTCTGAAGAAGCTGTCGAAGAGCAACAAGCTGCGGCCGCCGATGGTTCGGTCGGCCAGGTGGGCAGCATGTATACATGTTCGTGTCGTCCCCCTTTGTCCCCAGTGGGAAAATTAGCGTTGTCTTCATTTCACAGTCAGTATCACCCATTGCACTTGTTGGCGAACTTCTCCACAATCTTCGGCAGTTCCTCCGCCTTGTAGATGAACTTGTGTGCCAGTCTGCGCTCCCAGGCGAACTCCACGTACTCCACATCACGACCACCCGTCTTGGCAGCTGCGACCAGACGACGAGCCAGATGGCAAGGGATGACGGTGTCATCTGCAGCATGGAGCAAGAGGATGGGGCAGGAGACTTCGACGATTCGAAGGTCGGAGGTCATCTGAAGACCAGCTTGGCGGAAACGATCGACCACAAGAGAGTCGAGGAAGGAGCAGGGGAGGAAGCGGTAGGGGAAGGTGAAGGGGTGGGAGAGGATCACGTCATGGAGGTTGTTGAAAGCGGATTCCAGGATGAGACCCTTCGGAGGACGACCTTCCAGAGAGAGCTCCCTGGAAAGAAATGAGCAGAAGCGTTTCCCTAAACGTACCTTACAAAACGAGTGGCAATGCCTGTGCCCATCGAGTGTCCCCAGACAAGGATAGGCTTGTCTCCAGCTATCTTGGAGACGTAGTCGTAGACGATTCTCGTATCATTGGTAATTCCATCCTCTGTTGGAAATCCATCGGAGTCTCCGTAACCTCTGTAGTCGAAGCAGAACACGTGGAATCCACACTGGTTGAGTACGTTGTACAGACCGACCCTGTGCTCCAGAGTCCTAAGAAAGAAATTTAGCTGAGGGGCAGAAGCAGAGGCAGAGGCAGACACGCAGACACGCAGACACGCAGACACGCAGACACGCAGATATGCGGTCATGCAGACATGCAGACACGCAGACACGCAGGCAGACAGAGAGACAGAGAGACACAGAGACACAGAGACAAAAGGTTTACCTGTCGTAGGTGTTTCCATGGGTGTAGAAGATGACAGGAAAAGTCTCCTGAGCCACCGATGTCTCCATAGTCTCCTTGTCCGTGTACTTAGTAGCCAGAACCGTCGGAAGGAGGTGCCAAACGCCAATTCGACCCATCTCTCCTTGGAGGTAGAAGCTCCGTCCACCCGATTTCACATCATTGGCTGAGGGGTCGACAAAGTTGGGGTTTTCCGTCCTCCTCCGGTTCATAAAGAAGATATCGGAGAAGAAGGCGGGGTAGACGAAGGCAATGACAGGAATTAGGAGGAGAAGGAGGTAAGGGAGGGAGCAGATGAAGGCCAGGAGGAGGAGAAGGCCGCCAAGGGCCATGAAGGGAGTTAGTAGACCGTCGTTGGTCGGAGAGATGGGTGGAATGAAGGGGACAGGGGTTGTGTTGTCTCGTAACGTAGTCCACGTAGTTTGAATGTGTGCGTCCTTTCCTCCTCCATTTCTCTTTTGCATTCATTGTGTAGTTCTAGCGAAGGAAATGCTCACCTCCAGCTGGAGTTGGCGGAGCACGAAGTGGAACACCTGAGCTCCAAGGTGGAACGACTGGAAAAGACCAACGACCATCTCAACAAAAAGTGAGTTTTTTAAAGACCGTAAGATTCTTGCAGGCCATTTGCGTAATATTTGTTGAAAACATGTATAGTTAGTGCCAAAACCACTTCGGAACAACGTGCCAATGTTTTGATGTTGTTCCTAGATTAAAGTGTGTAACATAGGATACTCAGGCCGTGTACGCAGCCAAATCGGCAGAAGTAGATTTGGCGAAAAATATGATCTTTCTTATGACCAAATGCGACGTTTGGAAAGTTTTTTTTGGTTTGGGACATTTTCGGGTGACGGGCACTGTAGTTTTCAAAAGTTTCCAATTTTATGACTTTTTTCGTATTTTAATACGAAATTTAAAAATTTATTGTTTCCCGAACGTTTTAGCGTTTTCGAAAACTTTAAAAAGTGTTTGGAATTTGCAAACGTTACGATTCACCGTTTTTGTGAATTTATATGCGTCAGCAACAACTTTGTGCTTATTAATTAACCTGTTTAAGTATAATATTTGAAATCAGCATTGAAAAATCTCTAGAAAAAATAAATTATAAAAATAGTCAAAAAAATTTTGTGTGTCGCATGAAACCTTCAAACGCAGGCACTGGAAAAATGGCATAAATTTCAAAAAAAAAGTCATTTTCGATTTTTTATTTTTAGTTTTTGTTCGACGCAAAATTTGGCATGCATTTTGAACTGTAAACGTATTTTTCCTGGCTTCTGAAGTTAAAGGTCGAAAAGATCGAAATACATGATTTTTAGGAGGTTTTTTCGAGCCAAACTTATCGTTGAATGACATTAAGCCAATCTTGCCACCGTATTTAATATTATATTTTTCTGATTTATATTAAAATTTCAGCAATTTTGAAATTTTGAGGAACAAAAATTTGGGCTACAGTAACCCGTTTCAAAAAATAAATGAAATTGAGAAGTCACAAAATTTCAGGTTTTCGGGACATAGGAAGGCTTTACACAACTTTTGAGCGAAATCGATCATTTCTAAGTCAATGGATATTTTCTCGTTTTAACAATACAGCAGGGTGGATTCGAACTATAGTCATAAGATTTTCAAGTGACAACCATGTCGCTGCACCACATAATCACCTTGTACGGGCGCTAATATGCACGGGGTGCAGCTAATGGCCGAGTGGTATCAGGCTCGCTTGCAAATCTGGAGACCGTGGTTCGAATCCACCCCGCTCTTTTTTCGTTTGCCAACTTAGTCAACTATATAGCTGTTGCCAAACGGACATCCTGCCAAAAACGGCCTTAATGCAGCAGTCGTGCGATACTCAGGCGGAAATAGTGCGCGGGAAGCGGAGACGCAGAGAAAAAGCGGATTTTAACGGCCGATGCTCGTTTGGCGACAACTATATATACAATTTCAAGCATATTTGTAAACTTTGGAGCTCCTTGAATTTCAGTTTAAAGAGAATTTTCAGGATTCAAGAGTTGGAGACCGACTCCAGCAAACGCAACGAGACCGCAGCCCGATTATGTTCTGGCGAGGTAATTTTTTATTTTAGTCAACCAATATCTCCATTTTTTACTTCTTTTTAACCAACGTTTTCACTTTTTCAGTTCAAACTCTCCCCAGAAGTGCAGAAGGATATCAGCAAGATGCTAAGTCAGATCAGCGAACTGGAAAGAAAGAATCTCGAACTGGGCGCTCAACTAAAAAGCTACGAATCGAAAAATACCTCCAGTAGCACTGCACGTAAGAATTTATTTCATTTTCATAGAAATTTCATGTTTAGCAACTGCTTTGGAGCTGCGAAATGAGCAGGAGAAGCGTCGCGTGGTGGAGATGGAGCTGAACGAGGTGAAACAGACGATGCTCAAGACGGACAACCAGAAGCTCATCTCTTTGGCGACGAAGATCGAACAACTGAACAGCCAGCTATCAATGGCCAATGACAGATGCAACACTCTGCATAAGAAGGCGGCCAAGGGAGGCGATGTGGCCAAATACGCGGTGGGTTGACGCTTCTGAACTTAGGGCATCATCTCTGGCAGATTCGAGCGGCCGCCTTAAAGGGCTTGTCAGGGGCTTTTCATATTCACATGCTAATGAAGACTTGGCAAGCATTTTGCGCACGGCCGTTGTCTGGAGCGGTGTTTGGAAAAATCATTTCAATTGAAATGGCTCGATTAGCATATATTCCATTTCCAATCAGAAAAGGCCCCTTACGGGTCCTTTAACTTTGCAGTCTTAGGAAAATTTATTTTAAACACCCCCCCCCCCCCCCCCTAAAAATTTGCCCCATCTAAAATTAAATATTTTTCTTACCTGTATATAAATTTCGAAAAAAAAATAAAAGTAGTGAAAAATGCGATTTTACGAAATTTTTGAATCAAAAAATGCTAAAACCCATTGTTCCTAGGATTGATCTTCTGAATTTAATACATTCTTTTCAGGACGAATTGAAGGCGAAGTTGGAGTCGATGGAGAGGCAGTTGTCGGAGAAAAAAGCGACTGCTACGATTGAAGAGCTGCAAGGAAAGGTTCCCACAACGGACGAGGTGGGCTCAATTCATCACGGGGGATGTTCTGACGTCGGGAGAGGACAGCTGTTCCACTGGGACATCAATCAGAACGGAAACAACGGGATAACGGGCATAAACATGAAAATCCAAAGCATTAGGGCTTTTAGAAAGAATGGCGCTTCAAAATCGCTTGGTCGCGGGTTAGCCCACAACCGCGATGCGCCCGGTCACGCGTCGCGGTTGCAGAATTTCTCATTGAAAAGCGATCTTAGTTTTAAAATGGATACTATTACCATTATATTCAGATCGAACAAGTCTGCGAAGTCCTCGCTTCCATCGAGTCTCAAACCAGCCGTCTTGCGAAGCAGATTGAAAAAATCGAGCAAAGTCAAAAGGTGATTTTTCCATTTTTTTTTAAATCCAAGTAAAATGTTTAGGATGAACGTCGTCGTTCTTTGTCGAAAGACAGTGGAGCTATGATAATCGCGGAAATGGCCAATCTGATGAATGAACTCAAAAACATCCATAAGATTATGGATGGAATCAAGGTGGGTAAAAAAAGGGTATAGATTGAAATTGATCGTTCAAAACAATATCTCACTGTCGTGAAAAAGTTCTAATTAAAGTTTTTTTGCCCGAGGACGCTCGAAGTTTGAAAAAGTGTGTTTTCACCGATTTTTGGTTGATGTAGTCTGTCAAGAACTGTTTTTCTTCTTGTTGTTATATTGTAATTGGGAAATTATCAAGAGTTTTTGGTATTGTAAGAATGTCAAGTGATCAAAGGGGCCGTCAGGAACCTTTTCATTTCCATTTTCATCGGGTACGGTCGAAAAATATACTTATTATTTATGTTAAATTGTCTGGAACACTCCACATTTTCCGAGTAATCTTGTCCAATTAGAATGACAATTTCGAAATTTGACTGGCTTTTAAATATCGTGCATGCAGGCGTTGTGGCCATCCGCAGAATCTGCAGACGGTCGGCCCGTTTTAGGCACTTTGAAGCCAGATATGTCTAAAACGGAGAATTTTTGACACTATTTTGTATGGAGTTTTTTGATCAGCTGATTTTTCTCTTTCACGTGAGCCAAAGTTGCAAAAGGTCCCTGACGGTCCCTTTAAGTTACTTTGCTTTTTTCGCGAATTCCGAGAGAAAAAATAGTACAAGATCTCATTCTTCTGATTTTCGTTAAACAGCCAATCATGCTACCAAATTAAATGGGAACAGAATAAAGTGTTAACATTTATCTACTTAAAGTACAGTTTTTATATAAAGTTTGAAACAACAGCTTGATTCATAGGGCACAGGGTTGGCTGTGCGCTTATGATAAATGAGTAGATCTCATTCTTCTGATTCCGAAAAATGCTCTATTTTTCCTTTTTGAGGCAAAATGAACCAAATTAGGAGCGCCTGAAGTTTTGAATATCATTTGAATTGCGCGCCATTCTGCGCCTTGCTTTTTCCCGCGCTCTCTCGCCTTTCTCTGCCGTGTACGTTAGAAAAACTACCATTTTAAAAAAATATTTTAACACGCTTTATTCAGAGCTCGAATCCATCCCTGATGCGCCGCAGCCCAATGAGAGAGTTGGTCTCCACTTCCCGCGGAGAGTGCCCCAAATGCAAAGAAAACGAAAAGGCTCTTGAAGAACAGCAAAATGAGATCGTTTTCTATAAGAAGAAGAACAAGGACCTTACTAACCAGGTAAAGATTTTCCTGGATTCTCCCGAAAGAGATGTTTCAGGTGCTGCAAACCGAAGACAGGTGGACGATTGAGATTGAAAAACAGCGTCAGATCTTTGAAAATGAGATAAAGGGCCTTGGAGTGCGGTTGTCGGATTCTAAGAGACAGTTGGAGGAGCAGAACCAGTTGATTGAATCCAAGTCATCGACGCTCATTGAGAAGACGAGGGCTTTGGAAGAGGCGGAAGAGAGAGGACAACAACTGCAGAAGGAGTTGGATGGGCAGAGGAGGGACATTATGGTGAGTGAGAGCTTTGGAAAAGAAGAGAAACTAGGGTTAAGCAACTTAAGATCTTTAAAGTTATCCTAAAATAGGCGAACCTTAACGTTACGCTGCTTAATTTTGAAGGTCCTTAAGGTTAAGCGATTTAGTGTAGGTGATACTTAAGGTTATGCGACTTTTAAGATCTGCTACCTTAAAAGGTAGCAGATCCTCTTAACGTAGGATATCCTTAAAGTTAAGTCCATTAGCGCATAAGGTCTAATTACTAAATGGAATAGAGCCTTAAGGTTATACGACATAATGTAGGAGATTCTTAAAGTAATGCGACTTAACTTAGAAGATCCTTAAGGTTAAGCGACTTAACGTAGGAGGGCCCAAAGGTTAAGCGATTAAACGGAAGACTTCCATAATGTTAAGCAATTTAATGTATTTAGGTTTTTTATTAGGTTTTTATTTAGATTGAGCACCCGAACGTAGGAGACCCTTAAGGTTACGCGTCTTAACGTAGTAGATTTTCAAGGTTAAGCGCAGTAACTTAGTAAAAAACTATAGTTAAGCCAGCTAAAGCGGAGGATCCTTAAGGTTAAACAGCCTTAAGTGGGAGTTCATTAAGGTTAAGGTAGGCACCGCAGCCCCGCCCCCTTTTCCCGCGAAATGAGGCGGCAAATTGTGGGCACCCCCTTCGAAAAGTGGGTTAATGCCAACTTTTTTAACATTTAAAAAAAGAAAACGAGAGAAAATTCTATGCTCTATCCGGTGATAGTAAATGTTCTTATGGTTACTTTTATCAAAAGTACTCAAAAATCGTACAACAAGTTGAAAAAAGTGGTTTTTTGACGTTAAAATTTTTTTTTGGGGTGGTCGCTCCATGTTTTTACGGATTCGGAATCTTCAGGTGTTTTCCAACATTTTTGTGTTTTTAAATCAAAATTTGGTGTTGCGCATTTTTCACAGCAAGTCTCCAAAGTGACCTACTTGACGATCTTGCGGTTATCATGAATTATCTCGAGTTTTTCAGCGATGACCTTACTTTTTTATTCTAAAATTGGAAAGATAAAGTGTTTTCCAACAGTTTGAATACTATACTGTACACATTTTGTTCAGAAATACTTAAATGGAATCATTTTGAAACATGCAACCAGCAGCATCAAAAACACTGATTCGGGTCGCATTCGAAATACAGGTCGTGGTCGCCCAAGATTTAAACTGGAATACGCGTAGAATCTGTATCTTCGTCATTTATAATGATAACATTTAAATCCGTGTTGCGGTTTTTTCACAGTTCAGCATGAAAAGTCATTTTTCTATGATTTTTGATTGGCAGGCTTCCAAATCCCCCGAATTAGGAATTTTTCACTGGAAAAGCTCATTTTCCTTAGTTTTACGTATGTTTCCACCATCAAAGTAACTTTAAAAAAATATAAAAATGAATTTCTGACGTCAATCAACATAAATTTATGAAATCCCATGCCTCTACATCGGTTTTGAGCCCCTGGCAGCTTAAAAAGGGATTATTTTCGGTTATCAATGAGTAGTTATCAAATCAACGATCTCTGATTGTTATTCAATTGATTTCTGGCTATTCTGACCCGTATTTATGCCAAAATGAGTCGAAATCAACCGAAAATGCATTGGCGGCTGCACGTGACAGTCGCCGAAAGTGGGCGTGGCCTCCCAGCGGCAGCCACAGCATGGTCAGAATATGCCGCCCCAGGGGCCATCTTCAAACTTGAATTACTCGGCTCAAAGTTAACCAAATTTAAATTTTCAAAAAAAAGATTTCTTAGTTAGGACATAACCAATTTTATGAGATTACTTTCATTTAAATTAAAGCAGGTTGAAAAAACCGTTGTGGTGCCTAGGTTAAGTTAGGCAAGTTTTGTGTGTTTTAGTTAAGGTTAAGCAACATATAGCTGTCGCCAAATTGAAATCATGCCAATAAAATTAGAATGTTCCAGTGATCCTCTGTTGAAATTGAAGTTCGTAGTCTAATCAGTAGACGACAGAGCATCATTTGCACATTTCCGCAATTAGCATATGATTTCATTTTGGCGACAGCTATAACGTAAGAGACTTAGACGTAAGAGCTTAGGAGATCCTTAAGATAATGGGACTTACCGTAGAAGATACTTAAGGTTAAACGACTAAAGGTGGGAGAGCCTTAAAGTTTAGCGTCTTAGCGCGAAAGTTGATTAAGGCTCAAACGCCAGCCACACCCAAGCATTGTTCTACGAAAAATTTAAAATATCAGTTTTCCGTAATAAAATTGGAATTTCAGGACCTTGAAACGGACAAAAAGTCAGTAAAGGAGTACGAGATCAAGTACAAGAAACTGGAGAGCATTTTCGAGTTGGAGCGCGAAAAGATGAACAGCGAACGCAGCTGCACAAAGAATGAAATCGTGGCTCTGAAGAAGATCAGCGATGATGCTGAGGAGCTTCTGAGTAAGACTTCAGAAGACTATTTTTTAATTTCTAAAATTCAGAGCGTAGTACAGATGACCTAAGGAAGAAGGAGTCCTCTTGGAAGTCTGACAAAGCAAGCCTGGAGCGAGAAATCTCATCGCTGAAGAAGCAACTGAAGTCGATCCAAAATGGAGAAGGAAGTATTCATGAAGACAGGGGTGCGGTAGAAGTTAAAATATTAATTTCTTCGAATTTCAGAGTCATCGCAAGAGTTGGAAAAGAATGATGAGCCGGGATTGGTTAGGAGCGACAGTGAAAAAGTGCACTTGATCGATCTGAAGAAGCAAATTGCTCAACTGGAGAAAAAGGTTAAAAAAAATTTTTACCTAAAAACGTAAAATATACCCGTAAAATATACCTTAAACTCCGTAAAAAGACACTTAAGCAACATTAAAAAACCGAAACTTCTAGGTCTATATCGATTTTTGGCCCGAGTTTTGACGGGTACTCTAACTTTTCCTAAACTCAACAGAAAAATTCAACGTTAACTTACGCTTTCATTTTCTTTTAAAAGTTAAAGCTTTTGAAATTTATAAAAAGAACTTTTTAGGAAAAACATTTTACATTTGGGTCCAAAAGTCTATTTTTGTTAAAACTTTGTGCACATATCAAATATAACCAATCAATAGCAATTTGGACAATTTCATCTATTGTCGATTTCTTCGCGGCGCGCACAACACGCCTCAATATCACAAAAATGTCAAAATATCACAAAACTGGCAAAAGCTTTCAATTATCTCGTTTTTCCACGCTTTTTTTATTTAGACAAGAAAAAGACGAGTTTTTTTTTTACGAAGTTTACACAAAGTGCCTTTATTTTGATTGTTAAACAAAATTTTTTGGAAAACATCAGTTAAACTTCATTAAAAGACAAAGTTTTTTCCCAGTAAGATTCTAAGGAAAAATCGTTTTTTTTTTTGTTCAAACTTTGTGCACATATCAATTTTGACCAATGAATGTGAGCCGTTTACACATTATCGATTTTTTCACTTCGCGTAAAAAATCGTTTCATAAATGAGTCAAAAGGTTTCATTTTCCTTGCTTTTACATTCAAACAAGAAAAACAAAAGGTTTTTCAAAACATTTTTCATAAGTTTTTGGAGTTTTTGCACCACATTTTGGACGTTCCTTGATTTTTATTCATACGCACAATTTTATGTTGAAAAATTAATTATATTTCTTTAAAAACCAAATAGGAGTTTTCCAAGTTTGATTCTAGAGTTAAAAAATGATTTTTGTTAAAACTGCACATATCACCTGTGATCAATAAATATCACAGTTTTACTTATTATCGATTTCTTCGCGGCGCGGCGCGCCCTACACGTCGGGTACCATTGCCGTTGTGATTCTTCTGTATGGTTAAATGTCTTAACTTTAGAATTCCGACCTTGCCGCTAAACTCGAGGAAGTTAAAATCTCGAACGCCGAACTGAGAGACGAACTGAACCGGACGAAACAAGGCTGGCAGAAAGAGAAGGAAGCCTTCCAGCACAAAACACGACAGACTGAAAAGGCAAGAACATCGCAAAACGAAAATAAAGGTGATTTTAGATCCGAAGTGTTGAAATGGACGCCCTGCAGCAAAAGTTCTCCAGCCGAATGAGGATCATGGAGGATACTAATAAGTCCCTCCACTCGCAATTGGTTTTGGCTCGGCGGGAAAGAGATTCTCACAAGGAGTCATTGACTAAGAATGAAAAGAAGATGTCTGATGAGAAGAAGGATGGGGAGAAGAGGAATAAGGAACACGCTGAAGCTACGGACAAGGCTAAAGCTCTGGTAGGTACAAAAGAAAAACATAACTTTATAGCTGTCGCCAAAGCAGAATTCTGCCAAAAATGGATTTTTATGCCATTAAAAATGCATCGATTGCGCGACGTGCTACCGGAAATAGTGTGATACTGGTCGAGACGCAGAGAAAAAACGGCTTTTTGCCAAATAAGCTCGTTTTGTCTATAGAGCATCTCATACTATTCTATTTGTTCTACTTTACTAAAAAATCGTTTTCAAATCAAACATGCTAGTTTTTTCTCAAATTGAATGGTAGTTACACTACCCCTGGAGTCAATTATCATACTACGATGAAAAAATCGATAATCGATTTTCGTGATTTTTTGTCTAACTAACTTTTTTGTTTAAGTAAATAAGTTAACTACTTCCAAAAATGGGCTTATTTGGCAACTTTGAAATTTTCTGTTCAAGTATATTTCCGGTATCCCCACGGACATATAGTGCCCGCCAACCCTTCTTCGGCGGATTTTGAAAATTAGTGTAATTTGTCTGATGTTGATATGCGAATTTCCCAGTAATACATCAAAATAGTGCGCTTCAAAAGGGGCGTGGTCGCATTTTGGCCGAAGTAGGATTGGCAAGAAGTTTGAAAATCTATAATCGACCAGTGGCATAGAAAAAAATCCAACTTTTTGAAAACTTCCATAGACCCCTAAAACCGAAAATGCTAAAAATTTGGGGGAATGGTCATTTTCTGTTACTTGGTTACCATAGGTTGAAGTTGGTTACGGTAAAAAAATCAAAGTTTGCTAATAGTTTGCTGACAGGAAAATCATTTTCTAACAACAATCCGATTTAAAACCTACGATTTACGTAAAAATGACAAGTTATAAGGCAAAAAGGCGATTTTTTGGAGTTTTTCAAGTTCCTCGAAAGTTTTTCAATTGGTGTAAAAATCTGACTATTTTAGTTCAATTATTGATATCGTTTTGCACAACTATGATTACACCTAGGAAACCGGTGAAAGTTTTCAAAAAATTCATATGAAAAAGTTGTCTTTTTCGATCCAGCGTGTTTCATTTGTCATTTGTCATTTGTCAGAAATCGTACCCAAATTTTAAAATCCGTAATAAAATTTGTCTAAAATTTCGGGTGGATAAAGTTGTTACAATTCAAAATTATGAGTTTTCATGTCGAAATTTTAATATACTCATACTGAAAAAAGTTTTTCACTGTCAAACACTTGCCGCAAACCGTCAATATGCGAAAATTTGCAACTTTGGTGGATTTTTATACTTCGAAAATTGGGGACCTAGGCGCGGCAAGTTTTTCTATTTTCTGATGTTGTATTGAAATTTGACTTCTTTTTAAAGGGACAGTCAAGCGGGTTTACAACATTGGCTCAATTAAGAGAGAAAAATTCGCTGATTATGAAAATATGACTATGGGTCGAAAATTTACCGTTTTCGAGAAAATACTCTTCAAAGTCGTCAAAAACGGGTCTCCGTCTACAGATTTGTAGACGGGCAGTACGCCCTACGTGTCCGGCGTTTACAAGGCATGCTAATGATCTGAATTTTGTTTTAATTGGTTGAGAGAGCGCTGAAAACAAGGAAGGTTCAAGACAATTTTGCACAGTCACTTCGCATAATTTCTGACCGTTGCCGATTGAAAATTAAATGAAAAGCCCCCTTACTGAACCTTTAAGGTTATTTTTCAGCAAACCCGAGTTGCCGACTTGGAGGCCGAGCAGGAACGACTGAACACAGACCTCAGACTAACTAAAGAAGCGAGAAAGGCTGATCGAATCCTGGCGAACATGGATAGACCTAGAGGTAAATTCTCCAAGGGATATTTATTTTATTTTTGCTTTTGTTTCAGGAAGAACTGATAAGCTGAACGAAGAAGACAAGAAGAACATTGAAACCGTTCAACAGCAGTACAGAGAGTGCGAAAAGTTCTACTCAAAGGAGGTCGATCGGTTGAACGAGAGAATCAGAGAGATGGCTCAAGTGGCACAACAACAGAAGACTGAAATGACAAAGGCCATCAAAGAGGTATGAATTTTAAAATTTAAAGCTAAATGTTCGTTTCAGCTCCGTGAGACCATCCGTGTTCTGGAAATCGACCAACGCAATCTTTCCCAGAACAAGGACTCGCACCAGGCGGCGAAGGAAGCCATCGAAGCGGACAACCAACGACTTCAACAGGCCGTTCATCTCAATGAGCTTCAGAAACTCACTAGAAAGTATCGATTGTCGTCGATTATTGATCAGGTAAGAATGAGATTGTGACACGAGCCTTCCTACAGTAATTTTTGTCTTAGACGACGCCCAATGTTGGTCAAATATTTATTTTGACTGAAAATTGCTCTTTTAGGTATAGATCGATCGATTTGCGGTCCGGGTTACGGTAGGTGACCCGGGTCAGGTTAACGTAATAATTTTTAAAAAGTTTTTGTAAATTCAGAAACAAAAAGATCCAAATTCTGAAACTTTTCTTTACTTAATCATGGAAAAAGCCGAATTTCCCGTGCTTTATTCTTACTTGCGCATAAAAAGAATACTTTGCACCGTTCTACCCAATATCGATTGATTAACGGCTCACCGAGCCTGAGGCGCGCCGTTAATCAATCGATATTGGGTGCAACCGCCGCGATGCTCAGTGTTACTCCATTACGTATTTCAATCGATAGCCCTGCTCGCTCGCATTTCACCAAGATCATGGCAAATATTCAAATTTTGAAGCTTTTCACAGTACAATCATGGATATAGTCGAATTTCCCGCCCGATATACATTACTTGCAATTAAAAAATTTAGTTTAAACTGTTTCGCTCACTTTCGATTGATCAGCGGCGCGCAGGGTACTGTAACCGCCTTGATACGCAGTGATGCATCATCATACAGTATATCAATCGATAGCCCTGCTCGCATTTTACCGAGATCATAGTATTTTTGTCGATGTCTTGGATGCCGCCAAAAAAAATGGTAGAAATAGTATAAATCGATTTTTGGTTTGGGTTACGGTATGCAAACAAAAGACTCAAATTTTGAAGTTTTCCCCAGCATAATCGCAGAAATAGTCAAATTTCCCGTCCGATACGCATTAATTCTAAAAGAAAAGATTATTTTGCACTGTTTTATCCAATATCGATTGATTAACGGCGCGCCGTGCCCGCTGCGCACAGGGTACTGCAACCAGCGCAGTGATACCATTACGTATATCAATCGATAGCTCTGCCCGCGTTTTACCGAGATCGTAGTATTTTTGTCAAATTCTTGTAGTTCACCCACAAATTGGTCAAAAGTCATTTTTAAAATTTATTGAAATAAGCTTTTTCCGTCAGGGATATGGTCAGCAAACCAACCGATTCAAAAAAAACTTTGAAGCTTTTCACATTAGAATCATAGCAAAAATTGAATTTCCGTCCTTTATACATATTCACTTGCGATTTGCCCAATATCGATTGATTGACAAGTCGCCGGGCCGGCCCACCGCGCTTAGGGTACTGTAACCGCCGTGATACGCAGTGATACACCCTTATGTATATCAATCGATAGCTTTTCTCGAGTATTACATACTTCGTGTCCTATTATATAACGAAAAATATGATTTAGTTACAATACGTGACTGGAAGAAGTACGGTAGATCAGCCGGACAGCGTGCGCTACATCGTGAGCCAATTGACCGCAATCAGGGATGAAGACGCCAATGGAACCGGGTAAGTTTTGGCAATTTATTGCCAAAAGGGGGGTCGATTGCAAAATTTATGATTTTTCTTTGGTTCGCGTGCTATTGTTCCCCTGTTATAATTATTTCTAGTGCCTTTGTTCATTCCCTTTTAGAGATGATCGTTGTGCCTCCGTGCAGCCTTCGATAACCGATCGCTACGCGCCTTCTGAGTTCGACGGAACCTACGACAACATCTCCCAGTCCTCTTTCTCAGTCCGTTCCGTAACCTCCGTGCCAGCCGTCAGAACAACCGCCAGGTACCCCTTTGTTCCTAGTTTCTAAGCACGTTCTGGGCCAGACTGGTGGCCGAGATTTCTTTCATTTTCACCTCTTAGAGCACTTTGCATGGTAGATTGTAGGTGGAACGGAAACGCCACAAACACCTCGTCGAGTGCCATTTCACAAGCCGTTAGTAGTGCAGCACCGATACAGAAATCGACCAGTTCTAGTGGATATCCGGCTAAGAGATCATTCAGGTAAGGACAGAGCATGGGAAGTTGAAAGTTTCACTGTCACTCTTTGCATGCAGCATTTCAACAAAAGAAAACTGGATAAAAAAGTATAAAAATCGATTTTATGAGAAACTCAAACTACATCATGTATAAGATCATCGTGGTGGGACCCAATGTCAAATGAAAAATAAAATCCGCTAGAAATGAGCTCTTTTGAAGCTGAGACAAAAATATTTTGAGTCGAGATTTTGCTAGAAACTAACTTTACTTCCGAGCGTTCCAAAATTCGACTGGTGTCCAACTTTTGATACTTAAAAACTGGGATTTCGTGTCTAGACCCGAAATTTTCCTTAGATTTTGCAAGTAACTCTGGGATTCTGGATATTAGATATCAAAAATCACACTTTTACTTAACTTCGACGCCGGCCATAGAAGTTTTTGATTGGCACAAGGATTTTCGTGGCAGGGCCCAACCAATGATTGAAAAAACAGAGAATTTATACTCGTCGCCCAGCGAGCTTTCCTAGCAGGCAGCGGGAAACAAGCGGCTTTTTGTCTACGTCTCCGCGACTTGCACACTATAGCTGTAGCCAGATGGAAATCAGCCGGCAGCGGCAGGGCAAGCGGCTTTTTTTCTCTGCGTCTTACTTTTTGCACACTCTATATTTCGCGCACTATTTCCACACACTATATTTCGCGCGTTAGATGGGCAGGTCATCGAAACTTTAGGAAAGGTCCGTGGGCGAGGAGTATAACAGGACACACACATAGGGACCACAACCCAAATTTTTATCATTTCAATTTTAATAAGATTTGCAGTAAATCTGAAACTTATCATTAAATTTTTTAGAACCAGGAGGGTACGCACGCCAACGGCACGCACCCTCCTGGGTCGCGGGCTTTGGCCACTCATTACTCGGCCTTCGGCCGTGAAATTGGCGTCAAGCACGTGAAGCTCGGCCTACGGCTGATCTCACCCTCCCCTTCTCAGGATATGAACGCGTGGTTTTACGTTGATAGACCATAGACACACACACATCAAATGCGACATGCGAGCCAATGAATCGGAAACACACATGTTTTCTCTTCAAATAAATTCCTGTTTTCAGCACTGACAGCAGCACTGGTTTTGATCGTTATGGCCGAACCAACGGAAAAAGTTACATTAGTAAGCAGTCGCTATTTTCAATTTCTGCAAAATCACACTTTAGATCCACTTGATCCCAATGGTACGATTCCCCGAACGGCATCATTCGATAGGAGAAGTGAGGCCGACGAGGAAGACACCAACCATAGCAGACAGGGAAGCGCAGGTATGACCCTAGATAGTGAGGACTAAGGTAGATTGATAGGGACCAATATTCTGTACCGTATCCGTCGGGAGGAATTGGCCAGAGGAGGACAACCTTCTGTCAAGCTTATGGCGAAGGCTTTTGAGTCGATCGATGAACCGGAGAAACGGGGATTCTTTGGAATTCGAAAGTCACGGTCCGTTGAGACCACCCAGGAGAGGAAACCTAGAAAGGTATAGAAACAGAGGGGAAGGCAAAGAAAAAATGGTTTAGGATGATTCTTCTGGGACGTTGAAGCACAGCCTCAGTCAGGTTGATGAAGGAGTCAGTTCCGCCTACGCCACTTTGCCAAGAGGTGAGAGAGAGAGAGAGAGAGAGAGAGGGGGGGGAAGAGAGAGAGAGAGAGAGAGAGAGAAACAGAGAGACAGAGAGACATAGACACAGAGACACAAATACACAGAGACACAAAGACACAGAGACGCAGAGACACAGAGACACAGAGACACAGATACACAAAGACACAGAGACGCAGAGACACAGAGAGAGACACAGGGACACAGAGAGAGACACATAGAGAGATAGACAGAGACACAGAGAGAGAAAGAAAGAGAGAGAGAGAGAGAGAGAGAGAGACAGAGAGACAGAGAGAGAGAGACAGAGAGACCTAGGATGACAATCCTTTTCAGGAGGAAGGAATCCCTTCAAGTCAATGGGATCCAAGCTCGTCGAAAGAGTGCGCCGGAGTCTTTCCAGATCAAGTAGGAATGAAAGGGAGTCACCTCCCGAATTCTCGGAAACCCAGAGTGTCGACCTACCCAAGAAGGTACCTTTCTCTCTTTTTAAAGGACAAACAATTGTTTTAGGAAAAGGGTTCGTCCTCGCCTAAGAAGACAAAGAAAAAGTCTGCAGAATCTAAAGCACGCAAAGCGAACGGCATTTCGTAGATGTAGTCTCACACGAGTCCAAGTGCCTAACAATTTCCCTTCTACGAGTCTCCGAACGAAGATCTTCTACAGCCGACATCCGCCTTACTGCCCAAATCAGAGGGAACCAAGGTCTCACTTTCACCATTTAGTCACAGAATTACGGTATAACCAATAGATTTAGCTAAACTATCGTTGTTGTTGACTTGTCAAATGAATATGTCATGTTCTCTATTTGTGCAGCACTGCAGACTTTAGAAGAGAGGCATAGAAAATATGATATGGAAATGGCTCATTTTTACGGACAATGACACCTGTTCTGGTTACTTTTGGTGACTCTCGGAAGGATGAAGAACAACAGCTTCGGTACTGCCGTTCTTAAAGGAGAGCTGCCAATTGGTCTCTCTCTTTCTCTCTTTCTCTCTCTCTCTCTCTTTCTCTCTTTCTTTCTCTCTCTTTCTCTCTCTCTCTTTCTCTCTCTCTCTCTATCTCTCTCTCTCTCTTACACACTCACACATGCCGACTTTAAGGTTATTTAAAGGTACCGCACTTTTTTAAGCACACGATATCTTCTTTCAGTCTCCTGCAGAGAGACAGAGAGACAGAGAGAGACAGAGAGACAGAGAGACACAGAGAGACAGAGAGACAGTGAGAGACAGAGAGACAGAGAGACAGAGAGACAGAGAGACAGAGAGACAGAGAGACAGTGAGAGACAGAGAGACAGAGAGACAGAGAGACAGAGAGACAGAGAGACAGAGAGACAGAGAGACAGAGAGACAGAAAGACAGAGAGACAGAGGGTATCTTTCCAAGTCGGAATCCCTCTCTTCATGTTTCCATCTTGTGTTCCTCCAGACCAAGGATCACCACCGGGACTGCCGGAATCAGTGTTCGTCTATTGAAAGAGTCCTGTCGTTTGCGAATTCCGTTGGCGCGGAGTAGCCAGTCGGCGGATTACGACGCCGAAAAAGCGCCGTCTTAAGGGCGACCGGCGAGGCGACAGTTGACACAATGCTCCGGGCGCTACCGCTCCTGTCCCTGCTCTCGGTGGTCCATGCCAGATCTTTACAGGCAAAGATTCCCGCTAAAAATAGAAAGTTATTTTTAGTTCTATATTGAACCTACACAGAAGGTTGTGCCCACTTATGTCCAGCAGTTGGTTGAAGGTGGCATTGAAAGACTACAACAGGTGGGGATTTCGATTTTACTTTGTTAGATAGCTTTAGTTGGATAGACCTCATTCTTGTGATTCAGAAAAATACCCAATTTTCCATTTTTGGATCAAAGTGAGCCAAGTTTTGGCGAAATATCATTTGAATCGCGCCACTCTGCGTCTCTCGGTTTCTCGCGCTCTTTCTCTGCCTTAAAACCGCGCACCCTTAACCAGCGCCCTACGAGCGTCTCAAACTACAAACTCCAATAAATTCAATTTGTTTTTAAAGGGATCGTTAGGGGACGTTTTTGCTACAGTACCCCAACAGTAATAAAAACTACCGTTTTCTAACGACAATTACGATCGCCTGCTACTTCCACTTGAGGATTTGTTGAAATGTTTTGGCTGCGACGATCAAACCTCTCGCTGAAAGACGCAGACATAACGAAAATGCCGCTGAGACCCTTTTTTCACAGCACACTCGGCTACCAGCTATGTTTTTTGTATTTTCATCTATTTTACGGCAGTTATTTAGCGTCTTTAAAAAATTTAAAAACCATTTAAATACACTTTTTAGAGCTAAGATTAAAATCAGGCTTGAAATTCCGCGAAGAAAATTTTGGCAAAGTTCCAGCTTGCCGATTTGCGCACACTTTTCCGTAAACACCGCGACGTCGGCTCTGCGTTTGGGCCGTTGGCTAAAAGACGTATGAATAATCAAATAAAACAAACTTGAAAAGGCCCCTGACGGTCGCTTCATGTTTTTGAACTACACGCCACTCTGGCGTCTCTCGATTTCCCGCGCTCTCTCGCCCTTTTCTGCAGTGTAACCGTGCACCCTTTGCAAGCGTTCTGCGAGCGTTTCAAACTACAAGCTCCAACAAATTCAATTCATTTAAGGGTTCTCGAATGAGGGCTTCTGTGAGTCTTGTCTTCGACGGTGGCTACTACATCCTAGTGGACACCCCATCAGCCACTGATATTCGTGGAAAGGAAGCCATGCTTCGAGGTTTCAACAGTTACAGAAACCCTAGCAACCAAAAATACTTTAGGTATCGCTTCGAGGAACATCGTGCCGGGAGAGATTCAAATGGCTGTGACAACGCACGGACATCCTGACCATTTTGGGTACGTTTTTACCGTTTTAACCGGATTTGGGGTCCGAAAAATATTTTTTTCTATTTTGTTCGTACACATCAAGAGAAACTATAGAAAATTGCTGTATTTTACGATATTTCTCTGCGCCTCTTCATTCAGCGTGTTCTTTCTGGTGCGCGCTCGGGTAGATCACGTCTCATCGCGTCGGGACCCAATTCCAAAAGCCTTTAAAACGCAATTTCTGTGAAAATCGATAATTACCAAAACAATTCGTGACCAAATGTTTCCCCCATTATGGATTTTCTCAGAAATTGCGCCTTAAAGGCTTTTGGAATTGGTCCCGAATTTGGTCATAAAAATTCAAAGTGGTTTCAGGGGGGGGGGGGGGGGGCAAATGAGATGTAGGAGCTATCTAGGACTCATTAAAAACAAAAATACTAATGAATAACGATTATCGATTTTTGGGTCTGAGTACGGTAATCCGCTCCCGAGGTATTGTAACTACACTCAAAGTCGAAAAAAACATTATGTTTCGGGAATGAAAAGATTGCAAATTTCACGCTGACAAACATGGTATTACAAAAACTACGATTTTCCATGCTTGAAAAAGTTATATGCCAAAATGTCTTTCAGAATCATCAAAAAGTCCGTTTCCTCGCGAATATCAAAAACCTATTAAGTAGTTATTTGATATGTTGTTAACTACGTATTAAAGATAGCTTAAGTTTTCACAAAATTATCACTGATAGGGCAATTGACAGACTAAATTGAATGGGGCGAGCCTTTCGGCGTCCATTTTCGGTGCGTCTGAGCCATGCCTCGGCTGAAACGTTCACCGGCACGACCCCCTCAGATACGAGCAAAAAGAAATGAAAGCGACAATTCTGGCTGAAAAAAGTCTTATTATATTGTGTAAACCACACAAAGCCATTCAAATTTGGTTTCTTGTAGTCTAAGCTTCGATTTTCTTAAAGGAGCAGAAAGGGGGTTTTTATTTCATTCGAATTAACTATGCTAAATTGTCTCGCACCCTCCTCGTTTCCAGCGCTCTCTCAGCCAGTTAAAATGAAATTGGGTTCATTAGCATGCCTTGTAAATGCCGGACACGCAGGGCGTACTGCCCACCTACAAATCTGTAGACGGAGACCCGTTTTTTTACGACTTTGAAGCATATTTTCTCGAAAATGGTAAATTTTCGGCCCATAATCGTATAAATTTTCATGTTAAACGATTTTTTCTCTCTTATTTGAGCCAATGTTGTAAAAGCCGCCTGACTTTTAAGGGTTCACCGATTTTTTCCAGACAGGACAACTTCTTCCCCAATGCGAGGCACTTCTTCGGCAGTTACGAGTACACCGACGACACCTTCATCAGCACAGAACTTAAACACGTAATTTTTCGCTTCTTTTTTAAAGTAACTATTTTTTTTAGAACTCCACCATGCAAATTAGCCGAAACGTAGAGCTGTGGAACACCCCTGGCCACACTTCTCAAGATCTCACTATTATGGTTCGAAATGTGCCTTGCTGTGGAACCGTGGCTGTTGTAGGTAGGTTCAATTTTGGCACATCTTCTTTTCTCTGTCTTTTGTTTGGAGCTTTGTTCCTTTGTTTGCGTTTTGGAGAAAATCCGCTTGTTAGCGCGTTTTGAGCCGAAAACAAGCTTCGGTAAACAGTCGGCGCATGTGTTCGGAAGGGCGAATGGGGAGGCCAAGGGCGTAGGGAATTTTACCAAAACAAAAAATAATAATAAAGATTTTATTTTATAAAACCCAATAAATTTTAGGAGATCTCTTTTACAATGATCAGGATGCTATTAATGGCACAGATTGGTACGCCGATGCATGGAATCCCCTTATCGGTAAGTTATATCTCTCTATCTCTATCTCTATCTCTCTCTCTGTCTCTGTCTTTCTGTGTATTTTTCTTTCTCTCTCCCTATTTCTCTCTCTCCTTCTCTGTTTCTCTCTCTATCTCTTTGTATATCTCTGTCTCTTTCTGTCTTTGTCTTTGTTACTCTATCTCTCTGTCTCTCTCGCTTTCTGTCTCTGTCTCTGTCTCTGTCTCTCTCTGTATGTTTGTCTGCCTCTCTGTCTCTCAATCTCTCACCCTCTTTGATTCTATCAGTCTCTGCCTCTGCTTCTAACATAACCCCCTTATTTTCTTATTCTCCTCCTCATTAAATTCCTCCTTCTCATATGAGTCTTTTTAGGTAAACTAAACCGAGACCGTGTTTTATGCGCCGCCGACTATATCATCCCAGGGCATGGAAAACTCTTCAAGTAACGAAACACACATTTTCTCACTTTAATTTAGGGTATCCGATGAAATGCGAACCAACGCGGCCTGTGGTGTCCCAATGCCTGATGATATAAACGACCTCGCCGAGTACGGTAAGCCTAAATCTTTAAGACAAAGAACTTAAAGGGACCGTCAGGGACCTTTTGAAAGTTTGGCTCATGTTCTGATCAAAAAACTACATACAACATATGGTTCAAAAAGAAATCTGGCTTCAAAGTGCTTAAAACCGGCCAACCGTCTGCAGATTCTGCGGATAGCCGCAACGCCTGCATGCACGATGTTTACAAGCCAGTCTAATTTCGAAGTTTTCATTATAATAGGACGAATTTACTCGAAAAATGAGGAGTGTTCCAGACAATTTAGCATAAATAATTAGCATATTTTTCGACCGTACCCGATAAACATGGAAATGAAAAGGTCCCTGACGGTCCCTTTAAGCCCCTAAGTTAAGGTAATCTATTTCTAGGCCTTAAACGAGACGTCTCAACCATGGCATTCACTTTCAACCCGGTGCCTGCAACCACCCCAACCACAATTGTCACCACCACTGCCTCGACCACGCCCCCTCCTTTGACTCCTTTCGTTACAGTGCCCCAGTACCAAGGTTTTATAGGACCTAAACCTTAAATCCTTATTTTTCAGAACTCTTTAATCAACAGCCTCCTGAAATTAAACAACTTGTGAGCACAGTGAACGAAGCGTTGCCCTACGTGGTCGACAATATGCTCCCAGTGGCAGCGGAGCTCCAGAATTCGGTCAAAACTGGAGAACAAAAAGAAAGTAATTAAATAATAATTAATTACATTATAATTTGAATTTAGATATAATTGGCCCTGTTATGGAAACGGCTGCGAAACAATTATCAAAATGGCTCAAAGTGGACACTCCTTCGAATGAGAGCAGCCAGTACCCCTTCACTTCATACTGGCAACAGGCTTTTAGGAAATTGGCGGTAATTTCTTAGTTAATCTATTAATTAATTAACTCTTTTTAGAATGACATCCCAGAAATTCAAAAGTCCCTTAACAATGGAACGGATCTAAGGTAAGTACTGTAATTAAAGTAATTAAGTGGATTTAGGGAGAGGATAAGGGCTCACAGACACCCAACCGTCGAGAGGGTGTTCCAGATGTTCAATTCAGCGTATTTGAACCAGGGAAACAGGCAAAGACAGTGATATTGTTGTTAATATTAATAATAAATATTATTTATTTTATAAACATTAAGTTCGAACAAGGGAGGTAAACATAAGAAAAAGGGAAAACTCGACCTACAAAAATACAAAACTTTTGGATTCCACTTGCCACAAAAAGGCACCATGGAGCGTAAAGAAACGGCCTTTTCGAAACCTCAGGCCGCACGAGAGCGCTCGGGGCCCTCTGCAACACCAGGTTGGGAGCTTTATGGACGCCAGGGGATTGTCTCGGTCTCTCTACAGTGCGTGCAAAAATTATACGGCCACCCCAGAATTCCAATTTTTCTCGAAAATGGATGGGTAGGAGAAATCGTGAATAGCACCAATCAACAGCACATACGAAATTACCCCCAGGCGCCGGAGGACAAAAAATTTAATTTGCATATTCTTTTTTGTGCGAAAAAATCGAAAAGTAGGTGTGCAAAAATAAATCTTTCTATGTTTCTCTGCGGTTGCTTTGCAGGAGGTTCGCTCTAAAAGTAGTTCTGAAACTTCTGAAAAGATGATATTATAGCACAAATGGAAAGAGAAAGGGAGGGAGAGAGAGTAACGTCATAAAATATACACAAAACATCAACAATATCTTAACAACGGTTAGAAAACAACAAACTACTACTCTACTACGAACAAAAAACTGAACATAAACAGTTAAACTGCAAAAAAAGTACTAAACATATACGGGTAAACTACAAACTACGCATACGGTTGAGAAGATAGAAACACTTTATTGTTTAGAAGAGAGAGGGAGAGAGAGAGAGAGAGAGAGAGAGAGAGAGAGAGAGAGAGAGAGAAAGAGAGAGAACATTAAGAGTAAAACTCACTTCCCCAATCTCCAGTGAGAGGGAATCCACGGGACAAGAGGAGGAGAAGCTGGCAGGGCAGCTCGCGCTGGACACTTTTCTGCAACTGGCAGTCGTCGGAGGCATGTCGACCATAGGAAGAAATTGCAGACGAAAAGAATGACCTCCGTCGGTCTCTTTCACGTTGGGGTAATTTTCACCTAACGGACGTAGAGCATTCTGGAAGCTGTGCGACACGTGACGGACAGAGAAACGAAGAGAACAAGAGAGGGTAGAGAAAGAAAGAAACGGGAAAGAGTGTGAAAGAGAGACAGAGATCTCATGGGGTCCATAAAGATTCCCACCTGATGTTGCAGAGGGCCCGAAGCGCTCTCGTGCGGCCTGAGGTTTCGAAAAAAAAAGTTTCGTTTCTTTACGCTCTAAGTTATGTTATTCAATTCTCACGGCCGCTTAGGAAGCCACATGATTCATGTATATGCTCCAAAACTGATAATTTGTGAAAGTTTGGCAACTGCAATTTAAATTTTTAAAATTTCACTTTTCCGAGCATTTTCGTTTTATTTTGTACACAGCGTTGCAGAGAGCACAAAGTTTATAAAAAAAGACTTCCGGTGAACATAAAGTTAAAAGTGTTAAAATTTAGGCGTGCGTTAAAAATAGTGTTTTTTTTTTTTAAATGGAAGGTTAAAATCTTTGAAGAGAGTGCAAAAAAAGTATATCCAACATGGCCAACTCACCCATATTAAATCAATCATTTATTATGTATATAAAAGTTCACAGGGAATTATGAGAAACTTGGGAACCCGGTAGCGACTAAAAACTAGGCAATTGTAGATCTTTCAGGCGTCAACGGACTGTCTCGTGAGAGGTTCGGTGGGCGCGTCTTCGCGCTTGTCAAAGCTGAACAGGGAGCCGAACAGGATGTGCTGCACCACGGGGAACTTCTTCAGAACCTGAACAGAAGGCTTATTTTTGGATTTAATAACGGGGCTACCTCAGCCTCGTACATCTTGAACATTCCCTGGTTGACCTTTTCCCAGGTGGGCACGGCGGAAATGTTCCACAGCTGGTTCGAGTGCTCGTGGAAGGGACCGGTCTTCGTCTGAAGGAAAATGGAGTACGTGGAAATTTCAATTAAAATACCTCGTTGATGTACTTGACGGCTTCGAGGAAGAGACTTTCGTGGGCACGGGCTTCCACAACGTCGGCCTTGGTGTAAGAGTCGGGGACAATGCGACGGTTGTTTCCTGGAAAAAAAGAGATTGCGAGTTCCAATTCCAATGATTTTTGCACATTTTCAAGAATTACAGTACTTCAGGTTAAAAACTCGACATCGAACTGAAAAATAAAGAACAGTGAAATACAGAGAGGGAATTCAGCCCCCCCCCCCAAATTTAATTCAGTTGGGCCCTTAAAGTTCCGCTCGGTTTGCCCCCACCCCCGCCCGACAATTCAGTTAAGCACCCACTTCTGGTGCTGAACACTCATGAGCTACCCGTGGGGTCCATATGCGCGATCCCCAAATTATGTATTCCACATATGGTGCAAGCCCCCAAGTGATTTCGATGTTTTTCTATGGTGCTGAATAGGGAATTAGGTTCAAATTCAAATTCAGTTAAGTCCCCATCACTGAGTATCCATAGTCCAACGTTTTATTATAAGAAGCAAAATTAGCCGTTTAAGGATTTTGAATTTTATTTTAACTAAATTTTTATTGCTCACTTGCTTTAATCATACTTTTTCAGTTTAATTTGAATTTTAACGTTTTCAATATTTGAATGATTTAGATATTTACACATCTGTTTATGTTATCATGTTTTTTTGTTATACCTGTAAATGTATAATTCACTTGAATTGTTTGTATGGGGGCATAAATGAATGAAACGGGGAGTTTTACTGAATTGCTCATATGGAGGGGGCATAACTGCATTATACGGGAGGGGGGGTTACCTGAAGAAGTTCCGGATACACTAGTCAAGCCCTCATTTCAAACTTTCAAAATATTTTTCAAAAAAAAATTAAAGAAAGGGGGGGGGTGAAACTTTATTCAAATAAACCCCCAGGATGCGTAATTCAGTTACCCCCCCCCCCCTCCTTCGGACTTCACAAATTCGCACAGATTGGGGGGGGGGAAGCGAGAGTGGGGGCCTTAACTGAATTTTTCCCAAAATATGGCCTAGAATGATACATTAAAAATTTGATCCAATTTTGAGGCTATAAACTTTTTTGGTCTCTGCCGCTTGAATGTACCTAAAACGTACCTATGAGCTGAGCACTTCCCCAGATGAACGGCACAAACTGGAAGTCGTCGAGGGCGTGGACTCCCCTGCTGCCAGCCGGCTCCATCCTGTACTCCATCTGCAGATGACGACACACGCGAAGGTACCTAGAGTAACCATGGAGGATTCGATTTAAAGGTCTAACTGACTTGTTGAAAACACGCAGGGCCACACACTTCTCATCGCCCTCTTGGAAGACGCCGATTTTGAAGAGACAGAGGAGGAAGATGAGGAAGGACGCCTCGTGGCCTGGAAAGAAGGAAATAGAGAGAGAGAGAGAGAGAGAGAGAGAGAGAGATCAGAAATATTAGTGCCTAAACACTGGGTAATCTCCTTGAAATTGAGGCCTGGAAAAATTGGGTAACCTTGTTAATTTCCTTGTTAACTTTAGACTAAAAATTGGGTAAACCCTTTGGTGAATATGAGGGATACAAATTGGGTAAGAAAATTTAAAATTAGGAAATTCCACTACTTTGGGCACCACTAGTCAACTTTTGGCCAAAAATTGGATAGACTACTCAACTTGAAGTCCAAACTATTGGGAAAAACCCTCTCACGATAGGGCCTAAAATGGGTAACCCTTATCCATTTGGGCGAAAAATAGGCTAATTTCCGTTTTCTTTAATGTTGGCCTAAAAATGGGGTAACCCTTCTTAAATTCCAGCATAAAAATTGAGTGAACCATTTATTATTCACAAACATAAACTTGGGTAAATAGTTTAGGGCCTAAATATTGGGTAACACTCGTTTAATTTGGGCAAACCCTTTCGGTCCTGAAAATTGGGTAACCCTTTTGAGGCTGAAACATTTAATAACCCCTAACCCCTTTAAAGCATCTCACTTTAAGGCTATGAAAGTCGGACAACCCCTAAACTTTGGGTACTCAATATCAGGGTCAAAACTGGGTAACCCTCTTTAAGATTAGGCCTAAAAGTGGGTAACCCTAGTTAATTTCACTTTTAGACCCAAAAATTGGGTAATCACCCTTAACTCACCCGATCCGTAGTCAATACGAGTGCTGTTTCCAAAGGAATCCATAATGTAGGGCACCAATTCGGCAGCGGCTGCCTTCACCTCGGCTGGCAGCAGTTCCTCCACAAGACCCAGCGCCTCCTAAAACATACCGTAAGCCAAAAATAAAAACTTCCAACCTTCTCCAATCGCTCGTACCACTTCCTGTAAGCTTTGTTTCCAAAGCGCTGGCTGCCCATGTCCTCCGGAGGGTACTCTAACGTCCATTTCTCCAAATATTGATTGATTTTGGAAAAAAGAGACCTGTACCTGGATGACATCGAGAAAATCGATAATGTCGATGGAGATCGGCGAGAGGGGGATGTCATCGGTGGTCTTCACTCCAATCACGGCGTCGTTGACCTTGTGCAGGAAGTCGATGTACTCCTTGTACGCCTGGAAATTTTGATACCATTACTTGAAAATATAGAAAACATGGACAGCAAATAAACATTGAAGTTTTAAATATAATTTTTCAAAATAAAAAATTTTCTCGGGAGTCACTGTAGTGTACCCTTATCATTCAAATGTGAGTTTGGGTAATTCTAACTTGAGCGCAAAAAATCCTAACGCTTTGTGTGATGTCGCAAAACTACCCCATGCGGTCGGTTGCCTAAACATGCCCAACATTCGAGTATAAAGTTTGGGTAAATTTTAAAATTGGGACCAAAAAACGAATTTAACCATAGAGGTACTCGTTAAACACCGGGCACACTGAAACCATGGCAGCTGAATTCCCAGACAAGCATTGCCTCAGCCAAGTCAACGTTAAAGCTAATAATTTAATTTTTTTGTGCTTGAAATGACAATTTCCATGAAAATACAACCACCTTTGAGTAGAACCACGGGTTCAGGTCGAAATTCTTGGCGATCTTCTTCTGAGGCACCTGATATGTCATCTAAAAAGCACAAATTGGAACCAAATTCCACATCTTTTCATGTAGAATTTGAAATTACAAAGTACAGCGGGGAAGTAGAAAGTTAACAATTTTTATTTACACGTAAAGAGAAAACAACAACCCGTGTAAATCACCCTAATCGGAGATCTAAACTGCCGCTTCATTGGTGGCTCTGATTTGTTCGCGTACGGCCTTCGAAAACGCTTGATCAGGGTGCAGGGAGCAGATTTCGTCCAGCGCCTTGCCCTGTTCCACCAGCATCTCCCTTCCCTAAATTAAAATATTAAAGGAATATTCACAATTAATTAAATCGAAAATATAGTTTGAATATCGCGCCATTCTGCGTCTCGCTTTTTCCACCGCTCTCTAGCCTTTCTCTGTCGTGTAACCGTGCACCCTTTCCATTGTTCATTCGTGTTTCACCGGTAGCAGTCCAAAACATATAAAAAGGGTATGTTTCAGAATCGTGATAAAACTATCTATTCAATAAAGTTGTTAATAAAATATTTGAAAAATCAATTTTACGAGACCCTTCCCCTTCAAAGCAAATTTAGCTAATTGAAAAAAGACTCACGCTCTCCAGGTGGTGCTCTAGGTAGTTGTAGCAGAGGGTGATGATCGCCTCGGACAGCGACATTTCACTGGCCGATCCTTTTACGTGTTTCTAGAAAGGGTACATAATTTCTCTCTCTCTCTTTCTTTCTCTCGGTCTCTATCGCTCGAGTAATCTTACCTCAAAAATGGCGATGAGAAGTGAAATGGCGGTGTCGACGTACGGTAGATCGTCCTTTTGTAGTTTCGGCATCAGGGCGATGGCCGTCTGGCGCACAAGACCAATCGTGAGGCGGCGGTTCGTGGACTGAAAAACACGGATTACTCTCCATCTTCCGATTCTTGAAATTTGAAGAAAACACACCAAGCCTTTCTAACTATCATTCTCTCAATCATCTTCTCATCCATCCCTTCTACTTCTTTTCCCGGAGTCGGCCTACTAAAGCGAAAAAGAAAACTCGGATTGGATAAAAATTTGGAAATAACAGAGAGATGCGCAAGAAAAATAAGGTGTATGACAGATAGCAGGGGTAGGCACTTAAAAATCCAAATGCTGAGGGTTGTTAGATGTCGTTAAAGCAGAGTTGGTAAATTTGAGGGCCATCCCGGACCCGAATTTTTACAGTGCAGGTCGGTCCGGACAAGCCCTTTCCTATTTCAGGTCCCAAAATGAACTGTGGGTGTGGCGGTCGACCCAGGGGACGGGATGCTTGGGATATGCGCATATAAGGCTCTAGCGGGGGGTCTCACGGGCCGGGCCGGGCCATTTGGAAAATTTTGTTCGGCCCGGTTGTCCCCTTTTACCCATATTTGGCCAACCGCCGCGAGTCGCGGCGGTGGGGTGTCGCAATATGAATTTTACCCAAATTTTTGTAAAGAGAGGGGACCCGCCGCAAATTTTGAAACGTTTTTTTCTAACGGAGGGGGCTATCGCAAAATATACTCCGGCGGTACGTTGACAAGGTGTGCTTTCACCCTGGACATCCCAGTCAGATTGCCACTCACACGACCAGGGTTCGATCCCGGTCGGTGACATTCTTTTTTGTACAACTAATATTGACTTAAATGTTAGTAACAAACATTATTAAGTAATTTAAAACAGTTTAAAAAATTGTTGTACCGATTTATACAAAAATTAAATTTTAATTTTTCATACCCGGGCCGACCTGGCCGGGCCGTTCCGAAAAATTCCTCGGCCCTGCCCTGGCCCGTCATTTGAGAACCCCAATAGAGACCACTAGCAGCCGATATCTGCAAGGACTACGGACAAGTTCAGAAGATGAGTTCCCCGAAAATCATGATTTCCTCTTCTCACCTTAACATCGCGAGAGTCCTTGGCCAGAATGACGGACAGCTGGTTGGCCATGATGCCAAACTCCCTGGCCACCAGGGCCGGGTGTGTCAGTAGGAGTTGGTTCAGGGAATCCAGGGCACGGGCGATTTCATCATTATTTTCGCTTTCGAAGAGATCTGAGACCAGCATGGAACAGTAGCGGTCTCCCTGATTCAGACGCCACTTGGGGCCCTGCAGGGTCACGGTGTTCGTGAATTGAGAGATCACAACGCCTGAAACGAGAGAATTATACGGCAAAAAAAACGATTCCACTCAGCCACGTCGCTTTGACTTGGTCTAAAGGGAAGGACCTCGTAAAATTGATTATTAAATATTTTTAATGACAATTTCATTGAATAGATACCGTAGTCACGATTCTGAACCACACCCCTTTTATATAATTTGGACTGCAACCGGTGCACGTTTTCACGATTAAATAATGCAAAGGGTGCACGGTTACACGGCAGAGAAAGGCGAGAGAGCGCGGGAACTAACGAGACGCAGAATGGCGCGCGATTCAAACAATATTTTCGACAAAACTTCAGGCGCTCCTAATTTGGTTCATTTTGCTTCAAAAAACAGAAAATGGGACACTTTTCTGAATCAAGAGAATGAGATCTACTCATTTATCAACAGTGCGGAAAACATTTTTTTACGCGGCCCTTCCCCTTTAAGCGACGCGGTCCAACCCTTAGTTTCTGAACCCACATGGAAACTTGGTGTGTATGTCCTCCAGAAGACCTGAGACCCGAGTCCTCGTCTTTTTCTCTTGATCGGAGCGCTCAATCGATATCAAAAGGTTGCAAATGGGCACGAGGAGGTCGAATCCACCCACGTTCACCTGAAAATGTGGCGTAAATCGGAAAAAAATGTCAAATTGTACAAACATGGGCGTCAGTCCAACATTGACGGCTCGGGGGTCTCGCCAGAAGAATTTTATATACGACGGGGGTACCGCTTGGTTCCCCCATTGACCATTTTTAAAGAGTGGGGGTCTCGCCACGATCCAAGCGACATAGCCGTGCCCATGTATGAAATTGTACCATTTTCTCGACGAGGGCGACGGCCTTGATGGCGTGGCTGGGGTCGCGGATGACCATCTCAGCGAGGTAGTGTCCCAGCACGATCAGCTGCTCCTTGTTCTTCAAGAAATGATACTCAGGACAGCAGCAGTAGCCGACGAACTCACATACAAGCATGGGGTTCAATCTGGAAAAAAAAAGATAAGAGAGAGAAAGAGAAAAAAAGAGAAAGAGAGAGAGACTCACTTGACGTCAAAATTCGAGAGAATTCGCTTCAGAACCATTATCACAGTCTCGGCTGGGGCTCGCAGGTGGATCTGAGCCACAAGGCCGTCGACGCCATTTCGACCAGCGAAAATGGCGAGTAGCTAAATGACAATTTTCAAACACTTGAGATTTTTTCAGACTAACCTGTTTGTCTAAAACGGAAATGTCCGCGGTCCTGTCGATGACTTCTATTCGTTTCTCCAGATAGGCGTTCAGCAACCTAGAAGAGGCAACAAATATTTGAATCCGAGAGTAAAAAGTCGAGTTAAATTTAGCCGACCGGTTAAAACAAAACAAAAACGGCAAAATCAATGAACTTGAACGATACCTAGCTCGATCAGCAGATGAGACAACGGCCGTTTTGTTTAGGGTCTCCAGGATATCGTCGGCCGACATGCTCTAAATCAAAGGAATTTATAAATGAAAAAAGTACACAAGGGTCCTTGGCAAGAAGCCAGAAAATAGTGTGAATATAATGGGCCCCGACACGATGGTTCAGACGGCCTTTTCAATTGGTAACTGGGATAACCCCGCCCTTTTCCCGAATTTGGGCAAAGAGTCCCGCCACAAAACGCGTTGACCACTAGCCGCCGTCGGCAAAACACCAGAGTTTTCCATGGCGGGACTCTTTTCTTATAGTGCCCACCAACCCCACTTCGGCGGTTTTTGGACATGAGTGAGATTATTCTGATGTTGTTAGTCAAATTTCCCATTATAACATCAAAATATTCGGCTACAAAAGGAGCGTTCCTATTTTAGGCCGAAGTAGGATTGGCGAAGAGTATATATGGGTGCATTTCTGGGCAACTGGCAAAATGCCAACTGCTTTTCTCTGTCAATCGGGTGTCATTTTTAGACCCTATTGACACCCGACTGGTATGCGGTAGACCCATATAGAAGAGAATTTAAAGCATAAGGGGGTGTGTATAAAAATAGCGCTAAATTTTAAGAGTTAAAAATTACGTCATCTTCATACCTCGGCAGAGTATATTCGGCATTCCCAAGGTTAAGGGTGATGGACACTATGAATGGGCGATAGGTAAGGGTGGTTAAGGGCTACGTTTGTCAAATGCGGCCTAGGTCCCAAAGTTAAGGGTGGTCACCCAATTTTAGGGCCACAAATTTAAGTGTGAATACATCAGTTTGCCAGACCCTTCCGCTGTATGAACATCTTGCGTGAGCAATGAAAAAAAAAATTTTAAAAAAGAAAGAAAAAGAATCATAGCGACGCAGCTGCGATGCGGTTGGGAGCAACGCTGCTAAATTCAAACCCGTACCTTCGCGGATCCAAGCGATTTCCTCTCGGCCTTTTTGCCAAAAGACGGGCAGAACTTCCTCAGATACCCAATCAGAGGGGGCTTCACTGCCGCACTCTTCACCAACTTTGTCGAAAGCGACGTGACCTCGGCGTGGACTTCTTCGAACTAAAAGGACATTTAAAAACACCGCGTTCCATCGAAAATACCCGATCAGCCGAGTTCGACAGCAACATCATAATCTCGTGGAAGGCGTCCGTGTTGGCGAGGAAGAACTTGAGGTTGTCCTGAAGATGGATTTTATTCGAAGATAGGAGAAATTTCTTACATGGAAGTGGGCGATGCAGGCCATGCCGATCTCCTTGTTCTCCAGAGCGCATCTCATAAGACGGGTGGGGCAGAGGAAGAGAAGGGGAGAGTCGGGCACCTGCAATTGAAAGAATATGAAGTCTTTATAGTGCTCTAAAATCCCATTGTCCCCTTGTTTTGGTTGAGTTGGGTACCGTGTTTTGAGCCACATGCAGGGGTGGGCCCTTTTTATGCCCATATTTGACCATTGTCCGCGAGCCGTGGCGGTGTTGCAATTTGACTTACACCCAATTTTTGAAAAAGAAGAGAGGTCCCCACAAAATTTGGTTGTCAAAATTTCCCCCCGCTGTACGTTGACCAGGTGTGCTTATGCCAATAGGGCCGTGTTGATGGTTCAAAACTTTGATCATATTACAGTCATTCTTTTTTGTACGGCCACTATGGACTTACAAGTTAGTAAAAACACTATTAAGCAATTCACAGCATTTTAAAAAATTATTGTGCCGATTTATACAACATTTAAAATTTTATTTTTTATACACGGGCCGGGCCGTCCCAAAAAATCCCTCGGCCAGGCACGTCATTTGAGGGGTTTCTCCAGATTCCGTTAGTCCCCTGTTCCCCCTAGGAAAACCTGATGATAGGGGTCGTCATCGTCACCGTTTTGTCGAAATCTCACCGAAATCACCCTACCCCCACCTTAAAACCTTATCGGAAAATATGAGGACGATTCCTGGCAATTTTTAAAGGGCGGAGGTCTCGCCACGACAAAAGCGACGGAGGTGTGCCCATGTATGGTTTCAAGGCAGATTGTCACTTTAGCGTATGTAGTAACATGATATTCAACATAAACGTCATACTAACGAAAAGTTAACCTCGAAAAACAGCAACTGCTTCTTTACAGTTCTGATCCGCTAGCAATTAAAAATGGAACGATCCGCTAGCAATTAAAAAATACTGTAGCAATTGAAAAATTACCGTAATCTCCTTAAGCAGCTGAATGGCCTCCTCCTTTGAAATGATCCTGTCCTCTTCGAGAATGAGCTGATCCTGCGTGGGCGGGGGAATGTACTCCACCCCTTCATCCATTTTCTCCTCCTTTACGGCCTCCTTATCCACATTTTCTTCCCTTTTCAGCGAATCCAGGAACTGAAAATCAATTATTTTAATCAAGAAGTTTCCGACCTTCTCGCCACCCTGGGCTCCCCTGGTACGGTAGGCTATGATGAAGGGACGGACCGACACGGCGCGCTCTTTTCCCACATCCGAGATGGAGAGATTGTCAATGGCTGAGAGGAGCTGGGCTGAAATACGCTAAAATTGGGAAAAAAATAAAAGAACAACTGACAGGCAGAGAAAGTGGTGAGGCCGAATGAAGACAGCAGCTGGACGGCCGCAGAGCCATTTACGTCCTCCAAAGCGACCTGGAACAGAAGCCTCATTATTCACCCCGAAAAGTGGGTACGCCAACGGATGATCCACCCGGGACCTTCATTTTAGTTTAATTGACTGGAGTTTTCGATCTTGGTTGTCAGCCGCGTCTTGGTCGTACCTAACGGCAAAGTTATTCATACACAAATTTAGCACAAACAAGCAACTTTTTAAGGGTGGCTACGGCTCCCTCTGAAAAAAAAAAAATATTGGCCCGGCCGGCCAATAGCCCGAGGTTAAAATTTCTGAAAGATGAAAAAAACGCATTCCACGAACTAAGTACAGGAATTGCGTCTCTATAGCACCTAATTTTTATACCTAAGGCAACAAAGCGATGGGGAATCGAACTTGGGTAACTTCGGATAGCCAGTCCGATCTCTTAGCCACTCGGTCATGAAAATTATACAAAATTTATATAGGGTAGTTCGAATCCCGCTGAACACAGTATGTTTTGCACAATTAGTGCTATCCTTCCTTCCTTCCTTATAAACATTTGGCAGTTGTCACTTTGTTAGCAGCGTAACGTAATAAGCAAATAGGTACAGCCCTTGATTTCCCCCAAACCGGCCATGGGGAACATCTCAGCGGCCGGAGGCCGCAGGCCGCCTACAGTAGCAGCCGCAGGCTGCCTTACTCAGCGGCCGCAGGCCGCCTACCATAGCGGCCGAAGGCCGCCTACCGATGCAGCCGCAGGCTGCCTATCTTAGCGGCCGAAGGCCGCCTACCGATGCAGCCGCAGGCTGCCTATCTCAGCAGCCGAAGGCCGCCTATATGAGCGGCCGCAGGCCGCCTACAGTAGCAGCCGCAGGCTGCCTATCTCAGCGGCCGAAGGCCGCGTATTTTAGCGGCCGCAGGCCGCATACCTGAGCGGCCGAAGGCCGCGATCACTTTTTGAGGCGGCCGAAGGCCGCCGAAACCAGAAGGCGAAGACCCGCGTTAGCGGGGCTTTGACTTCTGGTATTTTACAACGAAAAGAACTTAAACATATTGACAATGAACATACCTGGTCAACGTACCGCAGTGGTATGTTTTGCGACGGCCCCCTCGATTAGATTTTTTTTTTTCAAAATTTGCGGCAGTCCCCCCTCCCTTTACAAAAAATTGGGTACAAGTCAAATTGCGACACTCCCACCGGTTCGCGGTGGTTGGCCAAGTATGACGCTGAAAAGCGTTACATTAAAAAAGAATTACAAAAATACTCGAGCCCCCCCCAACTTTTGTAGTTCAAGGAAAAGTTACCAGTGTTCCATTTTGCACGACACCCACGTTACAAATGTGACCAGTACCGAGAATCCCCCAAATGAGAAAACGCGCATCACAATTTCTTACTTGGGGAACTGGCGCCACACGTCAAACGTGGGTCGCGCAAGATGAGCCACACAAGTAGCCTGTTAATGTTTGAGCTAAAACTGGTTAAGAGGGTTTTATTTTATAAAAGAAAAGCCTAAAGTCACAATTCATAGAAAGTCAAGAAGGCTCACCTTGGTAATTCTCTCGTCCTCGGCACACAACATTTCAGCCTTCAAAGCCTCGGTGAACACATCCACCGGCTGTCCTTCGAGTAGAACCGTCGGCCGCTTTCCGTCGATCGGGAACCAAATCTTCAAACAAAATAGTTTAAGTGCTCCATAATTACCGTACCTTCATGAGTTTTTCGCGGGCCTCGGAGGAGTCCTTTCCACTAGCGCAGAGCAACTGCAAGGTGGCTGCAACGGCGTCCTTGGCCATGCTCGTCTGAAAAAATCATTATTTTTCTGCGATTTCGGCAATTCCCTACCTCTCCAGTGGGCAATTGCACCCTGTACCTTTGGGTGGAGTCCAGGTCTTCGGGCCAGGCTTCTTTCGATGTGCATAGGGTGTGGTACTGGTCGAAGAACATGAGAAGGGCAGGGATGAGCGGGGTCTTGCAGCGAATCTGGCTCATCGCGAGGGAGACCTTTAAAACAAAATCATGGAAGAAAATCTAGCACAGTGCGCCGAAGTAGCGTCCGGTCTTTAAGGAAACCCCCCCTGGAAAAGTCGATTTTTCGATTTTTTTTTCTCTTCAGATGTTTGCAAGAACGAGCCTGCCAGTTGAAAAACTAGCCGTGTAATACTGTGAATGTTCGGATTCCAGCGCCTTCGTTACGAAGCCTAGCTTCTCATTAGAGCAGTATTATGACAGCGTCTCTGGAAGATTCGAGCGGCTGCATTAAGGCCACTGTCTTAGTCGGGGTACTCAAATGACGGGCCGGGCCGAGGGATTTTTTGGGACGGCTTGGCCGGCCCGTAAATGGAAACAAAATTTTAAATTTTGCATAAATCGGCAAAAAAAAATTATTCTCATTTTTTAACTGATTTGAATAACTTAATAATGTTTGTTACTAACATATAAGTCAATATTAGAAAAGAATGTCACCGACCGGGATCGAACCCTGGTCCTGTGGGTGGCAATTTGACTGGCTGGTCCAGGCGGGCCGAGCAAAATTTGCCCGCCCGGCCTGTGCACGGTCTCTCCGTCCTTAACGTTTAAAGGAACTCCAACGTCCGAAAAATCGGCCGTTGGCACTTTGCCAACGGGCCCATTCCAAATCCCGTGTTCCCGCCACGAAAGCATCGGAAAAGTGCCAAGAATATCGAATGCGCGGTTTTTTTTTTGCAAATCAACGGTTGTTTATCAGCTCCTTTCGTGGTAGGACTCATTGTCCAAATGCAGAAAATGGGGCGGGGCTTGTCAAAGTTCCAGTTCTGTTTTTGAAGTGACCCGAGTTCCCATTTGGAAAGGCCGTGCGTGAGAACCCCCGTCCTAGGAAGGTTAAAGACCAACTTTGGTAAGACGTCAATGAAGTGTACTGCACTGGACTACTGACACGAAATTAATTTAAATAGTCACTTGCTATTAGACTAGAACCCTAACCTGGTGCATATTCTCCAAGAACACAGTCTTCAGAATGAACGAAACACCGTCAGCCACTCGAGAAGCGTTCTGTTCAAAGGCCACAGCGTGGGCCACTTGTACAGCCAGCTGGCACTTAGCCGATACGAAACAGCCAACTGTCAGCAGACGAGAGTAGTCGAGAAGAGATGAACTATCAGCATTTGGTCCCTGAGAGAAAATATTGCGAAATTACGGTAACGCTAACCTCAAGAAGAGCACAGAGCGCCCTGTGAGTGGCCATTCGCTCAGAGATGTCTGAGGAACTGAGTCTTTTGAGGATGAAAAGGAGACAGTCGGCATCTTTGTCGACAACGGCACGGAGGCGGAGGGCTATCTGGAAAGAGGTGGATTTGAGAGAGAGAGAGAGAGAGAGAGAGAGAGAGAGCGAACTAACCAAATTAATCTTTTCCTCTCCTATTCCGTCTCTCCTGTGCTTGTTCTCATTGGCGAAGTGGAACATCATGAATTCCACCAAAACCAGCACAGGGAGAGACTCTATGGCACTCGTATTCGACGTCAGGAGATCCTGAAAACAACGCATTTCCGCAAAACAAAAGGTTCAAACAGTTTGAAATTTCTTCACCAAGAACTCGTGATCTTAAATTTCTATTAAGACGCCGTGTCTGAAAGAATCGAGACCTCTTTGAGGCCACACACCGTCTCGGACAGTCTTCATCAAAAGCTCAGTATCAGAACTGGCTCAAAATCCTAAACCTTCCAAGGGCAAATATACGACATGTTGATAATTCTTAGCTTAAACGGATGCAAATGCTCACCATGTATTTAAATTTTTTTTAAGTAATTTGAACTCGTTTGGAACAAATTTAGGGCAAAAAATATTTCTGGCCCACCAAAAGTGAACTTTTTCTTGATCAAATCGATGGAAAATTTCGGATTCAAACAGACTTTCTTGACATTTAAACTTGAATTTAAAAGTCCATTTTCGTCATAATGGTCACAGAGTTTTGTCGACTCTAATTTTTCAAAATATATAGAAAATTTTTGTGAATCCATGTCTTATAGGGGCGTTTTGCGAAAAACCACAATTTCAAAAGTAAAATTTCGGTTTTTCAAGGTTTTCGGCTTTTGTCGAAGTACACACAAATTTCGTTATTTCAGTGTTATATTTGAAGTAACCATGCCAAAAATGTATGAATAACCTTACATTTACTTGTTTCGACCACTTTTGTGAATCTACAGTACCCTATCGTAACCCATGTCGGAAAAGCGACATCGGTCTAAATGTTTCAAAATGGTGTATATTGGCCTTAGAAAGGTTATGAACCAATTTTGAGCCAATGCTGATAATGAACTTTTTCCTAAGACAGTTGCCTGCTTGAGTTGTTCACAGACGGCGTCTTAAGCTCGGTTTCCTATGATGATACCTGAATAGCGGGCATAGCCTTAGCCGCGCCGTAGTTATCCAGAAGGTCTTTCAACAAATCGGGGCTTCTGCTCTCACACAGAGACGCCACCAGCTGGCACTCGTTCGCCGTGGTCCTCAAGTCGCCCAGGAACGCATCCGGCGGTTTCCTCACTGTCTGACTGGAATTTTTACATTTTTTTTACAGTCAGTCGGGTGGTACTCACTTCGACGCCAAACAACACGTCTGGAGCAGTTGGCTGGTGATCTCCGTCACCTCCACGCCCATATTTCCGTGTGAACTTTCAAAGAGATTTTCTTGTTTGACGAGTAACTGAAAACAGACTATAAACTACAACTCACGGAAAGAACGAACCTCGACCTCCCTTTCGTGTTCGGCTCTTTCGCTGTCGGCCATTTCTGTCTCACTCTTGCCGGCGAAGGCGATGGGAAAGGTGTATTGCCTGAAAAAAAGATGAAAGACATAGTTCTCACGGTCCGGCCCGTGGAGCCCAGAGCATGGTTGTTACGAGAAGAGCCGGCCCACGGGCCGAGAAAAGTTAGCAAAAATTAAGTACCCCCGGCCGGGATCGAACCTTGGTCGTGTGGGTGGCAGTTTGACTTGGTGGTCCGAGCAGACGGGCCGAAGCGGGCCGGGCTGAGGACTTTTTCGTCAAACTGTCACCCACAGGACCAAGGTTCGACCCCGGTCGGGGCACTCAATTTTTGCGGATTTAAAAATAGGTTCAGATATGTAATATAAGTATTATGAAAGAGTTTGGAAGGTTTAAAAAATTTTGTGTAAGCTGAAATAACACTTAAAAGAAATTTTAATTCAACAAGTTTACAAAGCGGGCCGGGCCGACACTTTTCCCGGCCCTTCTCGTGTGAACTATGAAAGATATATAAAACAGAGCGTACTTGGTGAGGATCATGTGAACGAAGAGACGGAACATGGGAAAACCCTCGTAGACGGATTGGAGGGAGGACGAAGGTTTTCCTGGAAACGGGGGAAAACTTCCAATAATTCAGCGCAAAAAACAAAGCGAAACACACCTATGCAGAACCAGAGGATCAGCATTACCCAGGACTTCCAGTAGAGAGATCTCACGAACATCGGAACCAGGGAACTAAAAATAAAAGGCAAATGGGAAATTTCGAGTTGAAAACTGACCCGACAAAGACGAAGGAGGGCTTGTATAAGCAGACATCGAGCACCCTTCCCACAAGGGCACTGGAAGCGTGCGGGCTGACGAAGTTCAGGAGGCCTCGGTCGTCTGAAATGAGAATTCTAATATTTCAAAGAGGATTCGGGTAAAAACTGTGTGAAACATGACTGCTTGCTGAAACTCCATCACTGTGGTTCCCGAGACGCCCAACCCATTAAAACTGACCAATTGAAAATTTAACGAAACCAACTCTTATGTTTCTCATATGTGAAAGCGGGGTTCTCAAGTGACGTGCCGGGCCGCCGGGCCGGGCCGAGGGATTTTTTTGGGACGGCCCGGCCGGCCCAGGTATGAAAAATTAAATTTTGTATAAATCGGTACAATAATTTTTTAAACTGCTGAAAATTACTTAATAATGTTGGTTACTAACATATAAGTCAATATTAGTCGTACAAAAAAAGAATGTCACCGACCGGGATCGAACCCTGGTCGTGTGGGTAGCAATTGACTGGGTGGTCCAAGTAGACGGGCCGAAGCGGGCCGGGCCGACCAAAATTTTCCAACTGGCCCGGCCCGTGAGAACCCCGCCCAGCCGGACCTACGGGGCTTGTTCATCTATGTAACGCTCCAAAGAACGCAGAGGTAGGGGGTCCCGCAAACTTTTAAAAGGTTTCGCAACTTTAGTGGGCTTCAGCAAAATAGAAGTCCAAGTGGCTTTTCTAATAGACATATCCTCATGCATGAATCGAAAATTCCCACTACAAAGCAGGATAATATTGGAGAATCACAAAACCAACCATGAGAACTCCTGGGTCCAACTGATCTCTTCGTGATTTCGTAGAGCAAATCGATAATATCGTCCTGTTTAAGATTGCTGGCCTGTTCTCCCACAATCTACAGTACACTCTGTTACAGTAACCCAAGGAACAAACCAGCCAAATGTGGTGATCGGTGAAGCGGAAATCGGCGAAGACCTTGCACGCGTGGTGGAATTCATTCTCGGAGGGGCCTTGGTCCATCGTGGTGTAGTATTCCGCCTAAATCCGTAGAAATAAGATTGAATTGTTTAAAAACTCACTTTTTCCAGGAAAAGGTAGCGGTAGTAGGCGGCTACGTAAGAAGAGTAGTCGGGGAACACTTGCCTTCCGTTTTGGAGGAACCTAAAAACAAACATAGTTTGGAAAACGATCGATTGTACTTGGAGGCGGGCGAGTTTACACGGCCCGAGCCGACACCACTAGAAAAATCGGGCCGGGCCAGACCGTATCTGCGATCTGGGCCCTATTGACACCCGTTTGGAATTATGGTCTAACCGGCTTGGACGGTCGGTTTACCCTGGACCACCCAGTTAGATTGCCACACACACGACCAGGGTTCGATCCCAGTCGGTGAACTTCTCTTTTGTACAACCAACCATAGGTGTACTAGGCTTCCCCCGGCGTGAAAGGGGCTTTGGGAATTCGGTCGTGGAAAAGGAAATTTTTTGGATCGGGGGGCGAAAAATTTCGGTTTGGTAATGGAATTTTTTTTCAGGTTTTACATTAAAAATGATGAGATTTACAAATGAAAACACTAAAAATTAAGAAAAGGCACGGGAGATCATTTCCCTTATTAAAATTCCGAAGCGTGAAGTGGAAAATGCGGGAACAACTTTTGGCATACCGTATCTGAAATTAATTTTCCAATTGCAAACCGAATTGAAATATATTTTGGCACTTCCTGAGTTCTAATAAAACAATTTAAAAACATCAAAGCAATGGCCGAAAGTATTTAACAGTCGCCAACCGAATTGCTAGGTCTGAATAGGAGAAAACCCGTGATTTCCCCCAAGGCGAGAAATCCCATATTACGTGCCACTTACAGGGCGTAATTCGGTTGGCAGCTTTCTGGGGTTTCGGCCAGCAGTTTGTTACATCGTATTATGTACAAATTTACCCTAGCGATATATATAAATTTCGGAGTAATTCGGTTGGCAAAGCTGACGTTGCCTTTTGAAGCGTTTGCACCGTTAGTCGGGTCCTGCCACGAAAACTTCATCCGCCGCTACAAAGCGTGTGACGATCTGCATATTCGCACTGGATCAGGTGCTACTTCATTTTCCTTGCTTAGTTTTTGATTTTGTATACTTTTTTTGTCCAAAATTTACATTAAAATAAATTAAATTTGTCCTAATTCGGGAGTGTATCATGATGGCGTAAATTAACTTAGTTCTTGCTTCATTGGTTGTCTGTTTTAAACCAAGCTCGAAATCTTTCGCTGTCTCAGCTGGTCGTAGGGTATCTAGTGTTAGCCCTTGCTCTGGCAAGGGGACCCACAAACTGCGGTTTCGCACATTCAGGCTTCCGGTGAACGTCGTGCGTTTACGTTGAAGTTCGGTGCAGCTCCGTCTTCCAGAAACATCCAGGGTAGTATTTGCATAGGCAGCAACCTTTTTGCGCAAAATCTATGTAAACTCTTACGCAAACCTCCTTTTGAAAATAATTCCTTAATTATTACCACCAAATCGTGTTTTAACACGTGTTTTTAAAAAGAAAATTTTCTTCGATTTTTCGCCTGATGAAACCATCAAAATTTGAATTCGGTTGTGGATCCGGGTCGGCAGGCGTGACCTACTGACCACCTATGCAACCAACATTCACTTCTATTTTAAAATCAAACACTATTAAGTTATTTAAATCAATTTAGAAAAGTATACCAACAAGACTGATTGTAAGCGGCGTAAAAAGATAAGAAACTCGCCTGAGAACAACGTCAAAGTAGGCGGAGAGGTCCCTCTCGGCCTTTGTGAGCGAGTTCTGCGACTCGGTGGACAGCGGACTACCCGCCCTTAAAATACAATATTGTCTGTAAAAAATGTACAAAAGAACCTTCGAAGAGCTGCTGCTTCGCGGACTTGCTGTGTCATGGCGACCAAGGGGAGCATGGTGACGACTTCTGTGGCACTGCGAGACACGTGGTCCTGAAACGAAACTGTTAGAAACGAAAAAAGGCTTCGATTGCCTCCTACCGCAAAATATCCTGAATGTCTCACCTGGATCCCATGTTCGCTGCTGAATGTCTCTTCGCGGATGAGCTCCAAATAGGATTCGGCGAAAACTGGGTAGTTGAAATCCTAAAAGGAACAGTTAGGTTTTGCCAATTGCTTATGAAGCCGAAAAATTAGCCGATTCAAAAAGCTCAGAAATTGATTTGGAAATGGAAAAAAGCCCCTGACTACCCCTTAAAAGTGAAGTCCACCTTCCAGTAAAGCTTACCGCTCTCAAATGCGATCGGAACAATTCCCTGGTGAATAAACGGGCCGGTTTGGCCAGTTCTTCGCGAGAAATCACAGCCCTGGAGAGTTCCTGGGCAAAGATTTTGGTGGTGCGGAGGTTGTCGAACTGGAAGAGTGTCTGCAGAATGGCAGTGTTCAGTGGGAAACTGACACATATGTTTAAAGCAGTTTGGGGTAAAAATACCGATGCGGAGAGGGGCCAAACTCGTTGGTTATGATGAGGAAGACGGCCGTGCGGAGGTTGTTCTCGTCGCGGGAGATTATGTCCTTCAAGGCGGCGTTGAACACGGAAATCACCTGGAATCGTTGCATTTTCTTTGGAAAAATCAGGGTTCTGTCGGAAAAGAGACAGAAAAAAGCGGCGGATTCTACGAAGATCCGAATACCCGCTGGCATTCATGGGCTAAAAGTCCCACTTTTGTTTAAAAAAATTAATATAACAAACGAAAAATAAAACCTCCATCCATACTCGGTGGGTGGTCTAACGTTTTCGTGCCAGCCGGGTGTCAATATGGTCCAAAATGACGTCATTACCGCCGTTGACGCACGCTCCCTATTGAATACCAAAAACTAATACTTTGGAAAGGCAAGATTTGGCCCAAGGCTGCCCGCCGTATTCAATTTTGCCAATTCTTTAAAAATTACAGTATCCTACCGTAACATTCTCACGCTTCTAATACCGGGGTTTTCAAATGGCGGGCCGGGCCGAGGGATTTTTTTGGGACAGCCTGGGTGTAAAAAATTAAAATTGTTAACTTTGTATAAATCTGTACAATAATGTCATGTCAGCGACCGGAATCGAACCCTGGTAGTGTGGGTGACAATCTGACTGGGTGGTCTAGGGTGAACGGGCCGTGCAGGGCCGGCCAAAATTGTCCAAATAGCCCGGCCCGTGAGAACCCCGTCTGACATCATATCACCAACGAGTTATGCGTGCAATATTGGATACTCAGGCCGTGCACGCAATCTGTCAATCGCTGCCAAAAAATTCCCACCTGCTTACTCTTGAGACACCTCATCTTTAGGAGACAGGAGAGAGCCTCCCTGTCGTGATCAGAGGTAAACGCCGGACCGAAGTTGCATCCGATGAACAGCAGTAACTCTAGAGCGTGGCGTTGAAGCTACAAACTACATAGAACAACAAAACACGAAGCCTACTTTTCCATTCTGCGCCCAGTTGTCCATTCGCTTGGCGGCCACCGCGCGCACTTCGGGAATTCCGCTGAAGAGGGCCATCGTGCGAAGCAGGTTTCGGGGAGGAGGCTCTGCTGCCCACCTGAAATGGAGGGGTTTAGTGAATTTTTATTAAAATCAGGTCAGAAAAGCGAAAAATCAATCCGAAATCACGAACCATTTGCGGAAAATCTGAAGGACGAGTTCGGCCAGCTCGTCAGGTGTCTGACTGAACTTATTCGGCACTTCCTAAAAAACACAATTTAAATTAATAGTCAGAATATAAACCTGATCTGGCGACACTTCGGGAATGACCAGGTCAGCTCCAGAAGACAGGTAGGTCTCTCGTGAGGGGAAACGAGTGCCGAATGGACGTAGGAGCAGAGAGACGAGGCGGATGCACATCGACTTAAACAAAAAAATGGGTAAGAAAGTCGATAAGACCAAAATAAAGATTCTATCCCGGTTGAAGTTTTTGGTCCACGGACCTCCTGGATCCCATGGAAATGCCCTGCTGGTCCCTCTGGAAATCCTGGGGCACGCCATCCTGCCACATTATTGTTTAATTTGCCTCTGGCCACACCCAAAGGATTCAAAGGCGCACTGCTTCTGCAGAAAATCACAACTTTCGCTTCCATAGAAAAACATCAAACATTACTTTCGGTTTAGGGGGTCGCGCCGAGCCGCAAGGGGGGCTCACGCAAGACGCCCAATTTGTTACGGGGGTCGGTCAAACTGGCCCCCCCACGGGAAGCTTGTTTATGTATGCATAGAAAAAACATTGACCGGTATTTTCGGTTGAGGGGGTCGCGCAGAGCTTATTTTAATATTTGGGAGACTCGCGAAGCACGTTTCATCTGTATTGTGGGAGTTGCGCAAAACGGACCCTACATGCGTGTATGTGAATGTTCCCTTCCCTTCATTCAGGGTACAGTTAACACCACCTTCAATTTCAAAATCTCTTTTCAGATGTCGGTAAAGGCTTTGGTTGTGTCGGCTTCAGTGCTCAGTGGCGTCGCCATCGTCGCCTGTCTTGTCACAGTTGGCGTCATTTTCAAGGACATCAACAACTTCTACAATGAGGTTGAGTGACGTGGAGAACTTTAAGGTAAGGTCTCGAGACCTTAATTGAACAAAGCCTTAACTTAAGGACTTGGCTAATGGAGCCTGGCACTCGATGGCTGAGCCTTCTGCTCAGAACCCCTTCACAGTGACGGTTCGTCAGAAGCGCCAGGCCTCTTGCAACTGCGGTCCCCAACCCAACAACTGTCCTCCGGGACCCCCTGGTCCCCCTGGAGCTTCTGGAGAGGCTGGGCATGATGGAGAACAGGGAGCACCTGGAAAGGACGGACATCCTGCTACTTTCACTGGAGAATCTGCTTCTCGTGACGGTTGCATTTCCTGCCCTGCTGGTCCCCCTGGACCTCCTGGCCCTGATGGAGAGCCTGGCCCAGCTGGTCCCGATGGACAACCCGGTGCCCCTAGCGGTGGTGTTTCTGGCCGTGGTCACCCTGGTCCTCCCGGTACCATTGGCGATACTGGGACTCCCGGACAGCCTGGTCAGCCTGGAGCTCCTGGCCGTCGCAGTGCCGCCGCCGGTCTCATGTTCTCATGAGACGGCAATGAACACGCCAAAACTCCCTTTAAACGCCCGCTTCCAGAACCATCCCTCACGTACCCAAACGCCGCGTGAGTCCGTCCGTTCCGTCACACTTCTTATAAATACCCCTCCCCTGCCTCATTTCCTCATTCTCTCTCGTCCACGATGGCCGACAAGTCTTGCTACATGGGTGCCGGCGGCTACGGAAGCGGCTACATGGGCCAGAACGCCTCCAGCTCCGGCTACGCTCGCGAGGACTACGCCACCAGCGGCAACGGAAGCAGCAACAACGGAGCTTCCAGTGGGGGACAGTCCGGAGGCTCCTCCAATCCTCCCGGAGTGTTCAAGCCCCGCACCGACCAGTCCTGCTACATGGGACCCAACTAGGGAGTAGAGATACCACCACCACTCATAAATCATCAACCCCATGTGTGTATTTCGTTGTTTGTTTTAGTGTTTGTGAACGATTTCGACACTTTACTAAACTGCGGTCCAGTCCAATTCTTGCTGTTAACCACAGCTCGCCGACTCCGGACTTTGTGGCTGTCTGTCACAATTTTTACTATTTTTCCGTGTAAAGTCCGGAAAGTACCGCGGATGGTAGCCGTTTTCATTTCGAATGTCCGGACAAACCCGAGGGTGGGTCCGTGAGAGTTCCGCGCAATTGTGTCCATTCAAATACGTTCAAATACAAACCGCGGCTTGGTAACTCGGGTTGCTTCAAAAACAAAACTAGAATTTTGCAAAACCCCGCCCGTTTCCAGCACGTGGACAACGAATCCCGCCACGAAAAGCGCTGAAAACCCGTGTATTCAATACAGTCGAGAGTTTTGGCACTTCGCCAATGCTCTTCGTGGTGGGACCACGGCAACTTTTACCAATTTGTTCTGGGCGGCTGGCAAAGTGCCCATGACAGTTTTTTGGCAGCTGGAGTTCCTTCAAACGTTAAGGGGGAAAGGCCATGAAACGGAGAGCTGTGTTACCAGCTCACGGAATTCCGGGCCAGCCCGGAGACTATCTAACCTTATCGATCCACTGTCTATCGCCCAGAGAATCGTGTAGAAGAGCCGTGTAGTAGTAGGGATCCAACTGGGTCTGTTTCTCGGCCAAAGTGGTGACCAGAGCGGAGATGAGTTCCTGTCTGTCGGCAGTGAGCGATTTCATCCAACAAAGCATGTTCAGGAAGCACTTGTGGAGGTAGAGGTTCTGAATTTACCGAATTTAAAGGCTTAAAAGAGCCATACCTGCAATTTCTCGCCGTGTTCTTTTACAGCCACCGCACACGTCGTGAGCAGGTGGTACTCGATGGAAAACTTGTGGGAATCCGCCTTTTTCTCCATAAACAGACGGAAAACGGAGGCGATGTACTTGGCAGCCTGAAAAGCGTGCGTTCCGGGCTAGCCCGGTGGATTCCACCAACCTTGTTGACCTTTTGTTCCTTGAATGCGCCGTTCAATGTTTCCGCGAACGTTTCGAAGTTGACAACAGTGCTTCTACAAAACTCCATCCACCCCACATTATCCAACGCCGGCTTAACCAAAGTACCCCCGCCTGTAACAAATAAACTAAATTTGTAATAATAAAACCAACCTAGATTGGACATAAGAGTCTTCTGAACGGCAATCTGAGGCCCGGCACTGGTTGCAAAGTCCAGACGCCCTTTTTTCGACGGAACAGAGGCCGACGAGGTTCCTGGTCCACCGGCCTGAAAATATTTGTTATTTGGAGGAGCTTCAGAAGGAAAACCAACCGCATTTGGACGTTTTGAGGCATACATCGGTGGTTTCGGCTTCAAGGCGACGTCTTCAGGCTTGATGAGGCCGGAAGAGGGGGGTTTCACCTTTCTACCCCGAATACTACTCATTTTCTGAAATTTCACGATTAGATGTACGAATGTAAAGAGAAAGAAAAAAAAGAAATAGACTTTGTGATTACAAGCAAAATTGCCTATTCTGGTACGAACAATTTCGAAGCGAGCCTGTAATTGACGTCAAGTATGCTTAAAAACGGCGTTACAGCTAGTTTCCCGCAAGTTTGTAACAAATTAATGCGAATTCTTTAATAAAACCATGTTTTCAACAAATTATCCACCATATTTCCAGCTAATTGATCGAAATTGAGTGAAATTGAACTTCGAAATTCGGAGCCAAATGCCGCACAGATTATTGAAATGCTCGAGAACTATTCGCTGTAGGACCCACCTCGTTGAGGCATCGATGGGGGACTCCGCAAGATGTACTCGGTTTTTATTAAATTAGCAATATTTGAGTGATTAAGGAAACTTGAAAGTTTAAAAAAAAAACAGAAACTTTTGTCTATCTACAAAGCTCCAAGAACTCTTAATTCGGCATGACATTCAGTCATGTTGATGATCAAACAGCAATGTCCTCCCTTCCGCAAAAGACAATTGAGTTCCGTCTCTTTCTGCAATAAGGAAGTAGACACGGCGTTTCACTCGATCAATCTCGCGTCTCTTTTTCAACTCAAATACGGTCACAACCCCACCAGAGCTAAATTAGGTGGAACCCGGTGTAATAGTGGTCACACTCAAAGGGTTCAAAAGGGCTCTGCATCTGCAGAATATCACTCCCTTTCAGTCCTTCAGATGTCGGTGAAGGCGTTGGTTGTGTCGGCTTCAGTGCTCAGTGGCGTCGCCATCGTCGCCTGTCTTGTCACAGTTGGCGTCATTTTCAAGGACATCAACAACTTCTACAATGAGGTCATGAGTGACATGGAGAACTTTAAGGTATGGTCTTGAGACCTTAATTGAACAAAGCCTTAACTTAAGGACTTGGCTAACGGAGCCTGGCACTCGATGGCTGAGCCTTCAGCCCAGAACCCCTTCACAGTGACGGTTCGTCAGAAGCGCCAGGCCTCTTGCAACTGCGGTCCCCAACCCAACAACTGTCCTCCGGGACCCCCTGGTCCCCCTGGAGCTTCTGGAGAGGCTGGGCATGATGGAGAACAGGGAGCACCTGGAAAGGACGGACATCCTGCTACTTTCACTGGAGAGTCTGGTTCTCGAGACGGTTGCATTTCCTGCCCTGCTGGTCCCCCCGGACCTCCTGGCCCTGATGGAGAGGCTGGTCCAGCTGGTCCCGATGGACAACCCGGGGCCCCTGGCGACGGTGTTTCTGGCCGTGGTCCCCCTGGTCCTCCCGGCCCCGTTGGAGAAGCTGGAGCCCCCGGACAGCCTGGTCCTGCGGGTTCCCCTGGTCAGCCTGGAGCTCCTGGCCGTCGCAGTGCTGCCGCTCCTGGCCCAGCTGGTCCCCCTGGACCTCCCGGTGCTCCTGGAAAGAACGGAGAACCCGGAAATGGTGGTGATGGAGCTCCTGGGCCTCAGGGAGCACCTGGTCCCGATGGAAAGCCCGGAGCCCCTGGAGAGGATGGAACTCCTGGTGTTCCTGGAGAGAGCGGAGACACTGGATCCGATGGTATTTTACACTTTTTCTGGATTTATAATCTTTTCAGCTGCCTATTGTCCTTGCCCTCCTCGCACTGTGCTCCTCGCTAAGAACCGCCACGCCGCCGTCACCAAGGCCCGAGCTGTCAAGAAACACCGTGCAGCCAAGCATCGTGTTGTCAAGGCCGCCCGCAAAGCTTGAGCTACTGTTTAAGCACAATAAACAAATTAGTAAAGATTTTCATTGATACAGGTCTATTTGGGGTGTTTTTGTGGTACCGCGGTTGTTGACACTGAAAAATAAAACACACACTCGCAAACTCACACACTCACACACTCACACACTCACACACTCACACACTCACACACTCACACACTCACACACTCACACACTCACACACTCACACACTCACACACTCACACACTCACACACTCACACACTCACACACTCACACACTCACACACTCACACACTCACACACTCACACACTCACACACTCACACACTCACACACTCACACACTCACACACTCACACACTCACACACTCACACACTCACACACTCACACACTCACACACTCTGTTCATTGCTGAATCAACATTTTAGGCGTTCTCCCTCCGAATTCCTCCGATTATAGCCCGTAGCATCCGAAAATACCCGTTGTGTACCGCCGTCCACACGTGGTCAGCTGGCTGTTGAGAGGGCGCGCGACGTGATGAGACGCAGAGAAGACAGCTGGTCATCGGCGTTCGCACCAGTCGGCTGCGAGGGAGCGGGTGGACGGTGGAGAGGGCGGACGACCGGCTGTCACGAAGCGGCGGTCAGCTGGCAGCCGATTTGCAACCCTCGGTAAATATCGTAAAAACACGCGCCCCGGGGCGGGACACGTCCTCGCACGCGTCTTTACATCGACACAGGCGCGCGGCCGCCGACCCGAAAACTTTGACTTCCTCCTCTTTTTAGATTAATTGGTGTTTCGGGATAAACAAAAACACTAAAATGAGTTTTATTCGCAGAAGAGCACGGTTACTTCCAACAAATCGTTAGTTTCTCTACTCCCATCATAGTTCTAGCCTCGTTTCCTGTTCTATTTCATTTTTATCTTACTGTGCTTCCCTATTAGCAATGGAGCACATAACGCCAATACAGAATTTTTGCCAAAACGGTGTTTTCCCTCTACAAACCACGGCTGGGAAACATAAATACTCTAAAGCAAAAGTTGTACGCCGTTTGAAAGGCGGGTATACTGTAGAGACCTTTCATGGGAATCGTTTCGGGACCCATTTCCAATAATTCGTGCTTAAATTTGTCTGTCATATTTATGTTTTCGTCTAGTCTCGTTTTCAAATGAAAGTTTCCCTGTTTTACCACTTAAAAGCAGTCCTTTAAGAAAAATTCCTCTTATCAGGAATTGCGCCGTGGAAGCAAAAATGTTGATAATCGGATATGCAGTACAGAGAGTACGGTAATGTACTGTTAGCAATGGACCGCGTGAACACCAGAAATGAAATTTCCCCAACCAAAAATGTAAAATCTCATATTTTGGATGTTTTTCGAGTGAAAAAAAAAGTTAAAATCGTCCCTGGAAACGGGAAAACATGAAAAAATTCCTGTTTTTGAGGCGATTTCACAATTCACAATGCCCCCGTGCTGTTTACCTCGGATGAATTCCACAACAACGGCTCTCGCAGTTCATTTTTTGAGAAAGAAGCTTTTTTCCTGAAAAATACCATTATTGTATGGGATAAAATGAAAAAGGTTTTATAATGTTGTATTATTTCGGTTTTTTAGATGCGAGAATGTACCTCTATCCCCATGTCTCATAGAAATATCCACTTTATATGAAAGGTTTTGGCAAAAACCTGGTTTTTCCGGCTCCTTAATCAACAAATAATAGTTAACCCCACTATTTTCTCAAAAATTACCGCCTACTCGGCGTATTTCTCTCGAGCGCAGGGCGTGCCGCCTGACACCTGGAACTCCGACGTGCTCTTATTTGTGACGCGACGGACATAATAGCCGCCGGCCCAGCTGCAAACTGGCCGTGAGGAACACCTACTAATTGGCTTTTGCGACTTTTTTGACCTAGTAATTGTATTTAGCGACTTTTGCGGTAGAGGGAGGCCGTGGATGCGTTGATTAGGGCACCGCGGGTGGAAATGGCGACCATGCGTCACAGCCCCCGTGTCCCATGTGGTCTAGTGGTTAGGATTCGTGGTTTTCACCCACGCGGCCCGGGTTCGATTCCCGGCATGGGAAGTTTCTTTTGCTTTCAAACCTTAACTTCATTGCAACCTCAAAAATTTCTATGTCTCTCATTCTCATTTTTACTTTCTCTATACCTCTGTCCTTTTCTCTTTCTATTTCTCCTTCTTTTTTCCCCATCAGCAACTAAGACCACTTAGCTATTTGCGACACGGAGGCAGTGTTCGCCTTTTATGTTCACTTGTTCCGCTTAGGATCAATTCGCGCGACTCAAACGAGCAGAAACCTTGGGGATCAAAGGAGCAAGCAACTGAGAGTACCTACACAAACTCTCTTTCTCTTTATCTTTCTCTCTCTCAGTCTCTCTAAACCTCACTAAATCTCTCTCTAAATCGCTCTAAATCTCTCTCTCTCTGTGTTTTTTTGTATCTTTGTACTTCTCATACTATCTTTCTTACCATCTCGCGCTCTCTCAATCTCGCGCTCTCTCTCTCTCTCTCCACCTATCTCTGTCTCACTCTATCCGTGTATAACTCGCTCCTCTCCTGTCCTCTCTCCGTCTTTCTTTCTGTGATTATCTTCACAAGTTTTTATATCTCTCTTACCATCTCGCGCACTCTCAAGCTCACACACATACGTTCTCACTGCCTCACTGAAAATCTCTCTTTCAGAATCTATATCACATTCGCTCTCACCCTCACATTGCCTGACGATATCTCACTGTCTTTCGCCGCCTCTCTCATTGGTTCTCTCCTTATCTCTCTCTCTCTCTCTCTCTCTCTCTCTCTCTCTCTCTGTCTATTTCTCTCTCTAACCCTCTCGTTCTCGCTTTCACTATGCTCCTTACTTCTTTTCATTGTAGATGCTGCCCAGAAGTTCTGCACCCATAAGGTGTCCCCCCTTCAGCCCCCCAGACCCTCAGTTCCCTTCTTCGTACCCAGATGGCCAGTGTCCGTCCGGTGGTCAATAAGCCTGTGGCCGGGAATGCCAAACACGTTTCACGTGGTTCTGCGTGACACCCGGCTGGCGCCCCGCCCGAAGCGCGCGGCCAGCCGACTGACTGAATGACTCGCCCCCAACACACACAGAGGCCAACACCCCGATTTGCCCCGCGGCGCTCGGAGGCCATTCTCCTCTCCCGCCTCGCGTAAATATCTCGCACGCTTTTTGACCCCCAGGCGGCTGAATGAGTCGTCTGGGAGTAGACGGACTCACTATCCATTCGAGGGAGGGGTTGAAGGGTTCGGGAATGAAAGTGTGCCTTTTCCACCCAAAACTATCTATCATGCCCCAGTTTGTCTCCACTCTATATCTTCTATACATTTTTTTCTTCGGTTTTTGCCTTTTGCATCTGCTTATCTTTCTTTTTTGAGGCGTACTTAGCTTCAACACAAAAATTTCGCATGTGGATTCTTTAAAGCCATGACCTAAGTGCAAAAATTACTGTTTTTGGCGTCTTTCTCTCCGCGCCTCTTCCTTCAACACGCTCTCTCTTTAAAGCGCTTGGGTAGGTCATAGGTCTCATAGATCATCGTGACGTGAACCAATTCTACTAATCCTTTAACGTTTGATTTTAAATTTTAAAACAAATCATATGATTCTGGAAATAATGACCCCCTTGAGTTTGCTTGTTTTGCTGTATTACGTACCCTATTTTTGACCACGCGACAGTTTTTTCTAAATCTATTTTTAAGTGACTTTTTAATCAAAATTCTATATGTTACTCAAAAAAAAAATATATTGGAAATCATAAAATCCCCTATAGAAAGCTTGTCTGGTTCAAAGTGAAAATACCGTAGTTCGAAATTTTCGTGTGACTCAAAATAAAGTACGCAATTTTGCGGCAACGAGCACATTGACGCCAAAAATGATTGACAAGGACCATATCTATACTGAACCACTTTTATGAATAACTTTTGATACTTAAAATTTTTGAAATCTCTCTTGCCTAAAATTTGGGGGAAATACAAAAGTTGGGGTTCCTCATGGCCTTTTTAACCCGTATAATTGTCGGTTTGGAGTCACACTCCATTTTGGAAATACTATTTTCATTTTTCGACCACCTTTTTGTTGAATGAATTTTTCGTTTTCTAAAAACGAACGTGAACAAAAATGATTGAATTTGTGAATTAAAAGTGGTCCCCATTAGAATGCAATAATCGAAAAATTACCGCGTAACCCAAAATATTGTACGCAATAGAGCGAAATTTATGAATTCCAAGAATTGAGAGGGCTATGATGAGTTGTGTTACCCCTTGAACATTGTAAAACTGTGCTTTCTTTTTGTAAGACAAAACTTTTGTTCTCTTGCTTTTCCGGTCACAATTTAAAAGACACCGCTCTCTATCTTTAGTCATACGTCTTGACAACTTTTCTTCATTCCGGTGACCTTGTCTACAACCCAACAGAACTGCCGACTGCCGCTTATCACACGATTTCCATCGTCTGCCCCTCTGACTCACTTGTTATTCTCACTATCAGTCTTACTTTCCTTAGACATTCGCTAGAAATCAGCATGTTTCTGACAAGTACAGTACTCCGCATGAATGTTCGTACCCCGGTGGTGTTTGTGTACTCCTTCGGTAGCGCAGAAGGTCAATTCCGCCCATTTTTGCAGTCGCCCACCGAAATTCGCGTCGAAACCCGTTTGCTATACCCACTGCGTTCCCGCCATGACGTGACTTCGGAACGGAAATAATGTATGGCGATCGACGCGATGCGCCACCAGTTCACATGACCAAGTGCGGCCGATTTTCAAAAAAGAAGGTGCCACTTGCCGTTTTAGCTGCAGAAACAGTGGGCACAAACACGCTCACACACACTCACACACACACACACACACACACACACACACACACACACACACGCACACGCACACACACACATCTCTACATCCTATTATTCTCTCTCTCGCTCTCTGCCTCTCTCCCTCCCTTTCTCTATCTATCTATCTCTCTCTCTCTCTCTCTTTCTGTCTTTCTTTCTCTCTCCCTTCGTCCCTCCCACCATCCCTAACCCTTCCCCTAATATTTTAGGAAAAGTACCTTAAAGACCCTAACGCGAAATTTAAGGTCACTTTTTGTCATTTCGCACAATTTCTGTGCTATGTGTATGATCTGCTTCCAAAAAGTGCTCTCCTTTTCGCCAAAAACTTAAAAGATTTATTCCCGCCGCGACAAGCACGCCTCTTTCAAATTTGGCTATTATAACTCTCAAGTCTTGTAAAATTTAGATAGTGGTTTATACCGATCCTAGTAGAGAGAAAAACAGGACAAAGAGAGAGAAAGTGGGAGGCATAGAGAGGAACATATAAAGGAACAACAAGATCTCTCTCACTTCCTCTCCGTTTCCATCCGATTCGCCCCCCTCTGTCCGCCCTCGCCCACTTGAACTCATTAGCATAGAGCCAAGATGGCGATAATTCCGCGTCCGTCACAGAATCAATGAAGCCTGTCTGATTTAATTTCTCAAATTTCATCCTTAAATTTTATAATCAGCCTTCTAATCTAACTTTTTCAGTTTACAATGGCGGAGGGCGACTGTTCGTCGTCTCCTCCGCGCACTCCCTCCGAAGACACTCCGACGGATGAGGAGAATCAGAGAGAAATCGCAGCCGATGGGAAGATTATTGAGGTTCGTGGCCTTTTTCGATTCACTGATGCCTAGTTTCCATAATTTTACAAATTTACAAATTTACAATCTAGTAATGCGCGGGATCCCCAGGTTACGCCAAAATGGCTCCGCCGCCCCCAGGGCCTAGGCGAAATTTTCCAAAACCTTCCATAAAATCATATCGATTTACGCGTTCTACGTGTTCCGATCATTTTGTTCTCACGCTAAACAAGGCAATAAAGCACGAATCGAAGGGATTGGGGCGGGTTTCGACAGGCCGTCGGCGGGATGAAAAAACCCATCAGGGTGACCACATTTGCAAGAATAGATCGATTTTATCCATTTAAATCAAAGGATAAATAAATATAATTTACATTTTGCTGTTAATTCGAGAGAAAAAAACGCGCAGTTAAAGCGTTTTTTGGTGTTCCTTTCCGAAGGTTACCGAATTTCACCGAATTTCGAATTTTACCGAATTTCGCGGTTGGGTCCCGCCGCGATGACGCGTGATCTACAAGGACGCGCAAACGTAAGAACACCCCGAATTGAGATACACAGAGAAAAAGGCGGTAAAACTATCTGTTTTCCTTTTTCACCGTGTAATATCGAAAAAAGAAATTGTCTTTTGAAGCTAACGAAAAACACATGCTAAGCACGCACACATTTGGCAAAAAAAAAGTGCGGCACAATCCTTAAAATTCATTTTATGCTAATTTTCACTTTGTAGGTTTTGTGTTGTGTCAAATATCGCTCAAACTCGGCTGTATTAGGTTCAGTCCTTTAAAATTAAAGCGACTGCGATGCGGCTAAGAACCCCATTTTACCAATTCTATAAAATTAGGCCACGCCCAGGGCATAATTCCCAAACATCTCGGAAAACCCTTTATTTTGATGTAAAAATGCTCCTTTTCAATGGCAGTATATACCAAATTACCGCATCCATAACTCCTTTCTCTCCGTCCGTGGCGTGTGCGCTTGACAGCGTGCGCCGTGGCTATTCCCGTCCCGTATCGTTGCAATTGTCTGCGGTTCCCCTGTTTGTTTTTCCAAGTGCGTTTGTTTGAGGTTCTATTCTCGTGCGTGCGCGAATATTCTCGTGTCGGGACCGTGGTCAACGACTGTCCAAACAGCTGCGCCGCCGGCCAACAAAGCGTGAGACCGGCGCGATTTGGAACGCACACGAAACGCACGTATAGCCCGAGGGGGCGACGGTTATGAAACAAACGGTGACTTCTGTTAATAACGTAGAGTCAAGAGAGTATGTCAGTAGGTACTACACCTATTGACATATTGCATAAATATTAACTCAAACCTTATGAAAAAGTGAGAGTCCCATGCTTACAACGATTTGAGTCATTGCGGAAATGCAATGGAACATATAAGACAACCCAGATTCGCTTCAATTATCGGAAAAGTGATTATAATTTACACCTTACTGTTTAATAGGAAGAAATGCGTTTTTGGGTTTTTGGATCAGGACTTTTGGCAATGGGTCTCGCCGCGATAACCCATGACCTACCAGGGCGCGCAAAAAAGGGAGCACGCTGAATTGAGGTACGCAGAGAAAAATTTGCGAAAACAACATTTTTCTGTTCCTTGTTGTTGAGAATATATCGTGAAAGAAGGTAGAAATTCGATTTAAACCCCGAAATGCTATATTTTTCAACTCAATTTTCAGTTTAAAATCGCTTTTTTGAGCAAAACCCAAGCATGGCAACAGGCCGGCCCGGGCCGGCCCACCTCCAAAATTTTTCACGGCCCGGCCCGGCCCGGGCTGGCCCGGCCCGGCCCGACTCAACCGAAAATTTATGCCTTTTTTCAATGTAAAAATCAAAGAAAACGAAAAAAAAAATTTCGGGCCGGCCCGCTTCAAAATTTTTCTCGGCCCGGCCCGGCCCGGCCCTAAATTTTGCCATGCTTGGCTAAACCATTGTTGATCCACAGGCCATTCACGTGTTTTATCAGTTGCACCGGTGACAAATATCGGTTGTGACTCTGAACTTTTGTGTGACCACGTGTGATCCACAAAAGAGGTGAACTCTGAAAGAAAAAAAATCATAAATCGATGTTTCTGCAAGTACAGAGTGACTCGTGAAAACGTCGAAATGACACTTGTGGAACATCAAATTTTCAAAATATTTCATGCTGTGATATTTTTTGCGTAAGGGTCCCCCTGGGGAAAAACGAAAAAAAATTTAATAGCGTTTTTTTTTTTTAGAAAAAAAACTAGAGAAAAACAAAGGAAAACAGGCCTTGAACATACTAAAGGAATATGCAGATTTCTCTACTGCTCTATAGAGAATAAGCGGCGCGCCACTGAGAATTGGCGGGAAATTCAAAATTCCAAATAAATTCGATATGAATTACAAACATTTTTTCCTGATTTTGAACATTTTTTCCTGATTCTGAACATATAAAATCTTAACATTTTTATGAAAAATGATAGAAAATCTATTTTTATATCAATTGCGGCGGGATTTGAACGATAAAACCCTATATTTCCTACAAAACACGTTTTTGGGCCGAAATTGTTTCTAACTTACTGCAAGAGCCTGGATATCTCAAAATGACGTTTTGGAATCATTCTTTTCAATAATTAAACGGACAGTTTTTCTTTGAATTTGTAGGTTGAATATATAAAGACTTAAATATGTATGACCCTTTTAAAAATAGAGGGTTGTCTTTTTCCTGTGGCTAGCAGCACAACGTAAAATTAAAAACAGAGCGGTTTGGTGGAAAAGAGAGGGGGGCTGATTCCACTCGTTAACCGCTCTGGTGCAAAGCGGCCTTATGCGGCCGAAGGCCATTGAACTCAGAAGCCGCAGTTTGACGTGGGCGAAGGCCGCCAAATCCAGAAAGCAAGGAAGTCGAAGCTTGGGTTCGAACAATTAGAATGAAAAATAGTACTTGTTAAACGTATCCGAGCTTCCTCGTTTCAAATAATCAAAATCTGCGATCTCTAACCTCTAAGGGTAAGTATTTGTTGCAATCTTTGGTCAGCTGAGGTTAGCACGCGGTGCGTGATTGACTCGGAGGATGAAAGAAACATGGGGCAAAAACATTGCCGGTTTAACATTGCAAAGTCGTTTAAGAGCTCTTTCTAACTTAATTGTTCTTTTTCTTATGGGTGGCTCATTTTTATCGTGGAAAATATAGCTAGCTGAAGTTTAAACCCAAATTTGAAGTCTAGACGGAGAGTCAAAGTTTTCAAAAGTCAAAATTCACACTTCCACGTAATTCAATAACGCCCCATCATTCCATTCTACAACTGTCGTGTCAAATAGTCTTTACCCTTTGTGTTTTATCGAAAAACCATTGCCTGGAACGAGCGGTTCTCCACGGAGCTCGGTCGGAAGCTGCGTGTCGGGCGGCCATTAGAAGGCCACGCGGTTGCGTGAGCGGCCGTCGTCGCCGGCGACGGAACGGCGTCCCAAAGTACCAATTAGGAGGCACAGAGGGCAGGCGACCGACACCCGAATGCCACGAGACAAGGCACGATTACTCAAACACGTTGCAAAGGGGCTGGGGACTGGGCTTTTGGGAACGGAGCCGAAAAAGTCTTATTGAAGACGGTTCCTTTTTTTTTTACTTCGAAATTGAATTTGAACCCCGATATGCATATAGTTGTCGCCAAAACTACTTCGTCGCTTCGTGCCACTGTTTGGATGTTGTACTTATGTTAGAGTTCAGCTTAGGGTATAAGATACTCAGGGGATATACGTAGTGAAATCGGCCGAAGTGGCGTTGACGAGGGATAAAGTTTCATGAATTAGTTAGGTTTTTGGAAAGTTTTTTTTCCAGATAAGTATTGGAAAACCAAAAATTGTGAAAATACGCCTGAATTCGAATTTCCCCGTGCATCAAAACAGAAATATTCCAAAAGTCCATGAAAAGCTGTCCTGAAATGCATTTTCGTTCAATTCTGTTTTCAGAAAAGTGGCATATTTCGAATTTCTAAAGCAACAACTGCTATTCAAAATAACTTGCTTAATATGTATTTTGTTTTAATTCTGTAAAACTTCTTAAAAATACTTTTTGTGTACTTGAAAAATCGGTTTCAGTTTTCGTATGCTGATGAATTTTAAAAAAATGAATCTGCGCTAATTTACGCTAAAGCTATCTTAAATCGATTTTTCTCACAAACACTCCAATTATATTTTCCCTTGAAACGCAGTATTGCGTAGTGATACAGAAAGAAAGTTTTTTATGCAGAAACCCAGAAAAAACGGTGAAAAATGCCAGTCGCTTTACAGCATTGTCAAAAACTATGGGTGAAAAAAATACAAACAAAAACTTTTTAATAAAAAATTGAAAAAATAAGACAAAACATAAAGCACCCAAACTAAGCGAATATATTATAAACCATTTTTCAGGTCAAATGCGGTCCGTTGGCTGCAAAAATGCACGTGGAGCAGTTCGTGTGCCCAGGAATTCACCAAGTCTGCATTGAATTAGACGGTAAACAATATTCTGATTTAAAAATAAAAAATATTTTTTTTAGGAGAAATGATAAGTCCAAAAGAATTCACAATCCGAGCGAACAAGGATAAACAAAAGGACTGGAAAGGCAGTATTCGCATTGGAAAGTCGAATCTTCGAACTCTGATGGAAATGAGGACTTTTGATTTCTACAATCATCAACAGTTCTGTTCGGCCAAGTGTCAGAGCAGGAATTATATTACTCCAAAGGAGAAGGTTAATATATTAGTGAAGTTTTTAAAATCATAAATTCTTTAGGACCCTGACAGGGACAGCAGGAGGAATAGCACGGCGTCTCAAAAAGGAACATCTATGCCGATGTTTGGAGGACCTTTGTTGGGTCAACAGAATTTGGGAGGTAGGTCAAATAATCGTATTTTTTTGTCTCGTTTATAACGTAATCGTTTATCGAAAATAAAGTAATTAAAGGACGTCAAATCTAACAATGATATACTCCGTTTCCAACGAATGGGCAAGGAATTTCAAAAATTTTAAAGGACTAAGTACCTTTGGTCCCGCAACGCTCTTGGTTAACTGTCTGCGCACTCCTCTTTTACTGTGCTCTTTCGCGTCTATTTTCAAGGTTGCCCCAATACGAAGACCTTCCCTTGGAAACAGACTATAGCTTTTTCTGTCGATTATTTTCTATTTTCTAACAATAAATCTCGAATCTACGTTATAGGAAAAAAGTCTTGGTGAAAGTCTCAAAGCGAAAATTGAAATTTGGTCTTAAACTTTAAAGTACGGTTGTTCTTTGTGTTTCCCCTCAAATCACCCTCTGTGTCAAACTCTCCTGTGTACATCTGAAAGTGCTTCAGAAGCTATTTCTGTTGCCGAAAGTTCAATAAACAAACTTTCACGTGATTCCCAGCGGTCATTCTCATAAATTGAACCAATTTCTTCAGGAATCTTCAAAGAAGCAACAACCTTCTCCCAACTGATGCAGCTGTCTACCGTTCTAAACAACAACAACGCTCCGATTACCCCGAAACTTGAGCCCAAGGTACATCCTACTTTTTCCTATCGAAAACCCCAATTTTTAGGAAGAATTGGTGGACGTGGATGACAGTTTCACTGAGGTTTCATCCACCCCCTCCCCTCCTTCCCCTGAACAACTTCTGAGGTTGATGAACACTGAGCCTCAAATCTTCTGGGCCGAGATTCGACAACTGGGTCTGTTGGAAGAAGTGGTTGATCAGATGGTAGCAGCACTGTATAGAAGCAGAGACTGCGCTGCTAATGGAGGAATAGCCACAGGTAGAGATGGAGTAGAGTAGATAGAAACAGTTGGTTTAGCCGCTCCCCTTCTGTCGAGAGTGGTGTCGACATTGTCTATCACTGACTCTGTTTTGAACCTGATCAGCACGAGACAAGTTAATAGAAGGGCTCATGATAAGCCTAGGCTTTCTTCAGGTAATACATTAAGAGAGAGAGAGAGAGAGAGAGAGAGAAAGAGAGAGAAAGAAGGAGAGAGAGAGTGTGAGATACAGTGAGAGAGAAGGCAGTTAGAGAGACAGATATGGTTACAGAGAGAGACAGAGATAGGGTGATTTAGACAATTAAAGAGACAGTTGGGAAGACGGAAACATTTAGTACAACGGAGATACTTGAACAGATCTAACAGTTAAATATAGAGAGACCGTTACAGATATCTATAAAATTAGAGAGAGAGAGAGAGAGAGAGAGAGAGAGAGAAAGAGAGAGAGAGAGAGAGAGAGAGAGAGAGAGAAAGAGAGAGAGAGAGAGAGAGTTGGAAGACATAGATAGTTAGAGAGAGGGACAGAAACACTTGGAAACATTAACATTAAGACAGTAATAGAGACATCCACAGAAACAGCGAGAGAGACAATTAGAGAGCAAGAGAGAGAGAGAGAGAGAGAGAGAGAGAGAGAGAGAAACTTAGAGAGAGAGAGAGCTAGAGACACTTAGAAAACACAGAATTTCAGAGAGTGTGAGAGAGAGACAGTTAGACAGAGACAATTATAAAAAGACAGTTAGATTGAGAGAACGACAGGTAGAGAAAGATATAAAGTTAAATACACATAGTTAGTGTGTGTGAGAGAGAGATAGAGGGGCAGACACAGAGACAGGTAGAAAATCCAGAAAGTTAGAGAGAGAGAGAGAGAGAGAGAGAGAGAGAGAGAGAGAGAGAGAGAAAGGGAGAGAGAGGTACATAGATAACCTCGAAAAGTTAGAGATATAGAGATAGACAGAGAGGCAGAGGCAGAGCGAGTAAGTGAGAGAGAAGGTTGAAGGTTGAAGCTCAAGCACAGAGACAGTTAGAGAGAGACAGAGGCAACTGGAGATACAGTTAGACACAGAGAGAGACAATTAGAGCGAGAGCAAGAGACACAGAGACATCGAGAATAAGTGAATGCAAAGAGAAGGAGAGCTTGAGTATGAAACCAGTAACAACGCCTCTTGTAGATTTCTCCTATCTGGAAGACCCCGACACCAGAAAAAGATCGATTGATGAAGGTTCCTCCGTCTCTCAGAGCAGTCCCGAAGTGAAACGACCTCGTGTACAGTACCCCATTGGAGTCAACCCAGTCGAGGTAACAGTCCTTTAACAACCTCACTTATTCCTCTTTCCAGGGTCTGGAATCGAACTTCCTTCAAGCCCTCCTCCAGGCACAACTCCAACTGTGTCAACCATCAGTCGACGTGCTTCTTCAGATGGCAAAACCTCCTCAGATCGCCCTCAATCCTCTCCTGAGCATCTCCAAGGAATAAGTGCTTCTAGTCACACACATCCAATAGCACGGACACCCTTTTTGTATTAGAGCGCATTTACTATCTCTCGGTTTCCGTGTCCCCTGGTGAAGGTGTCTCCCCTGTGCCAATTCCCCCTATTTATTTGTAAATACGTCCTCCCCCAACCCCCTGTGAAACTCAGGCCTTAATTTTATTGTTTTGCATAGCCACTAGGCACCTCGTACTCTTTGCTACAACGGGATACGCTACCTTCGTCTGATATACGAGCTTTCACTTCTAATCTAATCGTGCATTTATCGATTCAAGCTGTGGACCACATAATAAACACATAATTGAATTTTTTGTACTTGACCGGCTTAAACGAGAATGTCAATAGGGTTTTGTTCCAAAAGTATAAGGTGAACTCGGGCCAATAGGGCATACTGCTCTACGGATAACCTGAGCCTTAATGACAGAGAGGCTTTAAGGGACCGTTAAAAATATGTAGTTAAGGAAAAATTCAATCAGAAGGACTCTATGGAAGTAAGTAGAAGCTTAAGCGCACAATTCGAGAACATGGACCTTAAGGGCATTAAGGTCTTAAGTACAGTTGGAAACATTAGGGCGTAAAGCCTTTAAGGGAAACTTACACCATTAGGGCATAAATAGGTAGCTTACAGAAAGCTACACTGCTTGAAACTTAATTGAAATAAGGAGAAATCTGACCTCAAGGGTATAAGTCTTAAGAGAACATGAACATTAAGGACGTTTAGGCCTAAAGCATGGTAATGAACATAATGGCATGAAGGCATAAAATATGCAATCGATTCCATATGTGAAATGTGAAATTTTCTCAAGTTAGAGGGTAGTTACAGTTACCCGGGGTCGAATTACAGTACCCCGACCCCAAAAAATCGATAGTTGATTTTCTCTATCATTTTTTCACAGGGTACTAGATAGTAACAACACAAAATAAAAGCCTGATTAAACCACTTTTAATTTTCATGACCAAACGAATTGCGATTCTCTCAGACACAGCGTCTTAAGAATAGGGTGTTGTTCCAAAAATGCATGCCATAAGGAGAACTTGGGCCCTAAGGGCATACTGCTTTAAGAAAAAGATTGACCTTAAGAGTTTAGGCCTTGAGCAAAGCGATAAAGGAAAACTGGAACCATAAGGACTTAACGATCATAAGGAGAACTTGGACAATAAGGGCATAAAACTTTAAGGATTACTTGGACCTTAATGGCAGAGTAGCTTTGAGGGAATTTTAGATCGTTACGGCATATGTGTCTGTAACAGAAACACAAAAACACCTTTGGCATAATAAAACAGCGGAACACATGGTATACGTGCCCGACTTTTTACAGTAATTTGGTATACATTCCGTAATATCTATTTGCCAGGGGCGTCGGGCACCTTTTCGGGATTGACGTTGACATCTTCGTAGTTGCCGTCTCCATCTCCTCCAGCATCAGCAGCAGGAGCAGGGGCAGGGGCGGCAGGAGCAGGCTTTCCAGCAGCTGCAGTAGCTCCCCGGGGCGCACTCACAACACTCGCCGTCTTTGCTCCCTTCTTCTTACGGCAGAAGATGATGCAGGTGCCGATGAGGGCCAGGTTACCGACGAGGATGAGCTGAAGAGAGGGTTATGAGGGGGAGGGGCGGAGGACTCACGATCATGATTCAGAAGGAGAGAATAGGAAGAACAGCCGCGCTGGGTGGGCGCACGACAGGGAATGGTGAAGGGGAAGGAGGGAAGAGAGGGAAGCGGAGCGGAGCGGACGAACGGACGGACACGTACTCTCGCGTGAATGAGAGAGAGAGAGAGAGAGAGAGAGAGAGAGAGAGAGAGAGAGAGAGAGAGAGAGAGAGAGAAAGACTGTAACGAAAACTGGGACCATAAGAACTTAAGACGTCATCTCTGTAAAAGTCGAGTATGCCACTGTCTTAGAATTTCAAAGTGTTTCGATTGGGCTGAAAATTTGTGTACAAAGTTCCTATAACCTAAAAATCTTATGCTGAAGGGCTTGGGTCGACAAAAAATTTCTTGACGACCCAAGCCCTTCAGCATTTTTAGGCTATAGGAAGGTTGTACACAAACTTTCAGCCCAATCGAAGCACTTTGAATTTCTAAGACAGTGTATGTAGAGCCTTTGCTCGAATATTACACAGACTTCTTAACGCTCATAAGGAATAGTTGAACCTTAGTGGCAGAAAGGCTTTAAAGGAAACTTGACCGATTTAAGAAAAACGTGGACCTTAAGGGCATTTAGGCGTTAATCAAAGTTGGGAACATTAAAGGGCTCGTAAGGGGCCTTTTCAGAATCGTATGCTAATGAAGACTTGGCAAGCATTTTGCGCACGGCCGTTGTCTGGAGCGGTGTTCGGGAAAATCATTTCAATTGAAATGGGCCAATTTGCATACGGCTCATTTCCAATCTGAAAAGACCCATTACGGCCCCTTTAATGCGTAAAGGCCGCAATAAAAACTGAAACCATAAGGATTTAACGATCATAAAGAAAACTTTGATAATAAGAGCCAAATGTTTTAAGGAATACTTGGACCTAAACGGCTGAAAGGTTTTAAAGGAAACTTAGGACATAAATGTGTTGCTTAAGGAAAATTACGATTATAAGGACTTAATGGATATTAAGAGAAATCGGACCTTAAGGGCATTTTTGGGCTCCGACACTCGATCAAGTCAGCCCAAATCACAGATAAAGCTTAAAAGAGAGCATAGATGGGAACATAAACGTAAAGTCCTTAAGGAAAACTTGGACCTTCTCTTCGATTGTAAAATTTCATATTTATCCGAACCGAATCTGATAGAACGGCGGATTCAAAATCGGCTCCGATGACGAGCCTGACATGCGATGCTTGGGAATACAAAAACGGCAAAAAAGGTTAAACCATATTGGCCCGATTTTCGGGAAAAAGGAGTTTGAACTTATCGCTTCCACAACCCCTTAAATACCCCCAAATTCTGTCAAAACTGATTCACAGGGCATTTATTATCAACGTCGTAAAGGCGATACGCAATAATGACAACATAATCATAGGCAGATGTACATGTATGACTTACAAAGTGAGAGGCCGTCGGTAGCAGGGCCTGGGTGGATGGCTAAGACACGGGGGATATGCTTTACAAGCGAAGAATTATCGACGACGTCCGAGACTAGACACGGGGAAATGCTCGCGGACGCAGCGGGAATCAGAGAGGGAGAGAAAGAGGGTTGGGGGAGGATAGCACCGTAGAGCGAAGGGGATGAGGTGAGGGATTAGATGATGGAGCAACCACGCTTCTTTTTCAGAGGCTTCGGGTTGAGAACCGCACGCACCGCCTCTTCGAATACCTGGAATCGGTAGAAATAGGTCGGTAGATTTTAAGTAGAAAATACATGATCGGCACATTCAAGAAACCAGAAATTATTCCGGACGATTTTTTCCACCATTTTGAAAAATCCCAGGCAAACATTTTAGTAGTCAAAAAGAGTTCTAGGCTAGCAATGGGCATACCCGGGAACTCCCCTATAACTTTGGGGGCTTAAATTGAGCTAGCCTCTGCATTTTTGTTGGGTCTGTACCCTTTATTTGGGGTAAGCTTACTAAACCTTCCCGAGGTATGACAATGAAGCGGAACCAGTTATGTAAGTCACTTCAATGAGCCATTTGCTAACGATTTTTACGCGCAGGATAATTTTGAGAGCTCTCACAGTTGGAGAATTTAAATTAAATGCTTAATTCGACTTTTAGCAGAGCTTTGGGCGCGGCCCAGTTTTTAAATGTTTGGAAACTTCAAATACCAAAACAGAAAAACGCTGATAAAATCCAGACGATTCAATTACTTTCAGTTTTCATATGTGGTTACCTAAAATAGAATCTACTGTCAAATTTTGAACTTCTCGCGCGATAAGCAACGATTCGAATTACATGGTATGTCAACTAAAATAATGCACCTAGAAAACTATATTTGAACAGATTTCTGTTCAAACGGATTTTCTACCTGTGCCAGAGCTGGACTCGGGTCAGGCCCGTCTCAAAAAAAATTCTCGGCCCGGCCCAGCCCGATTTCGGCCCGCGGGCCCGTTTTCAAAATCGATTAAAAAAGTCAAGGTAAAATTTTCGGTCATCATGGGATAAAATTACTAAGCAACATAATTTTTAGCAATAATAAAAAGAAAAGATTATACTAACAATAGTTTAACTTTAAATAATACCTTAAAAAGGAATTTCACTACACGACATTTGCTCCATCCTAGCATGGTCGGGCCGGGCTCGGTCTGTCAATTTTATTTTTCTCGGCCCGAACTCAGCCCGATATTTTGCCAGTCCTGATCTGTACTCATTTTCCCACAACAACAAAAAAAACACAGGGGAAATTATTAACTGAATTCGGCTTCTAATAGATCTTGGGTCCCGCAGCGATGTTCAGAAAACCGATTGGGTAACTGGGCGGCGTTTGGCGGCATTATTAACAAATGTGGAATTCCTCTAGAGTTATTTTTTTTTTTAGAAATCAGGCCATGAAGGTAATTTCTCACCTGTCTCAATCCCTGTTGCGAAAGGGCGGAGCATTCCAGATACCTGACCGCCTTAATCCGTTGCGCGCACTTCTGACCTTGGCTTCTTGTGATCGGCCCGCGATCCTAAACCCTTTTTACACTGAACCACGGATAGAAACGTACATCTCCGCTGCCTTTGCCACTCTGCTCGTCGCGCAGATCGATCTTCGTTCCTGAAATCGAGAGAATAAGAAAAAAACGGACACAAAGACATACCGACTAGGAGGATGGGCGCGTCGGGGCAGTGCTGCCGGATCTCCGGGATCCATTTGGTGGAGACGTTGTCGAAGGACACGGGGGAGACCACGGAGAAACACAACACGAAGACGTCCGTCTGGGGGTATGACAACGGCCGCAGACGGTCGTAATCCTCCTAAAAAACAGTTTGGAAGGTGAACTGTTGCTAAACATCGAGCAGAATGTTGAGGTTTCCGAGAAAATGCCACAAAATGGAAACCGTGGGCGCTTTGAAACTGACCTCTTTGCTAAACATCGGACCGGAATTAAAACTTCCGACTCTAGCGATTTGCGCGTATTACATATTTTTAATGTTTTAAGCTTAAAATAGCTGATATATTGCACTTCCGGAGGCACTTTTTAAGATTCTCAAAATTCATCCTATAAAATGAAATATACATAAAACTTCATATCTCACCGGGAAAACTTTTTTGTTGTTCGGAAAAAAATTACCTTCCGGAGTTTCATATTATGAGTTATTTTTTCACGTTTTCAAAGTTTATTTTCTTCTAAAATTGACACAGAACTAGAGTTGGGTCTCGTAGCGAAGGCGTTGGGTCCCGAGGCGCTACAGTACAAATCGACCAAATTTCAAATTATTGATTAGGAAAATTCCGCGCACACGTTGCAAACTAGCATGCGGCGAACGGCACGCAAACGGTGCAAAGACTGTGTTAAACACCGGGCACGCTGAAAGTGCCCACTCCGGGGAGGCGGTAAGAAACATTTCAAATTACTTGACAAGTCAACCTTTCTCCGCGGCTCCCAGCTGTCACTAAAATTGCTACCCCTGACAGCCGTTTGTCGGTAATACTCAAGTAGCCGAAAAGTCAATACAACCCGCCAGCTTGAAAGCTGTGCAACCAGAGGTCGTTTTGTACCAACTGACAACACTTTTTTTTAGCAATAGCCAAAAACGTTTGTAAATAAATAAAATAAATAAGAGCAAACCTGTCCGGCAGTATCCCAGAGGCCTAGATTCACAATGTCGTTGTCTACGGTGACGGGGGTCGAATAATTATCGAATCTGAAAAGGAAACCCGTCGTAAAACGAAATCCGCTCTTTGTTTAGCCCATTTGCACGGCCATTATCGGGCGTTCGGGTCTGATTCACTCTCACCCGCGAACGGATGAATCAGCGGTTTTTACCAAGACGCGGCCGTCTTGTGAAAGACGCCAGCCACTTTTTGGCAACGCAACAAACGACCGCTTCTAATACGCCAGAAGATGTATATAACAGGAGTCATAAGACAATGAAAAGATACACAACTCACACAGTGGGGACGTACTGCACGGGGAACGAGTCTGTGGTGTACGAAATTAGCATACACGTTTTTCCTACGGTACCGTCGCCTACTACCACACATTTGATCTGCCGGGAGGGAGCGGACATCTGAATGACACAATTGGAGACACAAACAAACGCTCGTATCGGTGTGAAAGACAAATAAACGGGTGGGAGAGACAATAACGATATTAATCATAAGAAAGAGTGAAAAAATAAGGTGTTGCAATAAAAATAAAAATAATTTAAGGCCCTATCAATGAAAGTTAAATGCAAAATAACAAATGGAGTGAATCACTTTTATTCAACACTAAGTAACAAAAAAATACGATTTCTAAACTTCAAACTGTAACATAAAATAGGAATCGACATGGGGAACAGTGAATAAAAAAGATGAAATGAAAAATGACTTCTAATTACCAAATTCTTAATGCAATTCGATTAAAACAACTTCCTGCTTGGTATGATAGGTTTATCTAGTTCATATATTGATCATTATTAATAAAAATCGCTAAAATACAATTTTAATTAACAAAATTAAACAAGATGGGCGGTAGCATATGGTTTCAGGAGAGACCATTTAAACCGGGCGCCGAGTCACCCCGCCCGAAAGAGAGAGTGTGGCCGGGGCGGAGGGTGGCAGAGAAAAAAGTGTAAGTAAACAAAGGACAGTCCGTCGTTCGCTACCCGGTGCGTTAGGATATATCCAGCCGGGGAGAGATCGTGCGATTGGCGGAGAGCGCAGAGAACTTCAAAAACGCGTAAACAACGGACAAGAGCTGCGTTGTCTGCCAAAGCGTTCTCTGTAATTGGATCATCATTTGTAGCTTTTCTCATTCACTTTTCTCAACCTTTTTGCAGTTTGGCGTGCTTATTTTATTCATTTTAAAGTTACAAAATGAGTGAAATTACCATAAATACCATTAGAAATCATTTTATCAATGTAGCATCGTGGAATTTGTCTCAAATGTTCGAGAACATGCACCAATTTCGCTTATTTGGACAAAAGTTACCCAAATTACTTATGACGTTAAAAAAAAACTACAACTACTACAAACTCCAGCTGTGTACAATAACGTCAATTTTGTTTGCTCGCTATGAAAGTTCTGAAAATTTGCGTGAGAAATCAATTTTCGGAATTGATGTATTTGTTGTTGTTCCTCTTTCATCATAAAACTCTTTATTACGCATAAATTCCCTTTTCAGGTTCTTAACCACTCTACAATGGGTCGTGTGGCTTTCTTCATCGTCTTTTTCGCCTTCGCCCTCTCGATGAGGGACGTCTTCGTCAGTGGTGCGTTGTGATTTCTTTTTTAAACCTTTTCGTCGTGAATTGTGTAGCCTTTTTGAAAATATCTTGCAAGTTTGTATATCCTCAGTTCCAGCTGAGGAGCACTCGCACCACGAAGATGAACACGACGACTTTGCCGAGTTCGGAGATGAGAAAACGTCCTTCAGGTATTTTTTTAAAAATAGATATTAATGTGAAAAATTAATTTAGCGAAGGAACCGAAGAGGACCACGTCGAAGTGAGAGAACAGACGAGTTTCGCTAACAATAAGCCCAAGCCCATCTACATCAAGGACTTGCCCCCGCTCCGGTTCCTCTACTGGTAAGTATTTACCTCTTAATTTAAAAAAAATATTTATTTATGATTTTGTTAATTATTTAAATGATTCTAGCACGTCCTGCGGTTACAAGAACGCCTTCGACCAGTTCTCCCAGTTCGTCCACGACAAGTACCCCGACATGCCGATCGAGGGAAGCAACTACCCGCCCGCTCCCTGGAAGGCCTACCTCGCACAGGTATCTTTTTTATTCCCTGAAAGTTATAATTCTGTGCTTTTTAGGCCATCAGCATCCTGAAGATGGCGTTCATCGTTGTCGTTGTCACCGGAAACAACCCCTTCGAGAACATGGGATTCGGGTACCCCGCCGTTCTCCAGTGGGCCCACGGAAACAAGGTTAGAATTTTCCATAGTGGATTTTCTTTGCCAAATGACTGGAAAAATTAGCTGAGTATTCTACTTTAGCTGTTCAAAAAGCGTATTCCCAAAACGCTGTTCGTTTAGTTGTTTAATGCATCACAACGAGAGTTCAGTATGTTTAAACACGTCTCGCTGGTAGCAAAAAAAATATTTGACGCTTTGAAATCGGCTGCTAAACGTCGGTCAGCAAATGTAAAATTTCTACTAGCCATTTGTCTTTTCTTTCTTTAAAAAAAATTAAATTTATAAATTTAAATAGCTGATCGGCTGCCGTTTTGGAGGCAATCATACATGAACAAGCTACCCGTGGGGTCCATTTGCGCGACCCCCACACTAACGTATGGTACAATACCCCCTAGTGAAAAATTCGGCTTTCACGGCGTAACCTGCGATACCAGGCGCGGTAGTCAGGGTGAACCTCGCACTAGTCCAAGAAATCCGTACTTACTGTGCGGATTTTCAATTCTTTTGAAAACTACTGAAAATTCAAAAATCGCACTTCAATTTGTACGCGCTGGCGTGAGATACACACCCTGCGTACCCCTTAACTTTTAAACGGTGATTTTTCATGTCTTTTCAAGGAATTACATTACCAAGTCATGGCTGGACAGGGAACGTTTGGGGCCTCTGTACTTAAGCCCCCCCAAATGGTGCCTTGGAAGCAAAGTAAGCCCTCTTTTACTTGTTTTTTTTTGTCATTTTCAATCAAACGCCTAATAACGTAAGTGCGGGGTTCTCACGGGCCGGGCCGGGCCATTTGGAAAATTTTGGTCGGCCCGGTTGGCCCCTTTTACCCTGGACCACCCAGTCAGATTGCCACCCACACGACCAGGGTTCGATCCCGGTCGGTGACATTCTTTTTTGTACAGATAATATTGACTTAAATGTTAGTAACAAACATTATTAAGTAATTTAAAACAGTTTAAAAAAAAATTTTGTACCGATTTATACAAAAATTATAATTTAATTTCTCATACCCGGGCCGACCGGGCCGGGCCGCCCCTAAAAATCCTCCGGCCCGGCCCGGTGGGCTGGCCCGTCATTTGAGAACCCCGCGTAAGTGGCACAAACACGTGATGCCCACGTATGTACCACATGTACGGATTTCTTGGACGAGTGCCAGGTCCACCCTGACTAACGCGAAAACCCACTGTGCTCTGCGCGACCCCTTAAACCGAAAGTTTCGCTCGATGCTTTTCTATGGAAGCAATTTGATTGTCTGGTCTAGGGTAAACGGGGCGGATCGGGCTGGGCCGATCAAAATTTTACAAGTGGCCCCGGTGAGAACCCCGAAAAAGATTCGCGGATTTTTCCAGACAAAAAATCCTTAAAAACCAGACATGAAAATCCCCTAAGCTATTTTTCAAATTCAACTACATAAACAACTTTTATATTAGTAAGTAAGACAAGTTCAAACCAGAAGAGGATCCCTAGATGATTTCGCCATTCACCACGCCTCCAAGCACAAACCAAATATCCGAGCACACATTTTGTGATAACATTCCTTTTTCACAGAAATGGGGGCGAAATGACGACTGGAGCCTATAAGACTACAAAATTATTTGCAACAGAAACCAGTCTAATAGTAAAAATAGAATGTAAACTAAATAAAATACATATAAATAGTTATTTACAACGTGTTTCAACTGGTAAAACAGAATAATTTCAGTTGTCCGCCTGTATGATGTCCTTCCTCTTGTCCAACATGGTTGAGCAGTCGCTCTTGGGCACCGGTGCCTTCGAAATCTACCTCGGCGATGAGCTGCTGTGGAGTAAGATCGAGAGCGGACGCGTGCCGTCTCCCCCCGAACTTGTACAGGTCAGTTTTTGTGTCAGTAGAGGTTTTTCCCGTATAAATTGAACTTTTTGCAACAAAAAATATCGTTTGGCCTATTTTCACCCTTCTTTCAGATGATCGACTCTCAGCTGGCCCTGCTGGGTAAGGTGCCGGCGTCGACGGGTTTCGGCGAGAACTTCGACCAGGTCGCCTAATTTTCCCTCCTCCGCAGCCAAAAACACCCGAAGAATGCTCATCTCTCCCCCTCCTCAGAGGTTGTGTCGCACGCCGTTAATCTCCATTTTCTACGTGATGTCTCTTGCCTTCTAATCTTTTTTTGTTATTTATTCTTTCGGCAATACAAGTCGTGTAATAAAGAACGATAAGTTAAATGTGCCCCACTCAGAGAATGAGAGGAAAGTACAGAGAGCAAGCGGAGCACGGCGTGTCCGCGACATTCGCAGCATGGTTCTTATCGTCTGGGGCAGCGTCACGGCGGAGACTATCAGGAGGAAGAACCACGAACCCAAAGAAACGAAGAGCGGTGGCGGGTTTTCTACGACAAACGGTCCTTTAAAGCGGAAGGGTAGCAAAAAATCAAAGTTCGGTAAACAGATTAGCAAATTTGAAGTAAAAAAAGCTGATGTTAGATCAATGAAGTTCACAAAGAAGCGGCATTGTTCTCACGGGCCGGGCCGACTTCAAAAAATTCTTGGCCCGTCTTCTCGGACCACCTAGTAATTTTTGCTAACTTAGAATTAGTTTGAATGTGTACTAGAAGCGTTATAAAAGAGTTTGCGTGGTTTTAACATTTAAAAGAAAGCTAAAATAACGATTTAAAGTCATTTTTATTTGACAAGTTCACAAACCGGACAGGGCCGAAACTTTTCTGGGCCCGGTCCGTTTTGGTTTTCGTTTTTTTAAACTACAAAGTGAGTTGATATTTGTCCAGCTACTTGGAAAACATATAAATTTTTCAAATTAGTTTTAATATGTAATTGTCTATTTCTCCCATTTTAACAGGTTACTTTTTTTAAACGATTTCCAGCATAATTACGAGGTTTGGGATTTCTGAAGGTTGGCACATTTCTAAAACTCAAAATTAGGAAAAAATATTAAAGAAATATGTAACTTAAAACTATATATATAATGTAAAATATATGCAATATAATGTATAAAATATATGTAATGTTATATGTAATGTAAACTTTAGAAAATGTCATTGAAATCTGAAAGAATTTGATGCACCAAGTGTTGTAGAGAATTTAAAAAAAAAAATTGTTCAGGCAAAAGAATATAACACAGCTAATTCTGCAAAAATAACTGTGAATAAAAATATGCGATGCTTTATAAAATGTGCTAAACGTTTAATTTCCAAGACATTTCGAATGGTTCCTGCGGTTTTTGGGGCCCAGGTGGGACATTTTGGAAATGGCTGGGACATTTCGGGACGAAACATACAGCTTTATGGTTGGTTTCAAAGGACATTTGCTCTCTTTGATAGTACACAGCGAGGCAAACGGCTAGAAGACGAAGAGAGAGAGAGAGAGAGAGAGAGAGAGAGAGAGAGAGAGAGAGAGAGCCAAAAACCAGTCTCCAAAAACCAGTTTTCACACTGCCATCGGAACAATGAAGACACACATTAGAGAACACTTCGCTGACCCGCTAATCTTTGATTTCCGTTTGCATTTCAAACCCCAAAAAGTGAAATATGTACGATGGTTCCTGATTCTGTTGGTTCCTTTTATAACCCAAGATAACGGGTAACCGGTACCTTTTCGGAGAGGCAGAAGCCTCGATAAGTCGCAACAACTGGGAGAGGCCGCGAGACGTCACAAGATTAGATAAAGAGATCCACTCCCAACCCGAGCAGTCGCAACGGAAGGCGACGCCCAGGGGGAAGTTACCTTTCGCTTTCAATGCTTCCTTTCTGCTTCGAATCCTTCCATTCATCACTTTTCTTCTTTCTGTCCTCCGCGAAGCCTAATTGGAACCACTTGTTCTTTTTTCCTGCCCAAACAACTGCAGCGTGCCGAGATTTTGGTCTTGTGGCTACAGTTTTGCTTATATATTGAATACTCAGGCAAGAAACGCAGTCAAATTCGCCGAAGCCTCTCTTTCAGGGGAGTATACTTGTTGAAATTCCAATTACTTTATGGATTTTCAAGCTAAAATTCAGAAAATTTGAAGGCCTTTTTCTGACAACGATTGAGCTAGGCGGCAAATACACTTTCGATGCAATCGGGTTCAAAAAAGCCCTTTGTTATTTTTTCTTAATCATTATTTTCTCTGTACGTCAAATTTCACGCACAAATTTCATTTTCAGTGATTAACCGTGACCATGAGGTTGCTCACGTGTTGTCTTCTTGTCGCCCTCGTCGGCTTCAGTGCAGGTAAGATAGAGATAGAGAGAGAGAGAGAGAGAGAGAGAGAGAGAGAGAGAGAGAGAGAGAGAGAGAGATGGTAAAGTGAGAGAGACAGAGTGAGTGAAAGAGAAAAAGAGAATGAGTGAGTTGGAAAAAAAAGAGGGATGTATATGGTGAGGAGTGAGAAAGAGAGACAGTGTGAGTGAGTGCGAGAGAAAAAGATAATGGGTGAGTGAGAAAAAGAGAGGAATGTATATATATACCCTTTTTCCAAATCACTCACTCTCTTTTCGAGAGAGAGAGAGAGAGAGAGACATTTATGAATTTAGCTTTCGAAAATCCCCTCAAATCCATTATCGACGCCCTTGGACGAGTATTCCCACCATTACGGCTTTGTAAGGTCGCATGCTAAAGCACGCACACTAATTGTCGTTCAATTCACATTTTCTCACTTCACTTACAAATATGATATTTTGCACTTAATTGTTTAACTTTAGCACCTCTTTAGTCAATTAAACACTAACTGTGCAGCACTAACACGAATTGCTGAGCACTATTGACACTACTAATTGCATGTAGCACTAACGTTGATTAAGTACTACTGACAGTCTTACTTTTAGTAGTACTGGTTAAGCACTACTGACAGTCCTTTAAAGCCCCAACAGTCCTTTAAATTTCAGCCTCCCCTGTTCCTCAGGAGAGGGCCCAGGACACAACCGTGAATGCCTTCCTCACCTCCCTCGTTGCTTTGGACAACAGGACTGACTCTCTCGTCAAGATCGCTTACCAGGTACCGTATTTTTCCATTGTTGTAGGTCAGGCAGAAAATAATTAATCGCGGCGGGACCCAAAACCAAAAGTCAGGCAATCCTAAATGTAGCCGAAAAAAGTACCGTAGTCCGTAGCTTAACTACATGACTTTCCTTATGACATATTATAGCCTTGATAACCAGGTGAAATTGCTCCTGTTGTCTTATCGGCCATATTTATCGCCCTTATCGGCACGTGTTCCCTGATTTTTACCTATCAAGCGGTTTACGAATTGGTCTTTGGGACGGAAGGGGTTACGAAATTACACCATGTTCCGATGAAAAATCACGGGGAAAGTTCTGTTAACAAAAAATATAGTCAATGCCAAAACTACTTCGCTACAATGTGCCAATCTTTTGCTGTTGTATATATAGTCGTCGCCAATGCTGCTTAGCCAAATTTCGCTCTTAGCTCTGTGCAAATGACACCAAACGCGAATTTGCGTACGAAAATCCTTTGTTGTAGAATACGTACGCAATACTACGTCAGGGTTACATTTGTGGATTGGCTTCCGGATCATTCTCTCATGGGGTCCCGCCGCGATGACGCGCGGTTTTCGATAAATTATTTACCCAGGTTATCATATGACAAAAACAATAGAAACATCAAGGTAAAATTACTAAAATAAATACATTATTATTTTAAAGTTAAATTACTAAAATACATACATTTTTATAAATACATAACCGGTGCAGGTAAACACGATTGAACAATGCAAAGAATGCACGGTTACACGGCAGAGAAGGCGAGAGAGCGCGGGAAAAAGCGAGACGCAGAATGGCGCGCTATTCAAACGATAATTTCGACAAAAATCAGGCGCTCCTAATTTGGTTCATTTTGCTGCAAAAAGAGAAAAATGGACACTATTCTGAATCAGGAGGGTGAGATCTACTCATTTATAAAAAGTCCAGAAAAGCTTTTTCCCGCTATCTTTCCCCTTTAAAGGATTCTGGCGTTGGGTCCCGCCGCGATCACGCGCAATCTGCCTGCCGCCAAACCAGTATCGGTTGGTTATTAAAAGCCACTTTTTCACCGCGTCTTCGCTTTTCGCACACTATTTTTGCCTGACAATCAGTATCGCACGCCTGCTGAATTAAGGCCGTTTTTGGCAGGATGCCCGTTTGGCGACAGTTATAAGATTGGAAACTCACCAAGTTAAAGCGTATAGATGGGTTTCCCCCGAAACCGAATCTAAAATTTCCTTTTCCAGAACATGGCATCCAAGACCCATTTCGACCATGACAACGCCCCTAATCCCCTCTTCACCAGTGTCGACCCCTCCGTCGATGCCAGGCCCACCTTCAAGGCCCTCGCCAATCTGCTAGTACACTTTAATTTGTTTTTCAAAATATTTCGTTTATTTTAGAACTTCTACACCCAGCCGAGCATTGTCCAACCCCTGACTTACACCCCCGAGTGGACCCAGGCCATCCAGGACTTCCTCTCGGCTGTTGTCGACACTCCCGTTATGAAGAAGACCCAGGACTTCCTCGTGAGCAGGGGAACCCCCGTTTCGGCCAGAGCTGACTTCATCAACCAGTTGAACTCGCTTTGGTTCACTCCCTTCCAGAGGACCAGTGTCAAGGGAAGCTCCGGTTAGTTGTAAAAATGAAAATGGTTTAAACTAGGTTTAGGCTTCTCTTCTGTTTTGGCTGGAGAGGTTCAGAACACGAACGTAATTCGCTTCGCCAACTGGTACAGGTTCCATCTTCTGGAGAAACAAGATGTGGTGGACTACCACGGATTCTTCACCAAGCAGAATGTGGGTTTAAGAAATGGGTAAATTTTGGGTAAAATGCCACAATGGGTAGGGAGTTCTTAGAAAAAGTTTATGAAAGGCACACTCACACAATCACACACTCACACACTCACACGTATTAGAAAATTCATTTTCCTACAACATATCTTGAGCAATCTACCCGTGTTCAAACTATCTCGTCGTCTTCCTCTCTGACACAGGTCGTTTGTCTCCTCAAACGTCGTCCCAGTGCCCTCCCGGGAGGCGGCGGTGGCAGACCATGGGGGACTGTAGGCGGAGGCGGAGGAGGGGTTGACTTCCTAAAAGTCTATGGTTTAGAAATTAGTCTATTCTTACGAAATTAGTTGAACAATAGCCGTAGTATAGTGATCGATCAAATCGATTTTCTTGCAAATGTCCGTGATTCTCTCTTCGCAAATATTCAATCGATTGAAGACTGTCTCGTCTTCGGCTGAAGGCTCGAGGGAGGAAGGCGAGGCATGACCAACGATTGAAGTGAATTCGTGTTCCAGCTGGAAAATTGAGTTATTGTGGTTTTTTTTATTAGAATGTAGTTGGTTTTATCGCATTGATAAGTAAGGATGTCAATAGAGCGCAGTTATAACCAGTTTAAGCGTGGGACCAAAAGTTATCAATAGAGCGCATTTACAACCTGTTTGGGGCGGAGCCTGAAGTTGTAAATGGAGCGCACTTACAACCTGTTTGGGCGGAGCCCAAAGTTACGAATGAAGCGCACTTACAACATTTTTGGGGGCGGAGCCTAAAATTGTCAACAGGGCGCACTTTCAAACTATTTGGGGGTGGATCCTAAAGTTACGAATGGAACGCGATTACACAACCATCTTGCCGTTTAATGTCAAAAGGTGAAATTTTGTCCTTCCAATACCTCATTCAATTTCTGATCCCTTTCGTGGATCTGCTCCACAATCTCAGCCTCCATTTCCAAAAGCTTATCCGCCTTTCGAAGCCGTTGGAACTTCTTCAAATAGTCTTGAAACCAAAGATAACAGAAGAAGCTCAGGAGAGGTTGGTACTTCTGAAGAAGTTTGTCGTCAACATCTAAATTTGAGGGGTTAGGGTTCATTTTTGAACACTTTGCCTTCAATGTTCGGTTCCTCATGGATGGAGTAGGTCTGTTCCGAATCAGACCCTTCGTAAGACGAGCTCACGGTAGTCTCGACGTCTACTGAATTTCGCTTAGCTGAAGAGTGGTAGAACTTTGACATGTCGTCAACAGAAGCCTGGGGAATGGCTGAGAGGCGGGGGCGGACGGCCGAGCCGAGATCCGTCACAGGAAGGGACTGGAAATGGGCATTTTGAAAGTTTATTTCATTTAAATAAGCATATTTTATTATTTAATAGTCATTTTTTATGGACGTATCCGGCAAAATAGTATTTTTAAGAATAAAAAGTTAAATATTTTGTCCCAACGGTTTTCCAGCAGAGCCCGGTGTTTACAGAAAAGTGTGCGCAATTCGGCAAGCTGGCACTTTGCCATAATTTTCTTTTCGGAAATTCAAACTTTTTAACTGCAGTGTTTATACTTTTTAAAACAATTGCATGCTGAATAATAGCCTTAAAATAAACTATTTGAATAATCACTTTTAATATGTAACGTTTCAATAGCCATTTTATGGACGTATCCGACAAAATAATATTTTTAAGATATGAAATATATTGTCCCAACGGCTTTCAGCAAACGAGCCATACGTTGAGCCCGGTGTTTACAGAAAAGTGTGAGCAAATCGGCAAGGTGGCACTTTGCCAAAATTTTCTTCGGGGAAATTCAGACTTGGATATAATTTTAGCTCTAAAAGTGTATTTTAATAGTTTTTAACTTTTTATACTTTTTAAAATAATTGCATGCTGAATAATAGCCTTAAAATAAACGAAAAGGGATAAAAATATAGCTGACAGCAGAGCTTGTTGTGAAAAAAGGGGCCTAGCGGAGTTTCTCATTCTGTCTGCGTCTCTCAGCGAGAGGTTTGTCCTAATTCTCGTAACCTACCTGATGTCGGTGTAGAACACGCGGAGTACTCAATTTCCTAGCCGATGTCGCAGGAATTCCGGCCGTCTGAAGGCAAACCTGGGTGGTCGCTCCCAGCCGTAAGGGGTTCTTCCACTCTATGCCCGTCTTCTGTTTCTTCTTCTTGTACCTCTCCCTTTTCTCCTTAGCCTTCTTCTCGTAAGCCCTCATTCGCTTGAGACGTTCCCCAGTGAGGTACAATTTGTAGCACATGTCTCTAAAAGTGAGACATTTGTGCCTTAGAAATACTTCAAACTAACTTGAAAAACTTGGTTTTCTTTGGTGGAGGGGTCAACAGGAGGCCGATGTTCTCCTCTTCATCGTCTTCTTGAAATTCCATAAATTCCATTTTCTTTTTCTTGGCATGGAGCAATCGATTGGCAAGGTGGAATCGGTACCTAAACTGGTTGTAAGTGTGCTCCGTTGCTAACTTTTGGTTCTGCCTCCAAAAGAGGCGTAAACGCGCTTCATTGCTAACTTTTTGTTGTACTGGGAAATAGGCGGAAAGCGCGCTCCATTGCTAAATTTGGTTGCGCCGGAAAAACAGGCACTCTATTTCTAATATTTTGTTTTGCCACAAATTGGGCAGTAAGCCCGCTCCATTGCTAACTTTATTACCAGATTGTAAAATTATGTAACTGCGTTCCATTGTAATTTTTGCTGGCGCCGGAAAAATAGGTGGCATGCGCGCTCTATTGCTAACTTTACTCCGAGTTTGTGAAATTATGTAACTGCGCTCCATTGCTAATTTGTGCAAAAATAGGGGGCAAGCGCGCTCCATTGCAAACTTTTTGTTGCGCCAAAAAATAAACGGCAAGCGCGCTCCATTGCTAATTTTGACCGGAAAATAGGTGGTAGGCGCGCTCTTTTGATAACTTTGCGTCCCTTCTGAAAAATTATGTAAATGCGCTCCAATGATAGCTTCAGGTCTGCTCCATAATATGTTGGAAGTGCGCTCCATTGACAATCGAAGCCCCGCCCATTGCGCATGAAAGCGCGCTCCAGGGAAAATTATGGCCTACCACAACTATATGAGCGATGTAACTCCAATCCAAATTTCAGGGGCCACAAATAATTCAGTAGGATTAGGTTGTAAGCGCGCTCCATTCGGAACTCAACATTCCGGCCTTTAAATAGGTTACAAGTATGATCTATTGATAAGTTTGACCACGCCCAAAACGTGATGAAATCGCGCTCCATTCATAACCTTTGTGCCCCGTTCCATAAAAGATTGAAAGTGCGCTATACTTTTTTTTTATTGCTAACTTTTTTTTGCGCCCCCAAAGAGGCGTTATGCGCGCCCCATTGATAACTTTACGTCCTATCAGTAAAATTATGTAACTGAGCTTCAATTATAATCTTAGGTGCTGCTCTAATGTAAGTGCGCTCCATCGACAATTCTTGTTTCCGCCCATTTTGCATGAAAGTGCGCCCCATTTCTAAATCGACCCACCACGACTGAATGAGCGACGCCGCATTGTGTCTCAGTTTGTTCTTATACTCCTTTTTATTATCCTCCTCCATCATTAGCGTTAGTCCAACAGAAATCTGCGTAGAAGCCGTGACGAAAGTACAGTAAGCCAGGAATCCAAGAACGCAGACGATGAATTTAGAAGCCCAGAATCTGGGAACAATGTCACCATAGCCGACAGTCAAAATACTAACAATACTGAACCACCACGCGTGGGCCAGGGTGGGGATGGGGGATTCTGAAATACTGAGTATTAAATGAAATAGCATAGTCTTTTTGAGAGGTTGTACTCTTTTTACAAGGCTCAGACAGCAAAATGTCAAAAAAATTGTGTCAATAGTGCTTACCTGGAACCTCAGTAGAATTAACGAAAAACGACATGGCATGTGTTTCAAAATGTTCTGTGTAGTAGACCAAATTAGCCATAATCAAGAACAGAACGAATGTTATATAGTAGGCTGAGAACAGTTCCCATCTGTAAATGTAAATCTGCTCTAATGCTAAATCCAACCCACCGACTGATAATGACCATGTTCTTGATCAATCTCCACGTGCTCATTTGTCGATCGATATGGAAAAGTCGCAAAATCTAAGGAAAATTACTGTATTTTGAAGGATTTGACCTACCTGAATTAGGCGCAAGTAGTCCATTGTCTTTTCCGTGATATAGCGCTTATCGATTAGTAGAATAACAAAAGTCACGAAGATTATTGTGATGTCTGCTATGCTCACGATCCGGCGAAGGTAACGCATGTGACCTGAAGTAATCGTGCTCTATTGATAATTATACGTAGTAAATTGTACAATAACTCTGCTCTATTGCTAATACAGCATCCACCGTAATTCATTGCATGAAGTAATCGTGCTCTATTGATAATTACGAGAAACGTAGTGACATCTGCAGTAACTCTGCTCTAATGCTAATACTCTATCCACCGTAACTCATGACATAAAGTAATCGTGCTCTATAGATAATTACTAGTTACGTAGTAACTACTATTGTAACTCTGCTCTATTGCTAATACAGTGTTGCCCGTAACTCTGCCCTATGGCTAATGCACCGCCCAATTCTGAATCTGCTCCATTGCTAATGTAACTTCTGAGAAAGAACGCTCTATCGCTAATGCGACTTATACAGTAACACTGCCCTACTGCTAATGCACCTTCTACGATATGTCTGCTCCATTGCTAAAATAACAAACCTTTAAACCCAGAATACTTCGCATCAGCCGAGATGGCCCACATCCTCACAATGAATTCAAATAGGAAGAATATTGCCAGAAAAGTTTCCAAGCCCGAATAGATCTCTAAAAAAACAGGAAAATTCCATTATAATAGAAAAAATACTCATTTTTATGCTGCCAGCATCCCGTACTTCAGTAGAGGCACCTATGATTACAGAGGCCAGAACTACTCCGAAAACCACTGAAATTTTGGGGTTTTAAGGCTTTAATAAAGTAACTAAGGGCTTACCTAAGTGGTAAATCATACTAGCTAAGGTGACATGGGCCGTTGGGTGATCTAGAAAGTCGTAGACTCGATTTCGAAAGTGTCGGTACTTTCGCATCCAATCTCTTTGCTGAAAACGGGGAAAACAGAGATTTAAAGGACGAACAGACACTTTTTTCAGCTTTTATACCATTGAAAAGCTATAGTAATAGCTTTTCTAAGAAAAAAGGCGTCAATTATAAAATAGTGGAAAAATACGCGGTGGACAGAGGGTAGATGGTTCTAATGACAATTTGTGGCCTTTCCACGGGGAGGGGAGGCGTTCTTTTGCGTCGGGGGTGAATCATAAAGAGAGCGACGGGAATAAGGATAAAACAAAGGAAAATGCCAACGGAGGGGAGGGGTAGACATAACAGAGGCAAAGAGACATAGAGACACTGGGGGAGGCAAAGAGACATTGACAGAGACATATGGAAAAGCGAAGTTGGAGGACGAAAAAGAGGCGAACAGAGGGAGAAATGTCTCTTTTCGTACCTTGACATTATGCCTCTCTTGCATAAGCAACTCCGCATCGTAGGTGAGTCCCCTCGGCCGTGAGAACGACTCCTCCATGGGCGCCGATCGACAGGGACTGTAGCCAATCGATCGCCCATCCCCCCGATCCCCTGATAACACATCCTCTGCGACAATCAACGCCTCGGGCCCTTTTTATGACCTCTCTTATCAGCTCCTGGGCGCCTAAGCTGGTGCTGAACACCTGAAAGAGAATGGGGTGATAGGACAAACTTCCCTCTAAAGATAACATTCTAAAAGTTTATTTTCAAGTTCCAGGGAGTTCAAATCGCCGTTCAATTCCTGTGGAACACATGGCAGGCTGTGGACACGGCCTTCCTCCTCAACACCACTCCCGAGTTCGAGATGGCCGTCTACACCGTGTGCGCCCTGAACGGCGGAGATTGCTCATTCACCGCCCAAGGCTTTGGAGTTGACATCAGCACCACCCTCTTTACTGGAGCTGCTACCCAAGTGGTGAGTATTTCGGTGAATGCAAGTAGATTGAATACACGCACACGCACACGCACACGCACACGCACACGCACACGCACACGCACACGCACACGCACACGCACACGCACACGCACACGCACACGCACACGCACACGCACACGCACACGCACACGCACACGCACACGCACACGCACACGCACACGCACACGCACACGCACACGCACACGCACACGCACACGCACACGCACACGCACACGCACACGCACACGCACCATACACACAAATGGAGTTCAGATCGACCAAGTCGTCCCTGTCAATGGAGGTGGATCCGCTGCCGCCACGACTAAGAAGCCTTCCGGAACTACCAAGAAGGGAGGATCTTCCAGCGATCCCCAGCTGCAGGTAATCGTGCTCTGTTGTTAATCAGACCAATATCACCCAATGGGATTTGCCACTAAGTGGCCCAGAAATGCGCTAAGAAAAAAGTATTAGTTGGTGTTGGAGATATGTTTTCTCATCGCACAAGCTACTTCTTTCCATCCACAATCAAGGGTTCCCGTGATCCGGTCGGTATCCGTACTCTGTGGGTACTGAATAAGGCCTTAATAGGTTGTTCTGAAGCTTACGCAATGATATTTTTATTTGGTCTAAACACTTTTTTAAGACTCTTGTCGACCAGATGAGGGCCGCCGATGTTGACAAGCCGGCCGCTTCCGACTACACCCTCGACTGGGGAAACAAGGTCTCCGGAACCAAGGACATGAGCCCCAACCCGTAAGTTTTACCCAGTTTTAGCCTTTGTGCCCTATTTAGTCCCTAGTGTCTAAAAATCCTTTTTTTCAGCCTGTTCAAGCAGGTGAATGAAGACGTCTTTAAGCGTCCCGTGTACTCGGTCCTCATCGATGTTTACAACAACGGTCTTTTCACCCCTGATGTAAGTTTTCTAAATTTTCTCACTAAAAATGTATGTTTAGGTCTGCACAGCCGAGCCTGCCATGACCGGTTTCCGCAAGAGTTCCCTGCAGAACGTCCTGAACACTTGGTACAAAACCCAAGTCTTCCAACTGGCCTACAATTACTTGAACGCCAAGGGCAACCCCCATGCCAAGGATATGACCACTCTGCAGAACTACCTCTTCAACCTGTGGTTCGGAAGCTACTCCAGGTGCAAGGGACCCATGGGATCTTCTGGTAGGCCTTACTTTTCAGAAGATAAGCACTATGGCTTTAGGATGGGAGCACGTGTTCTCTGGCGAATGGAAGAGCGGAACGCTCGATGGACAGCACGACTGGACCAGGTACTACCTTCTGGAGAAGGCTGATAAGATCAACTACCACGGATACTACAGCTATGATGGAGTAAGAGAAGGGATTAGAAGAAATTATGGGATTGTTTCAGCAACTGACTGGAACGTTCCAGTACACTTGGGAGAGTGAGATGAAGCAGACGGGAGGATTCCTCTTCGGAACATCGCCAGGTAAGAGAAACACTGAGAAAATCTACAAATTGTAGTTTGATTTTCTTACTAACTCACCCATTAACTGTTCGAAGTTCCACACTGCCTTAAAGGGGAAAGACCGCGTAAAATTGATTTTTCAAATCCTTTTAACAACAACTTCATTGAATAGATACCGTTTTCAGGATTCTGAAACATACCCCTTTATATGTTTTGGATTGCAACCGGCGCAGTTGTACACGATTGAACAATGCAAAGGTGCAACGGCAGAGAAAGGCGAGAGAGCGCGGGAAATAGCGAGAGGCAGAATAGCGCGCTATTCAGACGGTATTTCCGACAAAACTTCAGGCGCTCCTAATTTGGTTCATTTTGCTCCAAAAATAGCGAAATTGACACTTTTCTGAATCATGAGAAAGAGATCTACTCATTTACGTCAAGTCCAAAAGACTTTTTACGCGGCCCTTCCCCTTTAAAGATTCTCTTTCACACACTTACAAAGTACTACATTAAGGCACAAACTATATTATACTTTAAGGTAGTTGAGGTAATCTACCTTAACCAGGGGTTAAGACTTTCGTCATTTATGGACAACTCTTAAGACCCAACTGTACCTTTTTGAGTCTCTTTACATAACCGTTTCACAGTTTTTAAGCAATCTTTAGATATACTTTTCATTTTCGCCCACTATCTTAAAACAAGCTTTTTTATGTGTACACTAAATATAAGCACCTTTTGTTAAATACCAACCACCTTTCAAGCACGCCCCAAACCACCTTAGCTTAAAACATGGACATGCGTTCACTCACTATAAATTTCCTTAACTTAAGGTCCTTAAAGGAACCATCAGGGACCTTTTTTCTACAATTAAAACCAATGTCAGCAAGGGTGGCTGAGGGCCGGCCCGGGCCGGCCCGGTCTCCAAGAAATCTCGGCCCGGCCCGGGCCGGCCCCAATTTCAGCCACCATTGAATGTCAGTACGATTTTATTAGTTATTTTTCTTTTTGCCAGCAAAACCAATTTGCACGAGAGTGGAACCGAACCCGAGATCGTTTGATTACCAGCTACGGGCGCTAACCAGTTGGCTATAAGGTCGATGGAAGTTTAGCGCTGCGTGTTCCTAATCCCCCCGGCTTTCACCTTGGACAGCGGGCAGATGGTGTGAAAAAACGTAAGCTGGAGCCCGTTGGAAAAAAATTAATTTTCAGTTTTGATTTGAAATTACGGTTTTTTTTTTGGAAAAAGGAGTTGAAAATGATAAGTAGATAATTGATCAACTAAATTAAATTTATTAATTAAAATAAACTTTAAAAAGGACCCTGATGGTCCCTTTAAGGCATCGTTTTAACCCATACAACGGCATTAAGACAAGGGGCCCCATTATGAACATTGCGTACAACTCATGTTATAGCTGTCGCCAAACTGGAATCCTGCCAAAAACAGCCTTAATGCATTCGTGCGATACGCAGGCGAAAATAGCACGCAAAAGCAAAGACGCAGAGAAAAAGCGGCTTTCTCTCGTGATTTCCATGTGGCCACGGCTATAAAATGCGCTTTTCTCACTCTCTACTCTAGTTTACGACATCTTTTCCACAAAAGAATGAAAGATTCTGTGGAAATTTTTTGTAGGAACGCTACTACATATTTTAGAGAAAAAAATTATATGCATGAAATATATAGGCCCCCAAACTACATCTCCCAACTTTGAATTTCAGCCTTCGACTTCTGTCTGTTGACGGTCTGTGCCATGGAGCATCCCGGAGCCAGCGCCTGCCAGTTCAAACTCGACGGCTACCCCCTGTCCGTCACCTCCTACACCCAGGCCTGCGATGCCGGAACCTGTCTCTCAACAGCCTACCCCCAAAATTAGACATCAACTGACACTGTACATAAAACAACAATCTATTATGACTTCTTTGTACAAATTAATCTCTACATCTCTGATTCGAAGGAAGGAAATACACGTAGTGCTTTCGGTAAAAGCAAAAGTACCGGTAATTGAGGAATGGGAACAGAGGGAGAATGGGTGAATTAAGGGGCTGACGAAGGGTTGCACGGCTCCGTCGAGTTCAGAGGAACCATCTCTGTCGTTTGGGCCTGAAATGTAATTATAGATGAAGAAAAAGCGTTTTAAACCCAGTGTTTTAAAAAAAGTCTTACAATTGACTCCGATTTGTATAAAACACCCTTAGAGATTTAGACCAAAACTGAGCCTATTCTACGTATAGTTATCGCCAAATGGGAATCGTTCGACGACGAGTATACTCGTCGCCCAGCGAGGTTTCCTAGCCGGCAGCGGGAAACAAGCGGCTTTTTGTCTGCGTCTCCGCGACTTGCACACTATTTCGCGCGTTAGATGTGCAGGCCATCAAAACTTTAGGATAGGTCCGTGGGCGAGGAGTATATAAACTATGCAATCGCATTTCGTAAAACGACGGTTTGAAAATTTTGCTTTCCCGCGTTAGCAGTGGAACACTGATATCGCAGCCGGTAAATTTGTAAAAATACTTATTTAAGGTAGAATTGCGAAACCACCAGAACGAACTTTCGATAATTATGCGTAATTCTAATCGCAAACACAAAATTAGCAAGGTTGTAAAACTTCGGATCGACACTTGGAATAATTTTGTGGGCAAAAACGAGCAAAAATCTCAATTTTCACTTTTGAAATGAAGATATTTTGCAAATCTAACAGCATCATCGTTCTTTCCGTCTCAATTTACGTCATAGTTTGCGGTTTATTATAGAAAAAAAGAGGTTTTCGAGCGCGCGCGGTTAAAAAACTAAAATTTCTTAACAAATCGGGCTGTAATCGCGGGGCAGCCTTTGCAGCCCATACCTAAAAGCCTAGAGACCACATATAACTCACTTTCCCCGAGCCACAGATCGTCTTCGCACAGATAAATGTGGTAGCGATTGCGAGGAGAAGCTCCGCAATTGCACCGCCGATGAGAGCGGCGTCTAAACGGTAGTCCGTCCCCAGACGTGTCATCGTTCTGAAAATTGTATCATGAATGGGAGGAACAGAGATGCAGAGTCCGAAAGAGAGAGCGAGAGAGAGAGAGAGAGACAGAGAGAGAGTGAGAGAGAAGGTAGAGAGAGAGAGAGAGAGAGAGACAGAGAGAGGAGGAGGGTAATAACTCACAGTCTCATGTTGTCGTCAACATGTTCTCCACAGAGGATCTGGCATCGACTGTCTGATGGAAGCCTTGGCGCCAGAAGATGCCAGTCGCATTCTCCCCAACATTCGTGCTAAATCAAATTTACTTATTTTTCAGTCTCTTTTATCTTACCTTGTAAAAGTGAATGTCGAAACTTGAAATAATAATAATTGCTGGTACAAAAATGAAAATGGCGTGAATGGACATCACGAGAAATGTGATCACAAGTCCTCGTCTGTAGGAGGCAGCGCCACACAAACCGACAAGGCTGGAAATGAGACATATCTCTGTGTCTCTGTGCCTCATTATATTTGTGTTTCTGTGTCTATGTGTCTCTGTATCTTTGTGTCTCTGTGTCTCTTTGTTTCTATGTCTCTCTCTCTCTCTCTCACTTACCCCGTAACAATAAAATAAAAGGAGCAGCACTCCTCCAATCCATATAGTCTAATCGTGTTGATCCGCCCGCTCGTGTAATCAGCAATCGTCGATAAAATCAACATCGACAACCCAAGAACAACATGAAGTTGTGCCAAAGCCTGAAAACTCCATTTCAATAACAAAAGCAATCTCGTACCTTCAAAATCCCTAACATTTTCACCGTACTTGCTTCTGAGAGTCGTACCGCCTTCAGATAGTGCAACCTCATCCTGGAAAAACGTTGTTTGATTAGAAAAGTACTCTGTTTAACAATTTTTATATACTTCTGTAACGTACAAGTCCTTTCTGGTGAGACTCATCATCTCTCAAGGGGCTGTGGGGCGACGGGCGACTGATGACCTTAGACCAGTTCCCGTTTTACGTCCTCATCACTGGTCATCGATCAATAGCCGCCGTTCACTTGCAAACAGCTGGGACCCTTTGTTTTTATGGACACTAACGCCTTATCTCTTATGAAAACATAAAAACTTTCTAGTTTAACGCCCTTTCCTTGTTTTAGAGCTTGTAGTTTGCTATGTTTCCGGGAGTACCCTGGCTTACAGTTAAAGGGGGAAAAGTTTTTTGTACCGATGTTAAATGGATAGGTTTTATTCTTCTGATTCAGAAAAGTGCTCCATTTTCTCTTTTTGGAGCAAAATGAACCAAATTAGGAGCGCCTGAAGTTTTGTCGAAAATATTGTTTGAATCGCGCGCCATTCTGCGTCTCGTTAGTTCCCGCGCTCTCTCGCCTTTCTCTGCCGTGTAACCGTGCACCCTTTGCATTGCTTAATCGTGAAAACGTGCACAGATTGCAGTCCAAAACATAGAAAATGGTTTTTATTTTTTGAATCGTAACAACGGTATCTATTCAATAAAGTTGTTATCAAAAAAAGTGCAAAAAATCAATTGTACGAGGTCCATTCCCTTAAAAATTTAACTGGTTTCAGAAACCAATGTTATTCCGTATCAACAGAAAAAAACATTAGAACACTGGGTGTGTTTTAGACTGATAGGGTTTCCCTCCCCAGAAATAGATTTCTTTTTTTCTCTAACGGCAACGTAATGAAATTCTCGCCTGAACAAAGTCTAATCGGGCGTTGCGAATGTCTTTTCAGGCTTCAATTGAGTTCATTTTTATGTCAGCGCATGCAAAAGCTCAATTACACGGAATTAGATACATGTTATGTCATCTTGTGTCAATGAAGATCAGGACATCAAAAGGCAAATATGCAAAAGCTTAGACAGAGAGACAGAGAGAGAGACAGAGAGAGAGACAGAGAGAGAGACAGAGAGACAGAGAGACAGAGAGACAGAGAGACAGAGAGACAGAGAGACAGAGAGACAGAGAGACAGAGAGACAGAGAGACAGAGAGACAGAGAGACAGAGAGAGGCTGACCCGATTGAGAAACCATTATTTCAACCTTGACTAACAATTCTCACTCCTACTTTCGCAACAAACAGGGCCTGTTGAAATTTCCATGTTTACTACCCTCTGAAACAAGGAAAAATGTTTTCCAGCCAGAAATTCCTGTTTTTCCCGAATGGAACTGCAAATTTGGCGCCGCCGCATGCAATTCACCCAGGCGCCAGCTGATAGCCATGCAAGCGTTTGAACAAACAAAGAGAGAGAGAGGTGGTCTCTATCAGCTGTTTGGCTCACCTATTGGGCATTTCAGAAGAAATACGGAGAGTGAGAGAGAAATAGAGGGAGAGGAGACGATAATTCGGACGATTTACTAGTTCTCTCGGGGGATAAACACAAACCGGAGAGACGCAGACAGGGCACGGATCGATACACACGCGCCCTCATGCGGAACACACGGTTTTTGAATCTTCCACTCACTTTTAAAATATAAGGCAAATATTTTCGCTTTGAGGAGGGGAAAAGGGCAAGCGGCCTCAGGCATTTTAGCCTTTTTAAATAATTTTCGTTTAGAAATACAAGATAAAACAGCTATTTGTGTTAATCGAAAGCATATTTGCCATCAGTTTGAACTCTATTCGGGGAATCTGATAAGATTTTTCTTAAAAATTTCATGTTAGATGGAATTACTACTTCCATTTAAAGGCATATGCCAGTTTTATAAAAAAAATTTTTTTAAAATTATTTAAATTCCATTAGAAAGTTCCATTAGAAAAGTCCTATTAAGAAAAATATTTACTCTTTCGGATGTAAAGGATATTCGAAAACCCATTTGCCCCCAATTTGACCTCGTTTGACCTCGATTCTGGGAATCCCTTATAATAAAACGCTACCGTGTGTGTATGTGTGTGTAGTGGATCAGCGGAAGTTCACGCGTTCATTTCCCCCCGAGAGGAGGGTGAGGTCGGCCGTAGGCCGAGTTTCACGTGCTTCACGCAGGTTTCACGGCCGAAGGCCGAGTACTGAGTGGCCATAGGCCATGAATGTTTGCGGCCGAAGGCCGCGACCCAGGAGGGTGCGCGCCGTTGGTGCGCGTACCGTCCTGGTTTAATAAAATGCAATATTTATTAAAACATTATTGAAATGTATTTAAAATATAATTGTCTAGAGCCCCGTTAAAATTTACTCTTTCTGAGGAAAAGTACACCCTGCCTGAGGCAATTTAGAATTTTTCCCGTTTTTAGTTAGAAATTTTAAATTGTTGTCTTTCGAAATCCTATTTGATAGTACTTTGATCTCTTTTTCAACCATATTCTGAGAATTTGATAAAATGAGAAAACGGTTTCAAATAAAAAAAGCAAATTTTATTAAACTTTAATAAAAAGTACTTGAAAATTGTTGAGAGTCCCGCATAAGGAAAAATATTTGAGGCGCGAATAAAAGGCAAGCTGCCTGAGGCAATTTGTCCTTTTTCCCGTATTTTCGATTTGAAACACAAGATAAAATATTAATTTAAATTTGGAATTGGTGGCGTTCGAAAAACATAATTATCCTCAATTTCACCTCCATTTGGCCTCTATTCAGGGATTTTATAAAATGAAAAAAAAATTGCAAATTTTATTAAAAAATCAAAGTCCCTCTGCCAATTTACCTACTCACGTTTTCTATGAAAAAATTGAAGATAAAATAGTTCTATTCAGGAATTTTGTTGAATTGAAAATATGCCATTTTACTGTAAAATTTACAAAAAAATGTATTTAAACAAGAATTGTTGAGAGTCCCGTTAGGAAAAATATTCACTCTTTTTGAGGAAAAGTACAATCTGCCTGAGGTAATTTAGCCTTTTTCACGTTTTCGATTACAAAACAGACACTTTATTCCCATTTTGACCTTCATTTGACCTACAACTCCGTTCTGAGAATATTATGAAACCGGTGCTATACAAAAGTATTGTGAAATTCAATTAAACGAGTAGACTTAGAAAACAAAGAAAATAATAATAAAATACCAATGGTTGACGAGCAGAGCGGCCGGCGGCTGGCGGCAACAGTTAGTCAGAGACAGTCGGGTGGTAGTAGGCGGAAGCTGTTTGCATAATCGATAGAATCTACCGGAGGAGGGGACAATTAGGGAATTCCCACGTGTGGGAGGGGTGTTTTGGTAAACAAACAGGGCAGTTGAACTTGGTGGATAAAGAATTTCGAAAAATGTATTTTTGGCTTCGAATTGTTGATTTGAGAAATTAAAAGTGCACTTTGGGGTTCAAAATTAGGAAATTGAAATTTTAAATCGCACTTGGTTGTTTTTGAAAGGGGAATTTGTGTTTTAAATGTGAAAGATACGAAACAATAACTTAACGTTTTAGGTAAGAAATTTTTTGGGACAGCATTATTAAAGGGACCATCAAGGACATTTTGCAATTTTGGCTCGTGTGAAAGAGAAAAATCAGCTGATCAAAAACTCTATACAACATTGGGTCCAAAATTCTTCCGTTTTCAAGCTATCCGGATTCAAAGTGCCCACAACCGACCGACAGTCTGCAGACTCTGCTGGTGGCCACAACGCCTGCACGATGTTTACAAGCCAATCTAATTTTGAAGTTGTCATTTTAATAGGACAAGAATACTCGGAAAACAAAAGTGTTCCGGACAATTTGGCATATATAATTAAAGTCTTTTAAAGTCTTCGCCAATTTTGCTACTCGTCCGATTCGCAAAAGCAACCCTGACGCAGTATTGCGTACGTATCCTTAAAGATAGGATTTTTGTACGCAAATTCGCGTCTGGTGTCATCTGCACAGAGCTAAGAGCGAAATTCGGCGAAGTAGCATTGGCGACGACTATATTATATTTTTGACCGTGCCCGATGGAAATGGAAATGCAAAGGTTCCTGATAGTCCCTTTAATACTGTTTTTGAAAAATCGAAAATCGAATAAATAGCGTTATTTTGTTTCAGTAAAATACATGTTTTTCAAATTTTGGAGAGAATGAAAAAGATATATGTGTTCCGGAAAAAACGCATTGTTAAAGGGCTACTTTTTAACTGGGTCCCGCCGCGAAAATTTTTACAATCACGTTCCGAAAAATTGTAATCGTGTTCTTTTTTTTTAACATTTTCACCTGCCAAGCCTTTTTTTGTTATGGTTTCTGTTAAGTTTTTTTTGAATCGAAAAAGGATATGCTTAAATAACGGTTCTTAACAGAAATTATATACAAAAATTTGTTCTAAGAATCAATTTTACAATGTTTTTAGCATTCAAAAATGGTTTCGAAAGCTCCATTTCAATCGAAAAATAGTATATTGATGGGGAAAGCGGGGAATGGAATGGTTAGACAGATAACCGCATATTCTTATCTCCAGACGGAGAACAAGGGGGATTAGAAAAAGAAAAGGACCGGGTGTAACAGAAAAAGGGACCGACGGATAGAGAACATGGTCAGTTGGGAAGTGAGAAATGGCGAAAAGTCGAAAACAAAGTTGTTATTCCGTTTTATGGAAAATAAAATTTTATGTTCACCGGGTAACCTAGTACCAAAGAACTGGTCCCGCCGCGATGGGTCGCGAGCCTTTTGGGAGGTCCAGAGAGAGCCCATTGAATGAAGAGATGCAGAGAAAAAAGGCGCCAAATGTGGAAATGTCGAAACAGAAATCGCTAAAGATGGACATACCTCAATTTCTCCGCGACTTGAGCCATTCGTCGTGTTGTGTAAATGCGTTTTCTCCAGCTGTCGTAGCCGCTAATAACAAATGTCAGTGTAATAAAGAGAATTGCATGGTGAAAAGAGAGCGAGGGAGAGGCAGATGATGGGAGAGACTGTCAGACGGTCTCTTGGGTGGATTGTACGCTAGTAACCATGACGATACGTACGCGGAAAGCACTCTAATCACCAGAAAAATGACGGCGGCTATGTTTATCCCTCAGAGAGAGAGATGACGCCTCTCCTGTTATTTCCAGTGAAGGAGAAGAAAATCAGAGCGACTAATCCCTGCCCCCGGAAATGGGAAAGAGCCTCAGTCGCCCTACGAACACAGGGGAATACCCGCGGAAAAAGAGATAAAAGGCCATTATGGGAAGGTGTTTCCACTAAGGCGGAAGTGAGTGAGTGAGTGAGTGAGTGAGTGAGTGAGTGAGTGAGTGAGTGAGTGAGTGAGTGAGTGAGTGAGTGAGTGAGTGAGTGAGTGAGTGAGTGAGTGAGTGAGTGAGTGAGTGAGTGAGTGAGTGAGTGAGTGAGTGAGTGAGTGAGTGAGTGAGTGAGTGAGTGAGTGAGTGAGTGAGTGAGTGAGTGAGTGAGTGAGTGAGTGAGTGAGTGAGTGAGTGAGTGAGTGAGTGAGAAGTTCTCTCTCAATGGGAACTTGAAAGAGGAGAGAGATGAAGAGAGAGTAGGAGAGCATATGTCTCCATGGAAAGCAACTTTCGATAATCCAGAGACGACAAAGCCAATAGAGGCATTCAACCTTCAGTTGGCTGTCACAACAACCTAGAAAATGAAATATATGTAGGCTGTGCTCTTTTGCGTGAAAAACAACCTCTCCAGGAGAATAAAGAAAGAAAGTTTTACTTAGAATCTCGTCACGGTGAAAACAATCATAGAAACGCGAGGCCAAATTGGGTTTTTCATAGAATGAACTATAAGAGTTTTCTGTTTCGCATATTTGGTACGTTCGGGAAGCAAAATGACGATCAAGTTGTGTAAATAGGACCGCGTGCTCTTTTAAAATGCTCTTTTGTAGCCTTGCTCTACCCTGCGCTCAGCGATGTTTGTTGTTTCACAAAGTGGTTCTCGAATGTGCGCGAGAAGCTCCAAAGCACAAAAAAGATCTGTCGCAAAGGCGCTAAAGTTGGTAAATATCAGCCACCGGAGTGATCAAACATGGAGCCTGTACTTTGATGTCAGCACAGCCGAATTGGCACAATTGTCTGCAGGAGGAGCGACAAAACGAACGCCGCACAGCCAAATCGGGTGAAACAATTTTAGGAGCCGGGGACGAGAGAGCACGGATATGGGGGCGGAGAACTGGTTATCAGGGGATGGATACGTGGGAGAGGGGTGGGCGGTGATTGAGGTATGAGAGAAATGGAGAGAGAGAGAGAGAGAGAGAGAGAGAGAGAGAGAGAGAGGGGAGACATTTTTACGGACAATGAGACTTGTTCTGGTTACTTTTGGTGACCCTCGGAAGGATGAAGAGCAACAGCTTCGGTACTGCCGTTCTCAAAGGAGAGCTGCCAATGGGTCTCTCTCTTTCTCTCTCTCTCTCTCTCTCTCTCTCTCTCTCTCTCTTACACACTCACACATGCCGACTTTAAGGTTATTTAAAGGTACCGCACTTTTTTAAGCACACGATATATTCTTTCAGTCTCCTTCAGATCTTTCAGTCTCCTTCAGAGAGACAGAGAGACAGTGAGACACAGAGAAACAGAGAGACAGAGAGACAGAGAGACAGAAAATTTCCCTAAATGTCCTTAACGCATAGCACGAAAAGGACATTCATTATGATCAATTGCGCAGCAACGGAGGAATAATTAAGGCAGTCGGAGCAGCCGATGGCATTTGATAATGGAGGAGTAATTAGAGGGAGAGTCGACGGTAAACATGGACTACGGCCAAAAAGAGAAACAAAATGACAGATTGCAGCGAAAGATGTGCCAAAACATTTGCCGAATGAATAATCTTGGGTCAATCTCGAAGCAGCACAGCAAACAATCTCCATTGGGAAAGAAAAGGGCTTTTATGAATTTTGAATTATGTTGTGTGAAAGCTAAGTCTCAGAAGGCTAGAAATTCTGAGGTAGTCAAAAAGTTTGAGTAATTTACTTCAAGTGACTCACGGAAGTGACACTGGGACATGCAACGTTGCGTGGCGGATGTTCCGATGCATTGCGGATATAAAGATAATGAATTTTTGGAGAACATTTGCAATGCCTTTTAGTCATTTGTTCCTTTAAAAATATTATTAGTTCAAAAGTACATGGCGAGGCCTAGCATGTGAAATCCCAGCTTTTGGTGTTGTTTTCTGCGCGTCCGGGGTAGGTCATCACGCCCCCCCTAAAATTTAAAACTATATTAACCGAATTCGGTTTACACTATTGGCATTAGTTTGGTAAGTGGGACGGGTAGGAAATATAACTGTAAAAAATAGAACCACCAGAAAATAGAACTACGTAAAAATAGAACTTCGAAATAGTATGCTACGTGAAGAGAATTAACATTTATTAGCATGCCGTAGTTCTATTCTCTGGCAGTTCTATTTTCACCAGTTCTATTTCCTACCCGTCCCTGGTAAGTTTTTCGCAAAGTTTATAGCCGCCGTCGTCACACGGAAGTTATTGATAAAAAAAGTACTAAAAAGGGCCTTTTCTATGCGTCTTCGCTTTTTGCATGATATTTCTGCGTGCGTATTGCACGAACTGCTTTAATGTTGTTTTTGGCAGGATTCCAATTTGGCGACAACTATAAGTAGTCTCTGTATTATTAGAGCTGGCCCTTTTTAGTACTTTTTTTTGGAAATTGTCTTGGAATCTTTTAATTTTCGGTTTATAACCTTCCTTGGCCAAAAAACTGATACTGACGCTGAGGCTTTCGGCATTGATTCTTGATATCGATTTTTACCCGGGTTACGGTAGGTGTCAAAATGATAAGGTAAAAGTTTCAACGTTACAGAAAATTAAATTTGAAAAGTGCATTTTGTAGCGAATTCAATTTCTAAAAAGTTTAATTTTAGGACATTTTGCGATTTCACTTTGCATAAAAAGGAAGCCTGAAAAAACTGCTTCAATAAGAGGTTTTGGGGGTTGTAGGCCTTTCACTATGAAAATTTAAAATGTACGCCAAATTTGGCATCACTTTTTGAAAACTAAATTTATCGACAACTAATTTTGTTTAAAATTCTCTGGCACTATAATTTATATCAAACAGGTCCCACCACGAAAGTTCTGCGCTGGACAAACATGCATTAAAGCCTTTAATTTATAGGAATTCTGCATTGGGTACCACCGGCAAGCCTAATGAGAGAACACGCCACAGTTCTCACGGGCCGGGCCGAGTTGAAAAAAATCCTCGGCCCGGCCCGTCCACTAGGACCACCCAGTCAAACTGTCACCCACACGACCAAGGTTCGATCCCGGTGGGGACACTTTGTTTTTGCTAACTTAAAATTAGTTTAAATGTGTAATATGTAAAAAATAAATGTGTAGTATGTATAATGAAAGTGTTTTCGGAGTTTCAAAAAATTGACGTGAACTAAAATAACGATTTAAAGAATTTTTAATTTGACAAGTTAGCCGGCCCAGCCGGTTTTGGCCCGGCCCCGCTCGCTTCGGCCCGCGGGCCGGCCCGTCATTTGAGAACTATGGAACACGCTGATTACACAGTGAAAACAATTTTTCGAACTTAAATTTCGGTGTGGAATCCCGTAGGACCCACCTTCCGTGGACCACCCAGTCAGATTGCCACCCAAATGACCAGAGTTCGATCCCGGTTGGTGAAAATCTTTTTTGAAAAATCAATGTTGACTAATACGTTAATAAAAACAATATTACGTTTGTTTTTAAAATAACTGTTGTTGCCGATTTATACAAAATTCATAATTTTGTTAATTTATGGGTCGTCCCAAAAATCACTCGCCCCGTCAGTTGAGACCCGGGTGGGGGTAGGGGGCGAAATGAGTTTAGGGAAAGAAATTTGAAAGTATTTTTCATATCGGTTAAATAATCAACAAATACAACTGAAAATAATTTTAAAAAAAAATAGAAAAAACACACCAAATTTGTGTTGCAAAATCGGGGTTTTTCCAATTGCATCTACAAAAATGCTTCCATCTGGATGATGAGAGAAACCACGAGACCAATCCTCACTTGATCCTGGTGAAAATCCACAAAGCTGGTATTAATTAAAGAGAAACGTTCCGTGTGGTCCCACCTGCAGGGAGAAAAGGGAAACGCCAAAGTGGCGCCGTGTCCCCATTGCCTCGTGGCCCTTATTGCGTCCTCTAAGCGCTCATAAGAAGGACAATTTCCGACGGCCGTGTCAGGAGATTTTAGGGAAAATGATTTAAGAAGGGAGATTCAGGAAGAAATCATAGAACGGAGAGAGATTCGGGGGAAGAAAGAGAGAAGACTTGGCCGAATACCCGCCTCCGCTAGAATATGCAGCTGCCGTGTGCGAATTTTCCGCGCATACTTTATCGGATGTGACTGCAATCGGCGATTGTCCGGCAGGGGGCCTTTCGAACACAAGAGGTGCGAAGGCTTTTAAGCCGTTTATTCTGTTTTAAACGGAAAGGCTACTTTTTGGCGAGTTTTTGACCTTTAAAATCGACGCAGACGTTAAAGGTGCAGGACCGCTTGAAAAAGTTTTTCCTGGGCTTGTGATAAATGAATAGATGTCACTCTCCTGATTCAGAAAAGTGTTCCATTTTCTCTTTTTTCTGTAAAATGAACCAAGTTAGGAACGCCTTAAGTTTTGTCGAAAATATCGCTTGAATTGCGCAACGGTACCTATTCAATGAAATTGTTATTATGAAGATTTGAAAAATGAATTTTACGAAGTCCTTTCCCTTTAAGAAAAGACTACAAACCAATAGATCATGTGATGTTGATTTCTAAAAGGGCAATTCCTATTGAAAGTGCAACACGAGGGCAAGGCGGATAATTGTCACTAGTTGCAAAACTTTTCTCTGCGCATCTTTATTCAGAATGCTCTCTATTGTGGGATATCTCGGGCAAAAGTGGCTCGGGCCGCCACCCAAATTTTTTCGGCCCGGCCCTTAAAGGGACAGTCAGGCGGGTTTTCCAACATTGGCTCAATTAGGAGAGAAAAATTCGCTGATCATGAAAATGTATATGACTATAGGTCGAAAATTTACCGTTTTCGAGAAAATACGATTCAAAGTCGTCAAAAACGGGTCTCCGTCTACAGATTTGTAGACGGGCAATACGCCCTGCGTGTCCGACATTTACAAGGCATGCTAATAAACCGAATTTAATTCTAATTGAATGAGAGAGCGGTGGAAACGAGGAAGGCGCGAGACAATTTAGCATAGTTAATTTTCATAATTTCCGACCGTATCCCAGCGAAAATGAAATGAAAAGCCTCCTTACTGGCCCTTTAACCCTGGGTGTCCCAAGAATGCAAATTACATGAAACAGGCAAGGCAAAAATAGTTTTGTCCACGGAGGATCGAACTGGGCCAATTTCGGATTGCCAGTCTGAACTCTCAGCTCTCATCTCAACACTATGATAATTTTGACCTTTCAATTCTCTTCACGACTGAATGACACATAATTACAGCTAGCTTAATTGCCAGCACAACTGATAATTGGAAAATGACAGCTATTTATTCCTTTTGTTTCATTTTCTTTTGACTGAAAACCTTGCCCTTACCTCTTCTTCGTTCTAAACCTGGAAAAAATCTTAAAAACCAAGTAGCTTCGTTTATAACCGAACTAATGTATACCCAGATTCTGTATTTTGCCCTAAAGATAGGCGTTAAATCGAAAATCATTCATCTCTTTTATGAGAACTCAAGATGGTCGTTAGGAGGCCCGTTCGCATGCTGTCAGGCTTAACGCCTCTGTGGTCTCCAGCCACGGAGCTTAGAAAAGTGGTCTCTATAAGGTTTTTAAATGCTTTAACGAATAATCCAGCGTTAAAGAATTATAGGTTTTGGGTCCCGCCGCGATGAGCCGTGATCTCCCGGGCGCGCCGAAGAGAGAGAGCACACTGATTGAGAGATGCAGAGTAAATGTCAGAAAAAAGCAGTAATTTCTTACAGTTTATTATCAGAAGGAAGAAACCAACCTTCAACAACAAAAAACATTCCTTTCACATTGGAGCGAATGTACTTGAAAAGGGGCGGAGCCTAAATTCGCAATGGAGCGCGCTTACAACTACTGGAGAGCACTATGTAAAACGAGGAACTATTGTACGAGTTCCGATGTAGTTGAAATGCAATATTCTCGGTGAAACGTTGTTGCAAGTTGGCGAATTTACACTAATCTGATTGTCAGGGGCAGACTCCGAGAATTCGATTTACCCGGAAACAATGTACGGCTTTATTATATGCAAGCGAGTTTCTATAACGTACAAGAGTTCTGCTGTCACTGCTTTGAGACGATCAAAAAACTGGAAAATAGGCCTCGTAGTACGCAAAGTCAGCGGGGAATTGGAGTGGCGCAGTGAATCCAGGGCTCAGTTCCGGAGCCAATCGACATTCTCAAGGCCATGTATTCGCACTTTCGGCCACAAGTCGCGCAGCTCTTATCCCAAATTAATGACAGACTCTTTTTCTGCGGCGATAGATGTGCCTCCCTGTTGCAAAGTGCATTCCGGGGCTTCCTAAGGGGGATCGGCGCCGCTGTTTCCTCCAATTGGACTCTCCCTTGCACTTTACCCGCTTCTTCGAATCACCACAAACCACGCACGGAGACAATTTGACTATTTTGAATCAATTGTTTTGAATTAACATTGCAAGAGAGGGAGAGAGAGAGTGAGAGAAAAGCACAAGTCGGTGGCCATGTCTCTCTCTCTCTCTCTCTCTCTCTTTCTCTCTCAAATTCAGCCCACAATTTCTGAAATCTAAGCTAGCTAACTTTTACGCTTTTATACAAATATGGTAGCCCAGGCAAAACTAAAAAAAGAGATGTCATTACTTTTCAGGGGAAAAAAATTACCATACACATTTTCCCGAAGTATGTTCAAATTTTAATAAACAGCAAAAAAAAAAACTCACGTATCGTAAAAGAAGTGCGATATTTTCGGTGCTTGTTCCGGATAAACCATGACAGCGACTTCTCTTCTGAAACCTGCGTTGAATCGGTGAACGAGTGGCCGTTGCTAAGAGGGAAAAAGCTTCGAAAATTAATAAACCAGGTGCACTCATAAATAATTGCGGAGCGGAGAAATTACTAACGACGATGTAATATTTCAAGGAATTTTTTAGTATAGGGTCCCGCAGCGATGACAGTGATCGCCCCGGGCGCATCGCGTAGAAGAGACATTAACTTTCCATTGAGAGAGAGAGAGAGACCTAGAGAGAGAGAGAGAGAGAGAGAGAGAGAGAGAGAGAGAGAGAGAGTGAGAGAGAGAGAGAGACAACCCTATGAGAAATCGTAGTGACAAAATTTCCCGTGTCGACCATCACATGTCACAATGTCTACAACCTCATGTTGGCGTACAAATCCCGCCCCCCGTAGTCCAACAATTGCGAAAAACATTTATAGGAAACGGTAGATCCAACAACAACATTTCAACAAGAACAAGGAACAACATCTGCCTATCACTGGTATCCGTACTTGGCCTCGAAGGGCTGACTCTCGAACATACCCTTCTTCTTTTTCTCCTTCTGCGCCTGTTTCTTCGCCTTCTTCTGCAGGTACGTGTCCAGTCGCTTCTCCGTCTTCAACTGCTCGTACTTCTTCTCCATCACCTTCATTCGCACTTGGGCTGAAAAAGGGGAATTCCCATGAATAACTAGTAAAAATACCTTTGGTGAGGAACTTGGCCTTCTCTCCGGACATGAGACGGTCGATGTTCTCCTGGCGGATGTCGTTCATCGCCGCCTTCTTCAGCTGCTTCTCCTTGTAGGAACGCTCGTGGTCCTCCATACGACGGATAGCCTAAAATAACCAATTTTTTCGTTGGAACGGACACTATTGGGAAGCTGTAGCCAGTTAGGGGAGGGGGGCAGTGAGTTTAGTCATTAAGACACCAGCACGGTTCATAGTGAAGCATTCTCCTAGAAGGATCCAGCGGCGCACCATATATGGGCACAGCTCCGTCACATGGGTCGTGGCGAGACCCCCGCCCTTTAAAAATGGTCAATGTGGAACCTAGCGATACCCCCTCGTATATAAAATTCTTCTTGGCGAGACCATCCCGAACCGCCAAAGACGGAACCCATATCGAATTACCCCGAGTGAGAAAAACATGACTGCCTAATAGAAATTTGAACAAGGTGCCCTATTTCCAGGTGCCCTTCCCTGAAACTCTCTCATTTTCGCCCTGCTTGCCCCCTTAACTCAAAACATGTTTTCCAGTCCGTGCACACGGGGGGACCACAATGGCGTATTTCCCGCTTCGTGAAAACACTTCCCCACCTTGGCTATCCTCTCGGATTTGCCCCGATCTCCCTCCTCCACACAGGCGGCCAACTCCTTCCTCAGCTCCTCCTTCTCCGACTGCTTCATGTCCTGCAGGAACTGGTAGTTGTCCTCGAAACAGTGCTCTTTGAGATCACCCGCACGCTCGTCGAAACGAGGGTCCCAGCGCCTGAAAAGAAGGGATATAAGTTGAGATACAAAGTGTTTTCTGTGCCATATTGACACCTTTTCTGAGTCAATTAATATTAGCCATACTGCCACCATTTTAGTCGGAGTTCTCACGGATCGGGCCATTTGGCAAACTTTATCCAATCAGATTACCATTCACACGACCAGGGTTCGATCCCGGTCGGTGCATTCTTTTTTGTACAACTAACATTGACTTTGTTTGAATGCATTTAAAAAAAATATTGTACCGATTTATACAAAATTTAAAATTTTATTTTTTATACGTCCCAAAAAAATTTATTGGCCCGTCATCCCCGATTTTAGTGCTGGAATTACACAAAATTTGTGCCACATCGACAGGATTTTTTGCCGTATTGAAACCTGTTCCGCGCCATATTGACATACTTTCTGTTCCATATTGAGAGATTTTTTTTTGCCATTCTTTTTCAAGCCATATTGACATACTTTCTGTTCCATATTGAGAGATTTTTTTTGCCATTCTTTTTCAAGCCATATTGACATACTTTCTGTTCCATATTGAGAGATTTTTTTTTGCCATTCTTTTCCAAGCCATATTGACACCCAGGTCGCAGCAAGCATAAAATGCAGTTATACCCCCACAGAATACATTATTTCGATTTGGTTGGTGTCAGCGGGGGCTTAACTTAAACATGGGACGCCTTTACTAACAAGGCCCCAGGAATAATCTTCAAGCTCCCCAATTCCAATAGCTGTGGCTAAGCTAAATTCAGATAAAACAAACTCCCCAAATACACACGACTTAATCAAGCCCCACCCTCCAGAATGCCGAAATTCGAACTGAGTGGGGGCTTAATTTGGGGGCCCTCGCTAACGTGGGGGGCTTAATTTAATCCCCCGCACCCGAGTTCCAGCAATTCTTCAAATTGAACATAAAACAGTCCTTTAACCCCCTTACTTCTTCTCCAGCCGCTCGTTCTTGTAGACATTCCTGAACGTTCCAACCTTCTTCTTCGACGAAATCTCTCTCGGCCTGTGTTGTCCTTTCTACAAATCGCCTTAAGCACCCTATCTACCTTAACTAAACCTTTTCCTCCTTCGCCGCCTCCTTCTCCTTCTTTTTCTTACTCTTTTCCTCCGTCTCCGGCGTCTGATTGTCGAAATAGAGCTTGTCGAAGAGCTTCATTCCCAATTTCTCCCTCATTTTGCGCACCTCGCTCAGGGGAAGGTTAGACATTTCTGGAATTTTCTTTCGAAATTGGTGGAAAAGTGCGTTACCGTTGCGGAATTTCTTAACCACGGCGGCGGACTCGTCCTCCTCCTCCTCGTCTTCTTCATCGCCCGCTTCCTCCTCTTCTTCGTCATCCATATCTCCAGAAGTCATGGGAAGGCGTCGATTTGTAGGAACTTCCTCAGGCTCATCTTGGTCGAAATCACTGTCCTCTGAGGAAGAACTTTCCTGAAACAGGGGAGAGTAAAATCGTAGAGACAGAGGCAAAATGTGAGCAATAAAATATAAATTTCGACTCAAAACCAGCCATGGGCTAAGCCTTGCTTACTCAAACCTTTATTACAAAGGGTGTATTTAAGGGAACATATTGACGTCATTTCAGTCCCTACTGACACCCGGCTGGTACGAATTACGATAGACCACCCCCAAAGAACCACTTTTTTTTTTAAAAAGAGGGGTGCGTTTAGCAAATAGAGGAAACTTTTTGTCCATATCTACTCAAAACTTCAAAATCAGCCAAGCAAAAGAGCTGTATTGGAGTAAACGGACCAGTAAGGGAATAATTGAAGAAAACGGACCAATAACCCAAAATCGATTTAAATTTTAGATATGTGGTCTCACAACGACTTCTTAAGAACGTGTTTGCGTCGAGCGCACAGAATTTTGCAACAAGCATGCAGAATGCACTCCACGGCGGGGACAAGCTGCGATAAAGCCGATACCGTTAAAGGACTTTTTAAAATTGGATACCCGCCAAATTTCCAATCAATAACGAATCTCGATGAAAACAGGCCTATGACATACAAATTGTTGGAAATGGGAGACGAAGTGCGCTTAGATTCGCACGAAAGGTTGACTGTTTCCCTCGCCTTTAATTTGTATCAATATTTTGGGGCAGGGGCTTATTTGAATCCCGCCGTGCTTTCAAAACCGAATATAACTTTTTTGGAGTAAAATAATCAATAAGAGGGCCCAAAATCGATTTAAAATGCTATATTTCGTCTCGCAACCACTTCTTTAACGCATTTGAGTCAATATTTTACGAGTTTAATTCACTGAAGGGAGGCATGGAGTGCGTCCGGTGTTTAACGAGTTCCCCCCTCTGAAAAAATCGAGCCCCTGTTGCATTTACGTGTTCGCACAGAATTTTGAACGCGATATGTTCAAGAGGAATACTTGCTAAACACCGGGGGAATTGAAATCCCGGCCGGGGACTAGTAAACTCGCAAAATATCGATCCACACATGTACACGTTGTTAAGCATTCGTTATGAGACAAAATATAGTTTTTAATGAATTCAGGATTGTCTTCGGGCCGGCCCGATTACTCAAATACAGTTGTATTTAATTTTAAAAGCCATCTGGGAAAATGGATAAAAAATTAAAGAAACTCACGATTGTGACTTCGGGGATCTTCTTTTGGACCTGGTTCCTGCCTCCTTTCACGTTCACAGTGGGAATCTAAACAAAAATGCATAAAAAACAAACTAAACTCAAAAAAAAATAAAGAAACTGTTCAAAAATTCCCCACCTGGGCCGAATCATCCTCCGATTCGTCCTCCTGGTAGAATTGAGGCTTTACGGGAGCCTTTTCCATCTTCTTAAAAGTCACCGATTTCTTCTTTATTTTCTTGGTAACTCTGAATAATGTAAATGTAAAAATATAGCTTAAAATTTGAAACCCACTTTTTGACACTTTGCACGGCCTTTTCTCCCTTCTTCGGGAATGTTCCCTGGCCATTCTTGACGGGAGGCATCTAAAATAATTTAATTAACTTAATAAATAAAATAAATGTAAAATAAATAGCATTTTGAATAGAAAAAATGAGACGAATGCGTTGTGAGTGGAGCTGACAGCTGACTGCTGGCGATTCGCCAATGCGAGGCCCCGCCCCCTCTCACCGCAATCAAATTGTCCTCCCTGCTTCGTTTCACAAATGTGGACATCCTACGCCACATTTCTTGCACTTTCTTCTATTTTTATATAGCAATTTGTAAATTTTACAAAAGAAAAATTTGGAAATCAGTCAAAAATCGGCTATAAAGACGAAAAATGGATATTTCCGGTTTATTTCTCCGATTTGACCCCCACAGTCGCCGAGATGTGTCATTTGACTTTGAAAGATCGATACGATATCTTTATGGCTTTCTAGTTTCATATGAATATGGATTATTTACGATAATTTGAAGCCAGTGTCGGAAAATCTCCGAAGCCGTATTCAATGAGAATTCAGGAAAAATGCTTCGAAAATTCAAATTTTACAATTTTTAAAGAAAAAAAATAACAGAACGAAGAAATATACTCTTGTGAGAAACCAGGTCTCGTAGCGCAGTTCCTGGGTCCTGAGGCGATACAGTACTACTTTTGCAATTTTTAAATTATTGATCAAATTTATTCTGTGCGCTTGTTGCAAAAAAATGTGCACCTGCATGTATGCGACGCTCGGAATTTTTATGCCCGTTGTTTTCGCCACTTTTTCGTTCCAGGGGTGCAAGATTAGTCATACTTTCGGAATTTGAAGTATTCCGGAAATTCTGGAATTACATATTTCTCATACCGGAAGCGTATCAAACATTACATCCTTCTTGCCCGCTGTTTACAAGTGTTCCGTCCCTTTAGTTGCGTCACAGCCGGGCCCACTGTTTCCCCAATGCATCGTTTTCGTAGCCCCTGATATCCACTGTTTTAAATCAATTGATGTACTTTAAAGGACCAGTACCGTTGGTCCTACCACGACTACCCCTTTCCCACTTCCGTTCCGGAAATTCCCCTCCCCAGTCCTTTAAATCGGCACTTGTTCCCCTCGTTTAATTGCGTTTACCTGCCCTCGTCGAGCGCGGGGCTCTGTTTACCTTCACAAATGAGTCAATTCCAGAATTTCCCCGAGAGCCACGGATGCAATCCGCTCAAAAGAAGCGCCTCGAGGAGAAAAATGCCAAGCAGATCAGGTAATTTCCCGAATATTCAACAGAAAACCCCGTTTTTCCAGGGAATTGGCGGCCCTTCCCTCGAATCGCAACTGCTTCGAGTGCGGCCAACGCGGTCCCACCTACGTTAACATCACCGAAGGGTCCTTCTGTTGCACGGGATGTTCAGGAATACTGTAAGTTCTACTGGTTACTGTAACTTCTTGTTTTTCTGTTCAGACGTGGCCTGAACCCTCCTCATCGCGTGAAATCGATCTCAATGGCTTCTTTTACAACGGACGAGGTGAGAATTTTCTGTAATTTTCTGCTCCTTTCAAATTGGCTGCGTACTATGTTTGAGTATCGTACATACAACACACCTAATTACCACAGCGAAATATTGGCACAGTACTAATTTTTCAGGTGGAAAAGATCAGAGGCCTCGGAAACGCGGAGAATGCAAAAATCTGGTTGGCCCTGTACGGCGGATCGCCTCCGGCTATGACCAATCGCGATGCTATTCAGACGTTTTTAGTCAAGGTTTGTGTTATTTTAATTGTGTTTTTTTTTATATATTCGATTTATATTATTATAAATTTGGTTCAGAAGTACGAAAAGAAGGCGTGGTACGTGTCGAAGGCCGAGTTGAACGAGCAGGAGCGGTTGATGACCCAGGCGAAGGAGGCGGCCAGCAGGACACAGTCCCACGACTCGATCACAGTTGCATCTCCACCCAAAGTGAGTTTTCCTGATAACATCAAACTTCAGAAGTCACGGGCTAGCCCGAAATCCACCGTTTGAAAGTATCTTGCATTCTTTTCTGCTATACGAAGGGTGAAATATTGCGTGACAACTAACCTTTTTCCAATGCCATATCTGTGTGTGCGTGGGGGTTTCGCAGAAATTGTATCCGACCTTTGTTTTGCTGTCGTGATTTTCACGCAATGACCGACGAAAAAGGTTCACAGTTAGTAGTAATGTTTACTTTTGATAACGTGACCAAAACGGGCAGATGACTGTTGATAAACATTTGCTACCCCTGGTGGTCGGAATATTAGAGCTAGCAAAATAAGTTTTACCGTTTTTGGGTGGGATTACCTGGCTTTTTTCTTCGAACTGGGTGTTCGACGCGGTGACCACAATGTTTCTCTTGGAAACAACGCGAACACATGAAATCACTGCAAAAGGTTACTAAGGTTCTAGCCACGTATGTACATAAACCTAACACTTTCAGCTATCTACTGTACTTGTGGGTAGCATGGGGCCAGCTCTGCGGAATACAAGAATTCTGTGGAACAAAGGCAACCGGGGTAGCTTTGGGCCATCCCTTTTCAAAGCTTTGTTTCAACGGGAGGGTGCGTCAAGGGTCACAATGGCGCCATTTGGCGCTCTATTGACATCCGGTTGGCACTAAATACGGTAGACCGCTAACGTTTGGAATTTTCCACTTTGGGTTAAAAGGGGCACAGAGGGGAAATGGCACAAAAATGATACAAATTACCAACTACACTTGTTCAATGCACTCTATGACGTGGGGTGATTGCTTTGGTACCAATGGTGAAGGCGAGGGGGTTGCAGTACCTACGTGATTCGGCGTTTGGTTGAAAATGTTACCAAACGTTATAGGGGGGCTTACGTTGCCACTGAGGCATCATTTGGGTTGGGGGCTCATTCATCGAGTCACCCAAACGTTCCCTGTCCAGCCATGATTGATACCTATGTAAATAAAAGGTCTAGATAAGTGAAAACCTTAACATCACGTGCGCCGTAACATACATACTCTCTCCCAGTGTAGCTTTGGATAAATGTTGGCTCAAGAAAAGTAGCCATCTTAGGATATTCGGTACACATTTCTGAAGGGGGTTACTACAGAAACTTTGTACACCGTGTTGTTTTGAATGACAGGCTTCCGATCAGTGACAACCGTGTGGCAGCCAGATCCTAAATGGGGTCGTTTTGAAGGTTTCCATATGTTGGCAGAAAAAAAGCCTTTCCTGCGTCTCGCGCGGCCGTGCGGTCGGTCATTTCCCCGCTCTCCCAACCGGGCCTGGATTGCCCGTTCTCAAGCCGGAGTGGAGCCCCGTGAGGACGTAGCTCCAACCAAATGGATCACCGAAGTCGTCTACAGTTCCCCGACCGTCCCAGGAACCTACGAAGAAGCTACCTCCCCCAAGGAGAGCTGTACAGCAACTTGGTCAGGAGGCAATTATAGCAGAATCAATGGAGAATGGGATCAATCAAGACAACGCCGTGGGATTGAATTCGACAACTGTGATTCATTCTGGCGGTTCAGGGAACAGTCCTAGAGTATAAACCGTTTGTATTGTATTGTACATATGTTGGGCCCTTAGAGGGTGCACTGCATACGTGAACAAGCTACCTGTGGGGTTCGTTTTGCGCGACCCCCACAATACAAATGAGACGTTTTTCGCGAGTCCCCCAAATAGGAAATTAGGCTCGGTGCGACCCCCTCTACCGAATCTACGGGCGCTTGTTCATCTATGGTGCACTGGAATTTCCCTATACCTCTCACCAGAGCTGTTAAATTTGTGGACCGGGCTCAAATTTTGACATGAGGGTCGGCCCGGCCTTCTGCCAGTCCTACCTCTCACCCATGTTTTAGTTAAGGGTTTGCTTCTAACCACTCCTACCCTGATACAGCGAACACCTCTGGCCTATGAAATAATAAGTCTTTTCAGTCAACCGCCGATGATCTCTTTTCCATGGACCCCTTCGCCGCGACGTCTTCGCAACAGAAGGCCACCGGCAACATCACCCTCAACTCCGCCTCTCAGGTTGTATATATTCCTTTTTATTCAATAAAAACCTGTTTCAGCCTTTCTCTCCGCCCGCCTGGATGGCTCCTCCGCCTCCGTTCTCCTTCGACGACAAAATCACCGACGCTCCCGTGAATCCCGTTCCAGCTCCGTCCCAACTGCCTTTTCCTTCGACTTTGCCGGCGTCCAACGCATTCCCTACCTTGCCTCCTTCTTCTCAGGTAGATTACATCAAGACTTACGATAATCCAATTTATTTTAGTTCTCTTTTGGAGCCCCGAGTGCGCCAGCCACCGCGCGGGCCCAGCCGGACCCCTTTGCCGACTTTGAGAACAAGTTCAATGATCTCACGTTCCGCACTTCGAACACCGTCTCTGCTTTTGATAACAAGTCCTCCTTGCCAGGTTTGTGGCCAATTCTGGGCATCGGGCCGGCCCGATTTTACAGTTTTTTTAAACGACGGGGTAAATCCCTCTGTAGAGGAGGTGCTCAGGGGACACACGTTTTTGGGAAATTTTTGGGGACCTACGCAAAACATCAAACAAACAAATTAGTTCAGTGGGTTCTTTTTAACGTCAGATAAAGCTACGTCACCCGCCGGGGCCGAACCAGCGAGCCTTGGACGGGGCGCACTGCTAGACAGCTTGGGCTAATTTTGCGGAAACCCCCTGTTTATTGAAAGTTTCAAAATGTTGCATCGGTCCTCCTTGTTTAAATAATTTGGTGAAAACTTAAAAATGCGAAGTCCCTACTGCCGCTTACAGCGGAGTTTGGAAATGTATGGACCATATATCTCTATTATAGGTGGGCAGTAGATCACGCCGATCCTGGTCAGATCCGTAGCCGAATTTTGGACCAAACCCCGCAAAAATTGCCGAACCACTACCACAACGATCGTTTTACGGTTCATCGGGCCAAAAATCCCTTTCTCACGACAGAATTTCCACTCTCCATATAAACAAGTTGCCCAGGGAGGGGAAGGGGTTTGGCAGTACTTCGGTGAAATCAGCCCCGAGGGCATGAAGTTCAGGGGGGGCTACTTCTTCTTCGGCGCCAAAAGTTAAGGGTGACAAGGTGGGGTTCATTTGCGCGGCCCCATGTGAGAAATTCGGCTCGGCGCGACCCCATCAACCGAAAGTCAGTCACGGTCGATGTTTTTCGATGCCAGAATCTCTCTTCAATCCTGGAGTTGCCATTCTCAGGGCTGGTGTAAAAATCTGGCCCGGCCCGCACTGAAAATTCGGGCCTGGGCGGCTCTCAAGTTTGCTCCAGTTTTGTGGGCCGGTCCTCCGCTTCCTAAAATTGGGCGCGGGCTGGCCCTCAAATTTTAGCAGCACTGCCCATGTTCACATACACACCTTGGGAGGCTATAGTCAGCAGTCCCGGGTTAAAAGGCGTAGAGGCCCAGAAAATGCAGTTAAGTGTTGTTAGGCACTATTTTCGGTAATATCAGCCCTGAGGGCATACATTCAAAGGGGGCTACCCCTTGCTTTGCGCTAATAGGGTGGTTAGGTCAAATAACGGACACTCTCGAGGTATGCTCAGGAGGGTACCTATTATATCTGTATTTGGTCATCTTTTACCTTTTTCTAGTAAATAGCCCAACCCTTGGCTAAATTGTCTTTAATCAATAGAACCGTTCATTTTCAGCCCCGAACCCCCTTCCCAAATCGGTTACCGTCGACTCTGGAATAGCTGCTTTGCTTCAGCCAACACACGCCTCCTCGAACCCATTCCAGGTAACTTTAGTGGTTTTTAGTTTGTACCCTTGTGTTTCAGTTACCCACGGCTCCCCTGGCTCCAGTGGTCCCCGTTTCCACCGTTCCCGTGACTTCTGCCGTAGATTTGCCGGCCCCTAACTCCCACAGCTCTGCCGACAAGTACAGTGCCTTGGCTGAATTGGACGAGTTGTTCCACCACACGGGTGGCAGCAGCCACGGAGACACTAAAGGCACCTGGATGCCCAGTGGTATGTATTTTCTTTAAAGAATTGAAAAAAAAGGGATTTTTCAGGCTTTTCCACGGGTATTCCGCCCTCCACCACCACACAGAGTGTGCAACAGCAGATGAACGGAGCGGCAAAGACGACGACGAATGGGTTCGGCTCGTTTCCGAAAAGCAACACTATGGGATCCATTGCGGACTACGGCGTGAATAACCCATTCCTCACAACGCAGAACAACGCATACAACATGTCAGGTTAGATTTTTACCCTATTTGTGGGGCCCCACTTGTCGACAATTATCCCACCGTTTCAGCAACCGCCTTCCCGAACCCCTTCTCCACCATGGCCCCCACCGTTCCTGTGGCTGCTTCCGCCTACCCAAATGCCCTCCCTACGCAACAACAGCAGCAGTGGGCTATGCCTTCCAACTCCGTCATGGCCAGTGAACACTTCACCCACTGTTTTGGCTTTTCGGGCCCTTAGTTTCCTTATACCCGGAGCCTCTAGGCACCCAATCCATAGGTTGACGTGAGGTGTTCGCGGTACCTACGTAATTCGGCGTTTGGTTGAAAATGATAGCAAGACATTAAATGGGGGTTTACGTTGCCTCCGATACACCATTTAGGGGGCTTACGTAATACGTTTCGAGCCCCCCAAACGCTTCTCGTCCAGTAATGATCTCCTTAACATTTGGGTTTCCCTTCTATCTACCCCGACAAACTACCCTCCTACTTGGGCGGTACTCCATCACTAACGGTAGTGATAGCTGGACATGGAGTGTTTGGGGGGCTCGATTTGTAAGCCCCCAAAATGGTGCGACTCAAATGTCATTTTCGTTACGTTTTCATCCAAACGCCAAATTACGTAGGTACCGCGACCACCTCTCGTCCAGTCACGGCAGTGGGGACCAACCATGACAAAATTTGGGGCGGCCCGTAAAGAATTTTTCGGACCGGGTCGCGGAAAATTGGGATATTTTTGTTAAGAAATATCGGACTGGCTCCCTGTCGTGGTTGGCGGGGGACTCGATTATAACGATTCGCAAAAGAGGAGGCCTCGTTTGGTTCTCTCAGAAGCCAATGGTTGAAAGCAACCCAGAACGCCCATCTAATGAAAAGCATCTCATTGGCGAGAACACTACCGTGGGGATGCCGCGTGTAGGGGGGGGGGGAATTTAGTGATAACCCCCCTATCCCCTGTCGAATGGGTGGAAGCGTTAAATAATGGGCCTTACTTTGTAAGCATACAACCAATTGGTGTGGAGGTGCCGTGAAATCTAGCTATAAACGGGGGCACAATCAGGTTTCCGCGGTTTAGGAGGTAGAAATCCAGAAACAAGAGAAGTGTATGGGGGATTTGTTTCTATTTTGGCAAAATTCCGCTGGAGCGTTATGGGTGGCTACATCATTTTCGGCCCCAACATTTAAGGGTACTTCGAATTTCACAGTCACCCGAAATTTACGTGCGAATAAAGAGCAGTTTATAGAAATGTTGGCTGAAATGGGCTTTTCGCTCTCTGGACTTTTATTGCCTATATTTTTGAGAATATTATATTAAAATATCCTTTTCAGCCTGCCCAGCCGGTGATCCCGCCTCGTCCGGCGGCCGTTTCGACCTCGTCGACCAACTGGAACCCGTTCCTCTGATTTTCTCACTCGCGTGCTATCACCTGTCGCTCAATCCACATTCTCGCCGCATTTGGCTTCCCAGTGGTTGTTTGTCATAATGTCTATGTCACAATGGCCCCGGCCCCGTGATCCCTACGGTTGTCTACTCTTGCTTTCTCCATTTTAGCCTCTAGTCCTTCCCTGTAGAGCATGGCTTCGTCTCTCTCAACCCACAGTGCATTTTGAATTTTGTCTCTTCTTCAAATGAAGATTTTACATTGCTTTCGTCCTGTGGATAAAATTGTTTAATTAACCAGGTGGAGGGAATGAAACACCGTAAAATTGTCATTAAAACAGGTTTAATGACTGGTTCCAATGAAGAAGCCTGGCTAACTTTGAAGCTGGCAATAACATATAGTGGACGACGGGACCCTTGTAAAAATGGCGGTCATTGATTTTTTTGGGTTCCCTTCCCTTTGTGGGTCCTTATTTTTTTGAACCCCAGCTGCGCCAGGGCATTCCACCAACCCTGTCCTTTTAATAAGAGTTCCTCGGGGCACTTTACCGTTTTAGGCTTCGTGAGTCTTTTTGCTGCGACGAGCCCCCACACGCAAATACAATCGGCAGAGTCCGAAGTTTCAGGTTTTTCAATTCGGTTTCCTCATTCCGAGACTGGGCTTGGCTCTTACTGTAACCCAAAATCCGACTGTTTCAAAGAGGGGTTTACTTCAGACTTGGACAAGGGGCCGCAGCACCCCTTTTTGCGACAGCTCCTTCTTTTAGCGAAACATTCAAAAAGTTTACGACGCGCCCCTTTCTTAACGAAAATTGGCTTAAAATTCGTTTTGCAGCACCCCCACCGCCGCATTTTGCGGAGCTTGTTCGGGTATGGTTTACTTTCTTACACAATATGAATCGGGTGGTATTCTCTCTCTACTCTCTCTCTCTCTCTTTCTCTCTCTCGTTCTCTCTCTACACTTGTCTGTTCTACTTTCATATCACCAACCATGACAAAATTTGGGGAGGCCTGTAAAGAATTCTTCGGACCGGGCCGCGGAAATTTGGGATTTTAAATATCGGGCTAGCTTCTTGCCGTGGTTGGCGGGTGACTCGTCTATAACGATTCGCAAAAGAGGAAGCTTCGTTTGGTTCTCTCAAAAGCCAATGGTTGTAAGCAACCTAGAAACGATGGCAAAAATTTGGGGCCGGAACCGCAGAGGTTTTTTCGGCCAGGGCCGTGAAAATTTAAGAGTCGGGCCGGCCCGTTTCCGTGGTTGCATATCACATCCGAACTTACATTTATAAGAAGGCAGCCAATGGAGTGATTCCTGAACCGCCGTTCTTCCTCTATTGTGAGTATCTCCGGTCACTTTGTAAACGGCTCTGGAATTTGGCCAAGAACTCCTTTTTCTGAATTCGGAAACTTTGTGAGTGTTCAGAATCAACACACTCGCAGAAACATTGTTTTCTCGTGTTTTTAAGCGGATGTGCCCCAGTGTACACAGGCAAAGCCATTGTATAACTGGAGCGGAGCCTCTCAATCTTTTCAAACTGCGATTTCCATTTTTCGGTGGCTTCGAGACACCCGAAATTCATTGCTGCAAAAGGCTTTGGAATAACTGGCGAATTTAGTGCTTGCAAAACTCTAATCCTCTCTTTCTCTCAGTCTGCATTTTGATTTCGCTAGAATCCATATCTCCACCACATAATGTATTTGTGTGAAGTTCCCATTTGCGTCCCGTTGAGAAAAAAACTGTTTCATTAACCCGGTCGATGGAATTTACACAATAAGATGCGGATATTTACACAAAAGGCCGTTCCGTCTTCTTCTACTTCTTGATGGCCATCACGGCGGCTGCGATGCCTCCAACGATCAGGGCAGCACCGCCGCCCAGAATGGCCGCTCCCAGCAAGCCGTCTTTAAAAAAATACAATTGAAAAGGAATTATAAAACACAAAACGTGACAAAAAAAACCGCACAGTACCTCGTTTCATGCGCTTCTCGATGAGCGCCCGCAGCTCGATGGCCTGGCGGTTTCCCCTCTCGGCGTTCAGCAAAATGTCGATGTAGGCAAGGGCTCTGTCGAAATCCTGCAACAGCTACAATTTATCAAAACTCATCAAGGTTTTTAAGTACTATAGGCGAATAAAAAGTTTCAATAAAATCATACTCTCCTACGAGTATTCCACCCAAAGAGAGCTGAAGCATTTTGGCATTAGCCTGATTGGCATAATTCCAAATTTCTGACAGCTTTAGCGACAAAGTGCAAAAAGTTTTCACAAAAAGTACATCATGTAGTGAAAGGGAAACAAGAACTATATAAGATTTGAAAAAAAAACTCCTCTGCTTAATTTTTATGCATCAAAGTTGGAAGACCGAATTTTTGAATACTCAAAAATGACGCGGGAATTTAGCCAAAATCCTTCCGTAATTCTTTTTGCGAGCCTGTTACAGCAAAAAAAATTCCGACCCTTGGGACAAAGCGAAATTGGCAAACTGCTATTTCAATTTTTCAATAGCTTCTTCCACGAAACACACAGTTTTTTTTAAAAGTGTAAATGTCTTTGATTTGGGTTACGTTCGGGGTTCTCAAATGACGGGCGGGCCGAGGGATTTTTTGGGACGGCCCGGCCCGGTCGGCCCGAGTGTGAAAAATAAAATTTAAAATTTTGTATAAATCGGTACAATAGTTTTTTTTAAACTGTGTTAAAAACTTAATGTTTGTTACTAACATATAAATCAATATTCGTTGTAAAAAAAAGAATATCACCGACCGGGATCGAACCCTGGTCGTGCGGGTGGCAATCTCAATGGTCCAGGGTAAACGGGCCGACCAAAATTTGAGAAAAGAAAAAAATATCGACGAACTGCCATTTCAATTTTTCAATGGCTTCAATTCCCACGAAACATAGCTATGAAAGCTCTTGTCACAAAAATAACGGGTTTTCGGATGACTAGCTGCCAAATGGTAACATTGAAAAAAATTTTTTATAAGATCAATAGGGTAAGAATTCAGCCAACGGTCGGCAAAATGGTCCATTTCTAATGATAAAACAGAACATTAGTGAAGGGCAAAAACAAAACTGCCAAATTCCAAATTTCGAATTTCACTCTTAATTTTATGAATTCAAAATCGCACAAAAATAAAATGAAAAAATAAACGAACGTTAAGTCTGGCGTTGGCAATGGCCAGGTAGTAGAGGTAGTCCCTCTTGGCGATGTCGTCCGGGTCCTCGCGGAGGAGTCCTGTAACCACAAAAATGCTTAAATTTAAAGGACTAAAACCCACTTTCAAGGAGATCTATGCCGTCGCGGACGTCGCCCTTCGTGGAGCGGATGAGGGCGGTGGCGAAGGCGAAGGTGGCGCCGGCGGAGGGGTGGCCACGACGCAACTGCGTCTCATACACTGACCGGAATTTCTGAAAATTTCAATTTCTTTAAAATTATAAAGAAAAAAAAAGAAAAATATATGCACAGGCGGTTCCACCACAGAAATCTTTAAAAAAAAATTCTAGAAACCGATTTTTGGGAGTTTTATAGTTGTAATTCGTTTTTCAAAGCGCAAACTTTTACACTGGAATATGCGGAAAAGGCTGTCGATCGAGAATGCGTAAATTTAACCTATTTTTACGGTCACACACGTTTGGATTTAGGAGTTTAATAGCTAATTTATATAACAAAAACGTTATTTTCAAAAATACTAATTCCCGCGCCATAAGATAGCAAGGCGAAATGGGATTGCGTGTGAAAATAAAAAAAAATTAATAAAAACCCCCACCTCTAGCTCGAACTGGTCGATTCGCTCATCGAGCACGCTCTCCACGTCGAGGAGAGACATCTGAAAATAACATTATAGATTTTTATTTTTAAAAAATCGAAAATTAGAGCAATATACGAGCAATTTGAAAGAGAAATGGAGCAAAGCGTTCGGGAACATGTGATTCCGGGGAGAAGAATTTGAACGTCACTGCGTACTGCGGTCACACCGTGTTATGAAATAAGAGGGTTTCGAAAGAATAATGATTCAGAAGCTTCGTCGAACAAGAATTAGCAAAAGTAACGGTTTTTTTTGTGAGAAAACGTTTGTTAGCCGTAAAGGGAAGAGTAAGCTTTGTTTACGTCGGAATTGATCAGTCGGTGGTCAACACGCCGTGACACAACAAGGTAGTTGATAACATAGCACACTTGAGAGCGCCGAAAACACGAAAATATGAGGAAACCTGACTTTGGAAACGAGAATTAGCTAATTAAACAAAAAAACAATCAGAAGCATTAGCTCTTAAATTACTTTATTTTGGAATTAGTTCTTTAAACGACTATACAACGCAGAATTTAAAAAGTTTCAATTAAAATAATAAGAAAGCCCAAAAAAGGCCAAAAAATGGACGCGACATTAAAGGGCTCGTAAGGGGCCTTTTCATATTCGCATGCTAATGAAGACTTGGCAAGCATTTTGCGCACGGCCGTGGTCTGGAGCGGTGTTCGGAAAAATCATTTCAATTGAAATGGCTCGATTAGCATACGTTCCATTTTCAATCAGAAAAGGTCCCTTACGGGCCCTTTAATCGAATTCCATAACACGTGGTCCCACAACGAAAATCCTGAATACAGTATGAATTGAGGTACACATCGTGACAGGACCACATGATTTCATCTTCACTTTTGGAAGCATTCACAACAAATTTCTACAAAAATAAAACCAGGTAAAAAGAGTCAAAACTCTATGGTCCAAATAAAAGATACATATTTAATCTCTATATGTACATCACCGGGAAATAATTTCACATTACGAATCTCAATAAATACGAAAACTGAAGATCAAAGAGAGGAATAGGTTCTTTTTTCTTTCCTAGATTCGCTATTTCGGGTGGGCAGACATGTGGTCGTCCAGCTCTCTTTTGTAGGGAAAGGAGACTCCGCATTCATTTATGGGGCACTTCCAACGATTCCGAAGGGCCTGGAAAAGAGTACTTTACGATCTCTCTCTCTCTCTCTCTCTCTCTCTCTCTCTCTCTCTCTCTCTCTCTCACTCTCTCTATCTCTCTCTCTAATCCCCTCTCACTCACCTTCGCTGCACCTGTGACCACTAGGTGCCTCCTCGTCCTCCCATGCTTCGCCTCCTCCTCCTTCTTCACATGCATCTTACACGGCTCGCAGTAGAAATGAGGATACTCCTTGAACACGTCGTAGTGTCTATCAATGTTGGCCTTTTGGTAGAACACCTTCCCACACTCCTCACAAGCCTTCATGAAGTGTCCCTTCGCCACCGCTGGGATCCCAGCCTTCGCTTGATGGCTCTTCGACAGATCGTGATACAAATTGTCCGCCTGGTGGACCACCAGATTACAAGGCTCACAGAAAAAGTGAGGAATCCTTTTGTATTTTTCCAAGTGATGTTGACGATGAGCCGACCAGCGGAAAGTCTTCCCACACTCCGGGCAGGGGTCCGGATGGGGGTTCCAAGTATTCGTACCAATTCTGTGACTCTTCGACATCAAATGCACTCTTCTCTCCACGATGGGAAGTGTCATATCACACAGTTTGCAGTGGAAGTGAGGCAGTCTTTCGAACTTCTCCAGATGGGCCCAGAGGTCGCTCGTTGTTTCAAACACCTTTCCACAGTCTTCGCAATTGTTCTTCTCAATCGGTGCCTCCTTGTGCTGTCGCATGTGCTCCACGTAAGCACTGGGAGTACGGTAGGTCTTGGGACACAGCTGGCACCAGATGGGTGGCTGATCCTGATGTTGCAACAGCATGTGTGTCTCCAGAGAAGAGAAGGCGTCAAAGCCGAGTAAGCAGTCTTCGATCGGACACATCCAAGGACCGGCGATTGGGGCAGCTTCAGAAGGCTCCTAAACTCAGATTATATCTCATTTCATACGGCGGAAGGGTACGAAAGTTGGCGTACCCACCATTAACTTTGGGGCGCAAAGTTGAGTAGCCAATTTAACATTAAGGGGAACAATTCAATGAAGCCACCTCCACCCTAGTTTGGCCCCACACGCTCGGTAATCAACAATTCATTTGAGCCGCGTACAAATAATTCACTTAACCCCCCTCTAATTCAGTTAAACAATGTATTGCATACTCAGTGATGGGGGTTTACATAAATTTGATGGGGGGTGTTTATCTGGAATACCCAATCGGCCCCTGAAGTGGGGTGCTTAACTGAAATGTCTGGGGGCCGAACGGAGTGGCCATTTGAGTGGGGGGGGGGGGGAGTTAAGCGAATTAAGTTAAGGAATACTTCGGAGCCTGAAAATTGGGTAACCCTTTCAATTTAAAACCAAAAATTTGGGTGACAACTTCAATTAAAATTGGATAATTCCATTAACTTTACGGCCTAAAGATTTCCTACATCAGAAACATTTGGGCCAACCGATTGGGTAACATCCTTAAAGGCAGAGGCCCACGAAAATGAAAATGGACCTGTCCATGACGTACCGTAAGCATACTTGGCCAACCTCCGCGTGCCGCGGCCGTGGGGGGTGTCGCAATTTGAAGTTTACCCAATTTTTGTAAAGGGAGGGGGTCCGTCGCAAATTTTAAAAAGTTTTTCTAGTAGAGGGGGCTGTCGCAAAATAAACAACTGCGGTAGGTTGGCCAAGTATGACCGTAAGCGAGAGAGTGTCATTTTCAATGGTGAAATGCAGAGAGTTTTACGATTAGCATGGACAGGTCCCCCTCTTCATTTTACGTGGGCCTATGCCTTTAACGTAAGGAAATCGGGAAACACCCTCCCGAGGTGTCTATTTTCCCATTAAATGTTACCTCAGAATGCGTAATTTTCATCGAAACTCCCGGATCGTTTGAAATTCCCCCGACTTCCAAATCGAAGGAGCTTTCCTGTTCCAGCTTCACCTAAATGCCCAGAATTATTCCAGGAATTATTGAAAAACCAACTTCTTTCATGCCGCTTTCGCCATTTCCGCACTCAGAATGCGCGAATTCCGGCTTTACGTCCTCTGTCTCAAATATGTTGGTCAGACTGACTTCTCCCTTGTGATTGGTCTGAATAAAACTTCCGGGTTGCTTAGTAAAACTAAATTACCTACCTCTAGCAAGATGTCTTCGGCATTTGTAGCTCCGGCTGCCCTTTCCCACAAATTAGCAGACAAATCCGAGTTGCTGGTGCAGATTCTGGACTGAAATATAAATGTTATGAAAGATTTCAGACATAGTCTTCAGATTATAACGTCCAAAAGCCACGTGGTTAGTGACACCTGAGTGGCACGTATTACTGGAAACCGAGCCGGGCTCATAGGGGGGCGTTTGGGGGGCGTTTGGGGGGCTCTGTGCACAAGCCCCCCAAATGGTGCTTCGGAGGCAACACGTAGGCCCGTTCAGTTTTTGTCACCATCTTCAACCAAACGCTAAATTACGTCGGGGGGGGGGGGCACAGACCATCACACGCAGTGCATGCGGGACTTTGTTTTTGGGGCTTTCTTATAATAATAATAATAATAATAATAATAGCTTTCTTATTATGAAGGCATGCTAAAACGACGGAAATTGATTTTTTGGGGCCCCTCAATTTGGGGGGGGGGCACACATGAACAAGCCATCTGTGGGGTCCGCGCGGCCCCCCACACAATATAAATGATGCGTTTGGGGAGAGTCCCCAAATAGGAAATTAGGCTCGGCACTAGCCATGGGCTAAACGTTTACGCTATAATCGGAACGCACCCCCTTTTGTAATAAATACTTCGTGGGTGGTCTACCTTAATTAGTACAAGCCGGGTGTCAACAGGGACTGAAATGACGTCATTATGACCCTTAACACAACCTCTCTTTGTAATAAAAGTTTGAAAAGGCAAGGTTTAGCCCACGGCTACTCGGAGCGACCCCCTCAACATAATGCTCGATGTTTTTCAATGGGGGGGGGGGAGTCTTACTTTTCGAGCCCCTCTCCCTACCGTGTAAAGGTATGTTAGGGCTAAATTTTAGGCATAACTGACTCACACCAACCTCATTCTTCACTTCAGCCTCCTTCCTTGCTTCCAATGCCCTGGCGGAAATGCGGATGAAGGGGAATATCCGACTCGTCTAGAATTACAAAAACTAATAAAAATCGATAATTCCTACCTGATATTTCCTTTTCCGTCCACGCCGAGATGTTGTGACTTGCTCAATGGATCGCAGCGGCTTATCCTTCACTTCGTCCGGTGGTTCCACCTTCTTCGGCGCCATCTCTGGCTCGAATTTTACCTAAATAAAGCCAAATAAACTCCGGAATTCCCACAAACCACAGTTGAAGTGGCGAGAACGGAATGGGACAGTGACTTCTGATGCTCTTCTGACCTGTCCAACGCCACCGTCACATTGCAAAGGTCGCAGAAGAAGTGAGGCTTGTTCCGGAACACGTCGCGGTGCTTCAGAAACTGAAGCCAGCCGAAGAAGGCCTTTCCACAGTCCTTGCAGATGGGTTGGAGAAAATTCCCACTTTTGTCCGTGGCCGAGTGAATCCCAGCTGCCTTCTGAATACTTTTTTCCATAAAATTTCGAAACGACCCACTGGAACAATCCGTCTTTCCTTCACTGGTCGTTTGATTGGCTGCATCGCATTCACTTCTGACGGCTTCTGAAACTTGAATTTGGTCAAAAATTGAAGAAAATTCACCTTAGAAGTCAAACTTCCCGTAGATGGACCCTCCATTCGATCGACGTTGAACTTTTCTTCAACGGCGAAGAGCGGCTCGTCCATGCTTTGTGAGCCTAAAGGGTTGGCAGAAATATAGAATAATGCAGAAATAGGTTGAAAAGTAGAAAAGACACGAAATTCAACTATTAATCGATAAAATGAGACGCACGGGTGAAGGCCTTTCCAATTGGTAACTCGGGTCGCTTCAAAAACAGACCTGGAAGTTTGCCAAGCCCCGCCCGTTTTCAGCGTTTGGACAAAGAAATTACCAATAAATATGTGTTTAAATTAATAGTTAGTTACTTGAGTGAGGACTTTGATGAAATTTAAAGAAAAAAACTAAAATTCAAAAAATTGAGGTTCCACAAGCCACGCCCGCTGTTTACTGTAAACAGCAGGCGCCTGAGGGCTAAGTCTGAGATTGGACCGGAGAGCCGCGCCGAATTTTCGGGCCGGCCCGATTTTTCTTCAGCCCTGTGGCTGAGCTTAGCTCGGTGTTTTCAAATGACGGGCCGGGCCGAGGGATTTTTCGGGACGACCCGGTTGGCCCCGGTATAAAAAAAATGAAATTTTGTATAAATCGGTAGAATATATTTTTTTTAAACTGCTTTAAATAACTTAATAGTGTTTGTTACTAACATATAAGTCAAATTAGTTGTACAAAAAAGAAGCCAACGGCCGGGATCGAACCCGGGTCGTGTGGGTGGCAATCTGACTTGGTGGTCCAGGGTAAATGGGCCGGCCAGGGCCGCTTTGGCCTCAACTGGCCACTCAATCTGGAAACACGGCAAAATTTCACAAAGTTCCAGTTGCCATGATGCCCCTAGGGGTTTGGGAGACCTCCCTTACCTCATTTTTCATTTCCTGGTGCATTCGAAGTGCTTTTACAACCGTTTTCTCTGCTTCAGATGTTTAATGTGTGACCCAGTTGCCCCACTTGATCAGGAACAGGAACCGTTTTCAAGGAATTCCCGGTCTGATAAGCTGTGCAGCTGCAAAGAACCACCGAAACCGCGAATGATTTATGACTACTCATTCATCTGCTGACCGAGTGTTTAACCTACGAGAGATGTTATCGAGACAGTCACGTGGTTGCAAGTACACGTAGTGAAAACGGCGAATACGAGACGATCCGTGGCGTCATGTCACAGCATTTTTGTTAGTCAAACGCACAGGCGATGACGATTAGTTTATGGCCAGTTGTTTTTGGACAGCCGACTGGCTGCCAACACTCTCGCAGACACATACGCATCAGGCCATTTTATCATAGGGCGCCGCGGGTTTTCCTGCACTTTACGCGGCAATCGGCCCACCACAGCTGCTCGCAACTACCGACAGTTCACCCTTCCTTAATATATTGTTAAGACAACCAGCTGTCACAAAACCCCGTTTTTCGGTAATTTTGCCCAAAGGTCACATGCAAAATGTAGATATTCCGGTTTTAAGACAGAATTACGGTTTTTTTAATACCAAAATACACAATACAAACTTTAAACAACAAAAAAAAAACAAGTGAAAATGTGAAGCAAAAATATTTAACCCCTGAAACCAGCTGCTCTCCTGACATGTCCCACCACGATTGTTTCCTCATTTTCGCGTCCTTGCTGCATAAAGTTGTACAGCCGCTTGCATAATTTCATTTTAAAACTTTGAAAAGCATCTTTGAAGCTTCGTTTTATTGATTTTCGCTATTTTTTGTTTACAAAATGTGCAAAATTGTTTTAACTTTTAAAATTTTAAGAAAGTGGAAAATTATTATTTTATAGCGCTTGGGCCGATTTTACCTCGCGAATGTTGCCTTGTTCCGAAAGGTTGTAGTCCACTTGTACGTGTTATCAGTGCGTTGTTTCCTGTGTTTACTTTTTTTTACGTCACTAATCGCATAAGGGAGGGTTCAAAGTCTTTTGTGGTTGTTTGGGAGCCGCCATTCGAATGAAAGTCTCTATTTCTGCATCTCATCTCTGTTTTTTTCTCTATTTCTGTGAGTGTGTATAAGTAATTTTTGTTTCAGAATGGGGGACGATGTTAAAGAAGTCCGGAGACGGGTTAAAATCTCCGAGTGCGACCCTCGCGACCGCTTCGCCGATGCCGGCGGCGTGACGACGGAAGGAGAGCCTGATTACGACACGGACAAGTGGGTTTTAAAGGTTTCTACCGTACCTATCGGTTTTTTCAGTGGAAGTCGTGTGGTTCGTCGTAGGACCCGTAAGGAGTTGGAGCGGATCCACTTCCAAATGGTCAACGACCGTGTGGTCGAAGACATCACTGTCGACGAGTTGTACAAGCCCCACACCCTCACCATCCTCTTCCTTCTCTGTGCTTTCGTCGTTTACAAGGCTTTCACGGGGTTCGTTCCATTGTTGCTCTGTTGTTATTAAGTTTTTTTAAGTAGCATTTCCACCTCTGAACAGAGTATCTACGATGGTTGTATGGGTACGCTGGCCCTGTTTCTGGTGGTCAGTGCCCTGGCCTTCCCCAACGGACCCTTCATCCGCCCCCATCCCGTGCTTTGGAGGATCGTTTTCGGCCTCTCCGTCGTCTACCTCATGATTCTCCAGTTCACTCTCTTCCAAACCTACGACGACGTGAAGAAAGTGCTCGGCTGGCTGGATCCCAAAGGCCTCGGAGCCAAGGAACTCTTCGAGAAGGTTGGTTTATTCCCTTTTCCCTGCATTTTAATGTGTTTTTACAGGAGTACGCCATTAACTGCTCGGATGTGAGCTTGGAGCGCATCTGGAGTCACATGGACATTTTCGCGGTGGGACACTTTACCGGTTGGGCCATGAAGGCTCTCCTCATCCGCCACAACATCATCTGCTGGTACATCAGCATCGCCTGGGAACTCACGGAGGTAAACTTTTGTTGTGTGTGTGAGTGTGTGGGTGTTTTTTTTAAATGTTTTATAACACCTGGGCGTTAGTGTCGAAGTTTGCCTCAGACACTGCTCGCCATCCAATGAAAACTGACAGTATTTGCAAATTGCAATTGCCTCCAAACCTATACAGTTCTAAACTATCGTATTTCAAATTATTGGGGCGCTTGAATTCGGTGCGCACTCGTGATTGTAACGGGGGCGCAGAATTTTTCAAAGAGGTACTCGTAAAACACCGGGCGGAATGAAAACGTCCACTTCGCACGGCAGATACAGACCGCCTTAGCATACTTGTGCACGTGGGGCTTTCTTTTGGAGCCCCTTCCTTTGGGTGACTTTGTTTTTTGAGCTCCAGGCATAGACCGAAAGTTTGCGCTATGTCCTGAACGCACCCCATTTTGTAATCAATTTGATACTTCGTGGGTGTTCTACCGTAATTCGTACCGATCAGGTGTCAATAGGGTCAGAAATGGCGTCACTATCAACGCACCCTCGTTTTGTAATATAAGTTTGAAAAATCAAGGTATAGCCCATTGCTGGAGCCCCCTCCGTACTGTGCGCCGATATGGGCCTTTGAAGTGAATCCCATTGTACGGACTGTAATTGTAGACGATACAATACAAATTATTTCACACAGCAGGCCATCCTTCTTTAGAATTGGTTATGTTTCAAAAATAAGAACAGACATGGGCGATAAGGTTGAGCTATAACGAAGGCACATTCCATACTTCGTGGGTGGTCTACCGTATTTCGTGACAGCCGGTTGTCAATTGTGTCCAAACTAACGTCATTTTGAGCGTTAACGCACCCTGCATTTGTAATAAAACGTTGAAAACGTTTGGCCCATGGCAGAACAGGGGTGGGAAAGGGCCGGCCCAAAAAGGCCCAGGACCAGGGCCTAGTTGGGCCGGCTCTGGAGAGCCCTGGGCTTGGGCCGGCCCAAGGCCTTGAGAAAAATGGCGCTAATATTAAAAATTTGAATTTTTAGTATGTTGAATTTATTTTTTCTTGTTTTTTTTCTGATTATTTTGTTTTTTTTTAGAATAAGAGTTAGTTACGACCAAGCATGGCAAAATTTGGGGCCGGGCCGAGAAAAATTTTGAAGCGGGCCGGCCCGAAAATTTTTTTTTTTCGTTTTCTTTGATTTTTACATTGAAAAAAAGGCATAAATTTTCGGTTGAGTCGGGCCGGCCCGGGCCGGCCCGTTGCCATGCTTGGTTACGACGCAAATGTCAAAAAGCTGCATTTAACCAGTCAACACCTTTCCAACCGGCCAGCTCTAGTTTGTTCCTGCCGTGTTCGGTCAACCGGGGTTCTCAAATGACGGGCCGAGGGGTTTTTGGGACAACGCGCCTCTGGTATGAAAATCAAACAATAACTGTTTTAAATAACTCAATAGTGTTTGTTAGTAACATAGTCAATATTAGTTGTACAAAAAAGAATGTCACCGACCGGGATCGAACCTTGGTCGTGTGAGTGGCAATCTGACTGGGTGGTCCAGAGTAACAGGCTCACCAAAATTTTCCAAATGGCCCGGCCCGGCCCGTGACAACCCCGCGGTCAACTATGAAGTTAAACTTTTTGACAGCCGGGTGACGCTAATGATCGAAAACTAAGAGCTCGCCTCAGGCGTTTTACTTTACGGCCGACTTCTGGGTCATGAAATGGGACATCCCTTCTTAATACACAAAAATACGTTTTCCTAGTGTCTACACAAATCCTATATTTGTTTGATCTCTTTAAACTAGTCTTTTAGGTCGTTTTCACGAACATGTTGCCGAACTTCGCCGAGTGCTGGTGGGACGCCATCATCCTGGACGTGTTGCTTTGCAACGGCCTGGGCATCTGGTTCGGTCTGCAGGTGTGCAAGTTCTTCGACGCGAGACAGTTCCACTGGGAGAGTATAAAGTAAGTCTGCTCCTTTATCAAACCGTAACCGCCGTTTAAAGGGAGGCCAAGACGAACCGCGCCAAGTTCAAACGCGCCGTGCTTCAGTTCACCCCGGAGAGTTGGAGCAAAAACGACTGGTTCAGCGGGGCGGCCCTCAAGAGGACCGTCGCCGTCTACTTGTTCATCATGATTTGGCTGGTAAGTAAAGTTAATTATCCGTAATTATCAGTGTTAATTACCCCTAATTACTGCCTTTAGGTCACTGAATTGAACACCTTCTTCATGAAACACGTGTTCTCCGTCGACACCAAGCACCCCGTGGTCTTTTGGAGACTGATCCTCGTCGCTTGGATCTCCGCCCCATCCATCAGGTTCCATTATTCGTCTGTTGTTAATCATTGCATTATCAGGCAGTACTACCAGTACGCAACGGATCCCCTTGTGAAGAGACTGGGAATGCAGTGCTGGGTGTACCTGGCAATCTGTACTTTGGAGGCCGCCAACTGCGTCAAGTTCGGAAGACACATGTTCCCCACAGCCGATTTTAAACTTCTCATCGCTTGGCTGCTCTTTTTGGTAAGTCAAAAAGAACTAATCTCACCTTAAACATGGGCGGCATACATGATAAAGGTACCAACCCTCATGAAACCGCGACCCCACCATCAGCTACCGTAACCCTCGCGCGTGACCCATAAAAATAAGCTTGTCGAAGTGTGGTATCAAAAAGTGCTTTAGGGTTATATGCATGCATATTCATAGTTTGGTTTGAAAATTTTCACTTTGTGGGGTTGCCCGGGGTCGCACCCGGGCTACCCCACAAAGGCGGAGCCTATATGCGCACCCTGGACGTGAGGTTTTGCGGTACCTACGTATTACGGCGTTTGGTTGAAAATGGTGGCAAAACATTAACGGGGGGCTTTTGTTGAGTTCTGGCCTCCATTTGGGGGCTTATGGCTTTAACCCCCACAGAATTCCATGTCCAGCTATGGGGTGGGACTCCGGACAACCCCACAAAGTGAATGTTTTCCAACCAAGCTTTGATTCATTGTATGTACTTTGGCATACATTGGAAACCCTCCCCCCAATTTGAGGCGCCCACTACCGATCCTACGGGTGCTTATTCTTCTATGACGTGCGTTACCGACGTAAATGACTTTCTTGGACGAAAACCCTACTAACGGTACCTACATAATTTGGCGTTTGGTTGAAAATGGTAACAAAACATTAAGGGGGGGGGTTAAGTTGCCTCCGAGGCACAAGTTGGGGGACTTAAGCATCAACCGCCCCCCCCCCAAACGCTCCCTCTCGAGCCATGCTATCCGGATGCCAATATGGTTTAAAATTACTTCTTAATCATTGTTGACGCACCCTCCATTTGTACAAAAACTTTGAAAAGGCAAAGTGTAGCTCATGACTGTTCATTGGGCTATTAGGGGTTGGGACACTCTGAAACAGAAAACAAGTGATTCATTTTTATGTAGGCAAAAATGTAAACTGCCAACAAACGTTAGGGGTTGATTTCTATTATTGTACTATGCCTTTCGGGCGGTCATTTTCACATCTCTCGCTATTTCCATTGCACGGTGTGCCGTGACATAGTTTGAATCGTATATCAGGGCTCAATCCAATGTGTTTTTTCTTCTTCTAGGGAACAGAAAACAAGCGACTTTTTTTTTTGCAAATCTTTTAAACTAGTTCATTTTCAGGTTGTCGGCACTTTCGTGAGTATCTGGGTATCGGTCTGGTGGGCCCATACGTCCTACGCCGTAAGATATTCTAATTTTATGAAATCTCAATGTTTTCTTAGGACACGAAGGAAGTGAGTGTGGATGGAGAGACGCGTCGCTACTACCTCGACTCCTCCCATGAGAATCTCGGAGCCATCCACGACGACGTGCGTCGCCGGCGAAGGGACCTCGGCTTCAGCGAGTCCGACTACAACTGAGTCTCCCCGCGCTCCCACCGACTCACGATTTTTCGCACGTTGCCAGCTCGTCATATCTTGCTTAATCACTCTTTTAAGCCCATAGGTGCTATTATGTGGAGATTGCGTCATTCCTCGGCGAAACGGTGTTGTTGATTCAATTGTTTTTTGTGCAACTTTTAATAAACGCTTGTTTTTACCTTGTATTTTGTAGGCAAAGGTCACTCATTCTTACCGTAAGGCAAGGTTCTTACGGGCCGAGTCGACTGAAAAAATCGAACCGGCCCGCTTCGGCCTTCCAACCATGGCGACGGGCCGGCCCGTTCCCAAATGTTTAACTGCCCGGGCCGGCCAAGTCCCGACCTCTTTTTCAACGTAAAAATCAAAAACAACGAAAAACAATATTTTCGGGCCGGCCCGTTCCCAAAAACCCAAATTTTGCCATGCTTGGGCCCGTCTACTGGGACCACCTAGTCAAACTGTGGCCCACTCAACCCAGGTTCGATCCCGGTGGGGACACTGTATTTTTGCTAACTTAGAATTAGTTTAAATATGTAATAGAAGTATTATAAAAAATGTTTTCGGGGGTATAAGTTTCTAACTTAAGCTGAATTAACGATTAAAAAAAACTTTAATTTGACAAGTTTACAACGCGGGCCGACACTTTTCTCGGCCCGCGGGCCGGCCCTTCTCGTTAGAACTATTGAGGAGGCTCGTGCCACGTCACATTACTTTCGGTTGTAGGACTTGGGTAAGCAAAATGAGCCCCACAAGTAGCTTGATAAGGTATCGTAGTAGCCGTCAAATTTTGCCGTAAAAATTTCTCCACCAAACATAGCCGCTGAGGGCGTGAATTCCATACACTAGCCGCAACTTTGTGCCTAACTTTGGCGTAGAAATTCCTACACCAAAGTTAGTCGTAGAAATTCCAGTTTGTCAGGTTGACCACGGGAGAAAGAAATCTGCTGATCAGAAGACCGACTCACTTCTTACAACACTTTGTGTTCCTGTGTCAGTCGCTGTCGAATTGCTTGGCTATATTCTGTTTGATGCACAGCCACTTACGCAAATTCAGCTCTTTTACTCACTCACTCACTCACTGTCTTTTAGATACCTGTCTACCCTTTTTGTAGTTTGCCAGTGATGGGGCCAGTATGATCAACATTGTTTGGATGCCGAGACTACTCAGGACTGTGGCGCTAATTCCAGTAAAGGGAGGAAGTTAATCCACCGAATGACAGAGGGCCATCCTTCACTCTTATTTCCACAAACCAACTCGTCCAAGGTTTTTATTTCGGGGTTTCCACTCTCCCGCCACGAGTTTAAGCCGGAATCATTACTCACCTACCGAAAAATGGCCCAATGGAGTTGTAACTTCCTGGTAGGCCATTTTTCTAATTTCGAAAAGGGTTCATAATCTTTCACCTTCTTTTTTAACCCGTTGCCATATTTCTAAATCGCCTTAAACTGTACATTCAACGGAAGTTGAAAACAAGATTGCAGCTTATAACACTTCCTAATCAAGGCATGCATTCGTAGCTGCAAATATCTTTTGTAGCTTTCCCTACTCTTTGGCCGAAAAGACATCGAATTATAGTCATCTTCCTAATGTAGTTGTGACATTATGTACGCCCACCCTCACAGGCTATGGGGATAATTAATGAGGCTGGGGAAGACCTTCTGCAAAAGGAGCGTTCGCTTATGGGTAGTTTCCAAAGGTCAGTCAGGGGATTCTGGAGCAGGGTGTGAGACCACAATTGCCAATAATCCAGGGAGGAGGGCAGGAGAAATTCGCCTTTTGCAAACCAGGCAAATCAACATTATTTTTCGAGGAGAGGAGGTCACAAAAAACCGTCATTTTCGATGTTGTGACTCACTCACTCACTCACTCACTCGCTCACTCACTCACTTCCTGCTTTGCATCCAGGCCAACAACCCCTTTACGCTTTCAAACCTCCCTTTCTTTTCTCCCGTCTCAAAGATTGCAATGAGCAGTCATTTTCCTCTTGCGACTCTTCCCCCCAAGGACCCGAAGATCTTTTCCGTCGCGTCATAAATTGGCGGCCATGAATAGCTTCGGCGGCGAACTGCGGTGGTCCGGCGCCTGCAAACCCTAGAATTGCACGTCGGCCGCGATCTTCGGCCAGCGCTCAAAGAGCTCTCGAAGGCCGCGGCTGCGAGATGAAACTACGAAACAGCGACACCAGGAAACGCGCTTTGCAGGCTAATGAGTGGCTGCGGAAACAAATGCCGATTGCATTACATGGAAGTTAGCCCGATAAGAGAATAAACCGAATGGAGCAGAGGCCTAAATGCGGAATTGTTGGAAGAGCAGTGGAAGTTTCAACGAACAAAATGCCTTTTTGCGTTAAAAAACTATAAAAACGAGTTTTAAGGGTGAAATTTCATACGCTACATAGCAACAGAGCCCAAAGTGACAAAAATTTCATTCTTTTTAGATTTACTCGCTGTATATTACATTTTTCCATCGGCTACGGGAGGAAAGTATGCGAATTTATTATGCTGAATTGCCTCGCACCCTCCTTATTTCCAGCACTCTCTCAGCAAATTGGAATGAAATTCGGCTCATTAGCATACTTTGTAAACGCCGGACACGCAGGGCGTACTGCCCGTCTACAAATCTGTAGATGGGGACTAGTTTTTGACGACTTTGAAGCCCATTTTCTCGAAAACGGTAAATTTTCGACCCATAGTATTTTCGACCCAATATGTTTTCGTGATCAGTGAATTTTTCTCTCTTAATTGAGAATGTTGTGAAACCCGCCTGACTGTCCCTTTAACCGATACTAAGTGCTTCACCTTTGCCGCTTGCTTCATTCGCTTTCCGCAAAATCTCCATTTCAAGTTTACTAAATTTCTGTGATTTTGTTACCAGTGGCTGTCAGTGCTATTCTGCAGATGCCACCCGGATCTTCGAAAACAGGACATTTCAAGCATACGGTTTCGAAAGGTTTTTTTGTAAAGCTAAATTCAGTTTTTCATATAGTCTGTTTCCAAAGGATGGTATTCGACTTTCGGGAAATCTTGAAAAACGACACGTATTTATAGCATTTGAAATATTGAAGTGAACGAAGATAAAATTGGCGAAAGAGCACTGTAAAAGCGGAGTGCGCAGACATTTCTCAAGGATCGTTGCAGGACTAAAGGTACCTAGTCCTTTAACATTTGTGAAAATCTTGCCCATTCATTGGAAACGGATTATATCAGCTGAAGTTTCAAATGGTGCCGAATTGGTCCTTTAACATTTCTATCGCTGCAGGACCCAATACTAACACTAAGACTCTTTAACGCTCAGGATCAGGAAATTATCTAGAAACATACAATATGCGAAAAATCTACCGTAATCTTGTGCCAGTTTGATCTTTCGACACCTTCACGGAAGAACTAGAGACCCACTGAAACGTCATTTTCACTTTTCCATCGGCATACGACTTCCGAGAAATGCATTGCTTGAAAATGTCGACTTTAGCGGTGTGAAAAGTAGAGATGGAGATAAACCAGAGCATTGAATGTACCAAATGGCTAAGTATTTCTTGGTGGTACCCTTTTTAGATGAAGATTGAAAAAAAGATCAAACAGCTTCAACACCATAATAATCCTTTATAACATTAGAGGGTTTCCCTTTGTTGGTTAGCAGCGCAACGTAATATTCGGATAGGTACACCCCTTCATTCCCCCCAACAGGATCATGGGGAACATTTTAATTAACGAAACTTGGAGGAAAAAAACGGCCGTAGGCCGCCTACATGAGCGGCCGAAGGCTGCCAACAAAAGCACCGCGATAGCCAGTTTGAGGCGGCCGAAGGCCGCCGAACCCAGAAGGCAAAGACACGCGCAGCGGGGCTTTGGCTTCTGGTATTATTATATTTGGAACCCAACTTTGTATTTGAGCAACTTGGTTCAATTTTGATAACCCGCTGTAGGAAAAATTTGAATTCCGTTCTCTGAGATTTTGGGTTGTGACGTAGATTGCGGCTAAAGTTTCAGCGACTTAATGGATTAAAGCAACTAAGTCACATTTTTCTGTGACCGAGGCGTTCGTTCGAGATTTTGTTTTGTTTTAAGAGTAATGTCTCAGAAGATTTCTTATTAGGGTTGGTTTTAAACGGATTTTCGGTAATACACCAGGAGACTTTTGGGAAATCGCTGAATTTCGGGTCATTTTTCTGCCCCTCTTCATTTTGTATGCTCTCTCCGTTACTTACCCATTTGATCACGGGTCATCGCGGTGGGACCCAATGCTTAAAACCCTTTAAATGGAAAGCACCGAGTAAAAGTTTTTATGGATTTGTGATAAATGTGTAGATCTCATTCTCCTGATTCAGAAAAATGTCCAATTTTCTCTTTTTGGAGCAAAATGAACCAAATTAGGAGCGCCTGTCGTTTTGTCGAGAATATCGTTTGAATAGCGCGCCATTCTGCGTCTCGCTATTTCCCGCGCTCTCTCGCCTTTCCCTGCCGTGTAACCGTGCACCCTTTGCATTGTTCAATCGTGTACACCTGCAACGGTTGCAGTCCAAAACATAGAAAAGGGGTAAGTTTTAGAATCGTGACTACGGTATCTATTCAATGAAAATGTTATAGAAATAATTTGGAAAATCAATTCTTCAAGGTTCTTTCTTTTTAAAGATCTCTCTTGTAGGAAACTTCTTTATCTAGCATCTCGTTTTGTGGTTGAGATATCCTCTTTTGAACTGTGTGTTCTTGAGCTTTCTTGTCTCCTGTCTCACAGATCTATTCGCTCTGCAATGTGAATTCCGATCGGTGTGCATAATTTGCGCATAACGCCCTTCTAAGAGCCTCTGCACGGTGCTCGTACTCTGCCGTGGCAAATTTCCGATTCGAAGCGAACGGGACCTTCTTTGTGCTCGTGGGGGGTTCGGCACGTAGCGCGTGACGTGTCGCGAGTCTCGGCGGATCTCTGCAGCCTTTGAGGGCACGATTTGCAGCGAAGGCGCACAAAACGCAAAGATCGGGGCAGTTGTCTTTGGGGACGAGCCCGAGGACGGCCGCACTTGAACTCGGTGCGACGCTGAGGAGGTCCCCTCCCCTCCTGCTTATGTCTCTTCACTCCCTCTCTTCTCTCTCTCTCTCTCTCTCTCTCTCTCTCTCTTTCTCTCTCTCTCTCTCCCTCCCTCTCCCACTCCATCTCATCACTCGCTCTTCTGATTCCTTCTCTCCCGGAACCCTCTCTCTGATTGTGTGTCACTTGCTCTCCGACCGCCAACCTCCTCTGAGTTCCTGCTCGCCTGATCTTTGGCGCCCTCTCTCGGCCTATGCCACATTTATCTCCTCGACTGACCCTCTCCGAGCGGGCGACATTTGCCATGTCCGCTGCCGAAAAAGCCACTTCCTCCACACCCACTAAACGCATTCAAACGGCCGTTTAATCGCTCACTGTCCGTCCCCCAATCTGTTCTTGGATTATCCCAAGGAGATCTGCCTTCACAGAGATCGGTCGGCCTTTCGACGACCACAGCACAAATATTGGTACGAAATGCGCACAAAGCAGAGATAAAGAGAGAGAAAGAGAGAGAGAGAGAGAGAGAGAGAGAGAGAGAGAGGGAGAATATCGAGAGGCTCTCTTCATCTTGACGAGAAGAACTGAATGAGCACGGGAGTCAGTGAGTAAGTGATTGAGTGAGTAAGTAATTGAGTGAGTGAGTGAGTGAGTGAGATAGTGCGTGAGTAAGTGAGTGATTGAATAAGGAAGTGAGTGATGAGTGAATGAGTGAGTGAGTGAGTGAGGGAGTCTGTGATTGAATGAGTGAATGAGCCTGTGAGGAAGTGAGTAAGTGAGTGAGTGATAGTGAGAAACTTCCTCCCTCAAAGTACAAAAGCCACTTTTCGTACAAAACGAGGGTTGAAATGATCAAAAGTATCATCGGCGACTGTTTGTGACGCGTGACGCCATTCCTCATTGTGATTCATCTCCGTTTCCATCGAAGGCGGAGACGCGTGGTCTCGCGGTCTTTGGAAAACGAACGACTTTTTGAAATTGTTTCGAGTTTTAAACGAAATAAGCAAAACAAGCAGAACGCTTTAATTTGGAAAGAGGATATCGTAAGCAACAGTTTTAACTGAAATAGAACTTTCTAAAGTTCAAAAAGCAATTGTCATCGTTCAACTACCGTATCTCAAGTCCCAGTGACGCGCGGAAACTACCGAAATAGGTTTAGCTTTCGCCGAACTTCACGCAGCTTCTGAAAATGTAGATTTGGGAGACAAATAGAGATAAGCATAGAGACAGAGAAACAGAGACACAGAGACACAGAGACACAGAGACACAGAGACACAGAGACACAGATACACAGAGATACAGAGACACAGAGACACAAAGACACAGAGACACATAGACACAGAGACACAGAGACAAAGAGACACAGATACACAGAGACACAGAGACACAGAGACACAGAGACACAGAGACACAGAGACACAGAGACACAGAGACACAGAGACACAGAGAAACATAGACACAGAGACACAGAGGCTGCGATATAGAGATAGAAAGTCAGTGAGGCGTAGAAATGTGATTTGTGACTTAGAACCAAACTACAGGTACAAAATCAAATCGGCCATCTCGTGTAACGAAAACAGATGTGGTTTCATAACCACTGTTTGCAAAACACACCTGTCGATGATCACGCTGAAAATGAGTCATAAGTTTGTTGCATAGTTCAAACCCAATGAAAATTTTTGGAAACTTTGCAGTTTTTCACTTCCCCGTTGAAAATTAGTTGCTTCAGAAGCACCTTAGGAACGTTTCGAACCCTACTTCCCTGCTTCGAACCCTTCTTTTCCCGTGCGACCTGCTCCCCCACGCGGTGTTTCGGCGCTGTTTCCGCAACAAAACAGACTTTCCGCCTAACAAAAAACAGCTCTTGTAGCTGGTCCTCTACGGGCCAGACGGGTGTCCCCAGCTTGTACCAGCCTCAGGGGTTAGCTGGCTGTCGCCAAGTCCCGCGTGAGTGGGCGCGCGCACGGAAATAGTCGCCGCCAGATCTTCGAATGTCACTTCGTCATTCGTCGTTCGAAGTTCGAGACCGTTTCCCAGCCGGCTCGCGACTGGACCCTCTCCCCTTCGCACAGTCCCTCCTCGTTTTTGCGCAGTCTGCGTCAATCGATCCCCGCACTATTTCTCCGCGCTGCGTCTCCTCGATCTGTGTGCTCTCTTTCGACCTCGACAGGTTTTCCGACCGCCACCTGTGACGTCGCTCCTCGTTGAACCATGATCTTCGACGGGTGTAGAATGCGCTCTAGCGCCGCCCCCAGCCGGCCACTCGCACCTCCTCCGTGACTTTCTGGCGCTGATAACGGCCAGCCGACGTGCACCAGCCAAGGTTGATAACGCCCCAGGCCATCCGGTGAAAGCTCCCTTCCGAGCCACTCGAACGCCCTCTCCGGCGGCCTGAAATGGGCGTTTTACTCCTGAAATTTCAAAGCAACACTTTGAAATTGAGCTATTACGCTACAAAACCTGATCTGGCTTTTGGCCTTCCACTTCAGTCACTCTGAACTTTCGATTTTGAAACAAGGAACTTCAAAAGCTGCTAATTACAGTGCACAATTAGCATATTACATTCCATTGTTATCGTGTTGTTACTGTTTCCCATCCTTCTCTTCCTTTGCCTCAGTCTCCGACTCTTTCTCCTCTTCAGCCTCCGTTGCCATGCTCTCTTCGTCTGTCTCTTTCTCCTCCTTGGCCCCTTCTCCTCCTCCCTCTTCTCTCCCTTTTTCCACCATCTCTCCCTCTTTTCCCCACCCTCTACCTCCCAATTCGAAATACCTCTGATCCCTCGCCCTTTTCCCAAACAAAATTAAAGTGCGATGGGCGTTCCGGTTTCCTTGTTTTGCTCCCCTCGTCGTACTCTTTGTGTTCTTTCCACCGTTTCTCCGTCATCGCAACCGTTCTTTGCAGAATGGATCTTCTCGTCACTCCTTCCGTATCCAGTGAAAACCAACTACCCTCCGCCGACTTCTGTGTGGTGTGTGGAGACAAAGCAATCGGGAAACACTACGGAGCCGTTGCGTAAGCATCCAACCTTAACATTTCTAAGAACTGGGATTTTCAGTTGCAATGGCTGCAAAGGATTCTTCCGTCGTAGTGTCTGGCAGAATCTACAGTACACCTGCCGCTTCAACAAACAATGCAACATCGACAAGGATCACAGGAATGCCTGTCGCTTCTGTCGCTTCCAAAAGTGCCTCGCTGATGGAATGAAGCCTGAGGCTATCCAGAATGAGAGGGACCGAATTGGAAGCACAAAGAGGAGAAAGAGGAGTCTTGGAGCCGACAACTCCGACTCCGAAGGAGCCCCCTCTCCCAAGAATGTGAGTCCCCCACCTCTTTGAAAGCAAACTGTGCGTTTCAGGACTGCCCCAGCACCGCCGCCTCCAGAAGACTTGTTGAGATGCTTATGGACATAGAGAACCGTTTGGTCTCTAGCCAGGGAGTCAATGCCCTGTTGAGAGATGAGGAGAGCAGTGCGAGGCAAAGAGTCGTCTCCCAAATCATTGGGTGGACGAGTATGCTCCACCCCCTCCCTGAAGTCCCTCTTAATGATAAGGTGAGCAGGGTTACGGTATATCAAGGATTACGGTAGCTAAGGAATCAGGGGAACGGTAGCTAAGATAGCCGGGGTACGGTAGCTAAGGTGGCCTGGATACGGTATCTAAGTTAGCAGGGGTACTCTAAGCTAATCGGGGTACTGTAGCTAAGATCAGGCGCAGACATCAGGTCACGACGTGCAAAAAGCGAGGCGAAAAGATCGGTAGACTTTGAAGAATCACGGATTACGGTAGCGGTCTCACTTCGATCACAGATTGAACCTAATAGGCCTACGGTAGGAGCGCGAAACCCGATTCGCTCAGACTTTACGCTGTACTTCGCAAGGGGACACAAAGCGCTACCGTATCTCTTTTAAACCATGCTGATAAAGTTCTCAAACTCTCTTTTATAGGGCCTGCTTCTGAAGAACGCCAGCCCTGCCTTCGCCCTCCTTGGCATTGTGCAGAGGAGTATGTCTCTGTCTCAGCTGCTCCTGCCCAATGACCAGATCCTCTCAGGATCGAATGTCTCCAACTCTCCCTCCGCACTTGGGCTTCTCCAACGTGTCCACGACGAACTCCTCTCTCCTCTGAGACGTCTCCATGTGGACCAGGCCGAGTTCTCCTGCCTCAAGGCTCTCCTCCTCCTCACCGCTGATGTGGTCGGAATTAGCATCCACAGCAAGGAGAGGCTGAGAGAGGCCCGTGATGCGCTTCTGAAGGCGTTGTTCTCCTACCTGGGACAGAGCCTCAACTCCGTTGATGCCTCACTGAGGGTGTCCTCTCTTCTGATGATTGTTCCCTCGCTGATGTCTATCTCCTCCCAGGCCATGGACTCACCTGAAATTGCTAGCCTCTTTGGAATGATTGACCCAATCAAGAAGGAGATCCCCAGCCCTAAGAGGTGATTTTACTCTCTCTCTCTCTCTCTCTCTCTCTCCAAAAACCTCTCTAACTATCCTTTTTCAGCGACTCTCCAGTCCTCACCTCCCTCCCTGACGGCTTCTCCAAAGAAGTCCTCTTCGCCCAACTCATCGCCAACCAATTCCCTTCGATGAACACCTCTCCTCCCTCTACCTCTCCCAGCCTAGTCTTTCCCATGATGGCTCCTCAGATGCCGGTAAGCCTTTGATCCTCCTCCGAAGACTAATTCTCTTTGTTTCAGATGTTCAGCGCCGCCCCTATCCACCCGGTCAAGGTGTTCCTCTCCTAAGTCTGCCTTGGTGCAACCCCCCTTACTTCCGAGAATCTCTCCTGAACAGACGTGTATGTGTGATATAATATTATAAATAATAACACAGCAAAATAAACATTTATACATAATTTGTTAGGTTTGTTTCACAAAAGTCACGGAGAGAAAGAGAGAGAGAGAGAGAGAGAGAGAAAGAGAGAGATGCGAGTTTGGCTGAGTTAAGTTCAGTTCAGTTCAGAGGTGACGTGAGGTGAGGTGAGGTGAGGTGAGAGATCTCTTTGTGCTCCATTCCTCTTTCTAGAACTACCTCCAATCGCTGAAACCCCACACTTCCGCTTGTCAATGATAGATGAGAGGTGCGGAAGGTCGAACGACGAAGCTTCTTTATTGTCTACGCGAAACGTTCGCTCAGTTGATGTAAGGAGGAGATAACCCCCAATTGTGGTCTATTGTCTTATCGTTGCGCTTCACATGAAACACCACAGTGGGTGGAAGGGCCAACACGTGTGGGGAAAGAGAGGCTCTTTGAGATGCACTCGGATACGCTGATAACAGCGTCACGGAATCGCGTTCTGTGCGGGGAAACGGTCGGACGAAAGATCGAAATCTTAAAATGACAAACAATGATAGCAAAAACTGGTGCACAAAGAGATATTCTGAGAAAAGAGGGGGACTTTGACGAAAATACGCAAGGAAATAAAGAGACAAAGAGACATATCGAGATAAAATGAGAGAGAAAGAGAGCGAGAGAGAGAGAGAGATAAAGTCATGAATACAGAGATATAGACTGAGAGATAAAAATACAGAGATTCAGAAAGGCAAGGAGCAAAACGCCAGAGAGATAGAAAGTCAGATACTGAGAGAGACGGAGAGACGGGCCTAAAAAGATATAGAAAGATACAGGGAGACAGAGACGTCGAAAGCAGAGAGAGATGCAGGCATACATACATACAAAAAGAGAAATACATAGGGACCAAAAGAGTGATAAAGAGAGAAAAGCATAGAGAGAGAGATACCATAGACAGAGAGTCAGGGAGGCTGGTTACAGAGAGACAAAGACAAGGAGAGGCGGAGACAAATACAAACATACAGAGATGTAAAGAAGGGATGTAAAAAGAGAGAGAGACAGAGATTCAGAGGTACATATATACCGAGAGAGACTGTGGGTGTGTGAGTGAGTGAGTGTGTGTGTGTGTGTGATAAAAAGAAAATTTCAGAAAAACAGAGAAACACAGCCCGATATACAGAGAGACAGAGAGACAGAGAGACAGTGAGACAGAGATGCAGAGAGATAGAGAAACAGAGAGACAGATAGTGTGTGTGCGTGTGTGAAATCTTAAAATAGAGATATAGAGAGGCAAAGAGACCAAGATACAAAGATACTGAAATTCAGAAATACAGAGAGAGAGAGAACCCATTGAGAACCCTTCAAAAACTCCTGTATTCAATGTTTAAGATGCATTATGAAATGTCTCCTATATTCCCCTTGGTGCAAAGTTTTGCAAGGCCTGATTACTGTAGCACAGATCACCATCTTTCCTTTCAAGGATGCGTCTTGTTTCATAAGAGTTCTTGTCCAAACACGACGTGCTCGTGTTATCTCGTTTGATTTCTTGTGCCCGAGGCTACGTGCACCATGTCCGCCGTCGGCTAATCAGGACCCACTGCGCTTGTGGTTCCGCGTCGTTTTTCTGCCCCCGGCCTCATAGATCAAGGAGCGAGGGATCACAGAGCAGCGGAAGTGGTGCGCTCCGCTGCAAGCCTAGGGACACAGCAGGCATTACATCGCCCCGCCCACTCGGCCGAAATAGCCTCCGGCCTGCAGGAGATCTCGCGTTCAGCACGGCGAATACCCGCATGACGTGGCGGATTTATGGGTGAGGGAGCGAACGCCACACGGAAGAAGCCACAGGCCATGGCCTATTAAAGCACGCGAGGGAGGGGGCAGCTGACAACCAATGTATCCCAACATGTAAACAAGAAGGATACAATAAACTAGTACTTATTTCCAAAGAAAAATTTGATCATTCAAAAATTTGATCAAAGAGGCCCACGAAAAGGAAAAAGGACCTGTCCATGACGTAACGTGTGTGAGAGAGTGTCTGTTTCAGTTGTGAAATGCAGAGAGTTTTATGCAAAAAAGGGACATTCCCCCTTTCAATTTCGTGAGGCTATGCCTTTAACTAATGACTTTGACTAGGAATCAACAGCGTTATAGGGTGTGTTTTCGAAAAACTGACCAATTCTTAAAGAACTTGCATCCCCCACGAAAGGTTATTTCAGCTGCTTGACTTTCAAATCATCTCCGTGTCATAACTACGAGGACAAGCCCACACTTAGGAATAAGGGTGCTTCCAAGGTGTGCCAAAATTTATCTGTCCGTCTATAGGAAACATGCCATGGATCAACAGACTTAGCTCTCTCTTAACAAGGAAATGTTTGAAGCATAGGTGGACGTATGGTGCTTTGGGTACCTTCGTAATTTGGCGTTTGGTTGAAAATGGTAACACTTAATAGAAGATGGGCTTAGGTTGGCTCCGAGGCCCCATTTGGGGGGCTTACACATCGAGCCCCGAAACGCTGCTTGTCTAGCCGTGGTTTGAAGCCGAATAAACGTGGAATGAAACGTAAACTTCGGTTGAACTCGAAAATTGTGATTCATTCTTGCGAAACAACCTTAGAGAGTACACCGTATTTCTATGAAAAAAGTATCGTGAGGGTGAGAATGACGATATTTTGATATAACAACAACACTGCGTTTGAAGATACGATGTCTGTGAAACCTTGCAATTTCTAGGTTTATTTTTTTTTATGAAAACTGATTTGTTTATCCTGATTTGCTAGGGCCTGTTTTTAAACGGATATCGTTTTTAACAACATCGAAAATTGTGCACCTCAGTGCATATCCGTCTTCTTACAAACACTGACGTTCCTGAAGAACTAACTAGAGAAGGTTTTCAGGCTCAAATCTATCTTTCCTTACTTGTAGAATAGAACTGTCTTAATCTGTTTGATTTCACTATTTTAATTCCTATATTTTGCCGTTAATATTCTCTCGCTCATGAAGGTAAAAAATGGGCACCTTAAAATTTCAAGCGTGTACGTGTGCTCCTTTTTCACAGAACGTTGTGTGTCCTTGGAGAAGATTTCGATGTTTCGGCTAAAGCTTCTGTGACCTTCGATTGGATGTGATTTTGCCCTGAGATACTGTGGTCACGTTTCACGGGTCGATGTATTTTCCACTATCTGAACCCTGGATGAAACTCTTCAAAAAATGTTCCATTACGATCTTATGACTTGTGAACTACATACTTATCCAATGGCGTTCACAATGTATTTTCGAAATTGTCCTCTTGTGGATTTGATTTCAAAACATGCTCAATTTACTTGGCCGCAATAAGCTTGCAGTTCAAAAGTCATAAGGTCTATCGACTAATTTGCAAAGTACACACACCTCATATTGGAAAAATAGCTACAGAATCAACTTTTCCTGGGATCAATATAAATGAGTAGATCTCATTCTCCTGATTTAGAAAAATGTCCCATTTTCCTTTTTTTGGAGCAAAATGAACCAAATTATGAGCGTCTAAAGTTTTGTCGAAATGTCGTTTGAATAGCGCGCCATTCTGCGTCTCGCTATTTCTCGCGCTCTCTCGCCTTTCTCTGCCGTGTAACCGTGCACCTTTTGCATTGTTCAATCGGGCACACCTGCAACGGTTGCAGTCCAAAATATATAAAAGGGGTATGTTTCAGAATCGTGACAATGGTATCTTTTCAATGAAGTTGTTATGAAAAAGATCTGAAAAGTAATTTTACGAGGTCCTACCCCTTTAAAGTATCCTAAGATTGGTAAAATTGGTGTAGGTGTTTAGGTTGTAATGTTAAATCGCATTCCCATCCGATGAACCTGATTGACCTGGTGTAAATGTCAATCAGAGTCTGATTTCACACGCTTCAGACATGGAATCTGGTTCTAAAATGAACTCTGAACGAGAATTGATCGTACCGAGTGTTCTTTGCTCAATGCGTCAATGAAAGGAAAGGTTTCGTTACGTTTGGGCAAGTTTACTCAAACACCAGTTAAAGGGACAGTAAGGGGGCTTTTCATTCCATTTTCGATGGGCTACGGTCGAAAATTATGCGAATTAACTATTCTAAATTGCCTCGCACCTTCCTCGTTTCAAGCGCTCCCTCAGCCAATGAGAATGAAATTCAGCTCATTAGCACGCCCTGTAAATGCCGGACACGCAGGGCGTACTGCCCGTCTACAAATCTGTAGACGGATACTCGTTTTTTGACGACTTTGAAGGGTATTTTCTCGAAAGCGGTAAATTTTGACCCATAGTCATATATATTTTCATGCTTAGCGATTTTGTCTCTCTTAATGGAGTAAAACCCGCCTGACTGTCCCTTTAAGGTGAACGTTTTTTGTACCACCCTTTAGGAAAAACGGTACATCAGAATCCGTTTTTGAAACAAACAACGCTTCTATCTGTTGTGACCCCATCCCCTTCATTGACGGCCCGAAGCATTTCTCTGAAATTCCCATTAATCAAGGTTTTCCCCATCTGTCAACGCCCAATCCTGTGTTTCAGAGCGAACTTTGAACGTGTATCGACCGTATCTGTGCACTGTCTGCTGTTGTGTACCGGCTCCTGCACAAAAGCAGCAGTAGCTCCCAAAATAGCAGTCACCTGACAAGATATAATGCAAGCAAACAATCTCTACAATTGAATGGTTTCCGGGGTTTGGGGTTTGGTGTGAGAATTTGGGTTGGGGGAGGGGGCGAAATCAGGGCAAACCGCGGAACCCATTTTTGGAACGGAAGGAACGAAAGAAAAGGGGAAGGGCCACCTAAAAAGGGTTTTCTGAACCAGTAATAAAAAGATAAATCTCATTCTTCTGATTCAGAAAAATGTTCCATTTTCTCTTTTAGAGCAAAATGAACCAAATTTGGAGCGCCTGAAGTTGTATCGAAAATATCTTTTGAATAGCGCGCCAGTATGCGAATCGCAATTTCCCGCGCTCTCTCGCCTTTCTCTGCCGTGTAGTGTGTGTGTGTGTGTGTGTGTGTGTGTGTGTGTGTGTGTGTGTGTGTGTGTGTGTGTGTGTGTGTGCGTGTGTGCGTCACTCAATTGATGTTGATATTTAGTATTTCCACCGTTATCACAAAGGTTCAACCATTAACGTCAATGTTTATGCATGTAGTCATTAAATTTCCCAATGTGCTCGTGATCAGCCGAGCCGGTCGGCGACGAAACGATAAGGCCCGTGTGCCACCTCAAGTTGAAAGTCCATAGATGGCGGAGCGGTCGACGAGCCAAGAAACGCACGTACCGGCTTTTAATCAGTCACGCAGCCCGATAGCACACGGATGCAACGAAACGAGCCTTTTCGGGGAAAAAACGGAGGGAGAGCTGGGTGGAAGGTTCACAACGGGAGTTAATTCAGAGAATAATTTTTTTCTTATTTAAATTGGGCCTTTGTTTGCCTCTGTGTATACTCACACACGCACACGCACACGCACTCGCACTCGCACACGCACACGCTGTAGTTATCTCACACTCCCTGACTCACTCACCCATTACCTCCCGCTCTGAGGAAACTTTACTATACAAAACTAATCACAGAAAAGCATTCCACAAGTCCCTCAGCCATCTACTTCTTCTCAACGTTGCTGTCAGCCTTCCTCGTCTTTTCCTTGCTGCCCACGGACTCCTTGCTGTTTCCCTTGCTCGAACTCTGCGTCTTCTGGTCCTTCTCCTCCTCCGTGCTCTTAGTCTTCTCCTTGCTCTTGTTCCTCGTCCTGCTCTCCTTCTTGTCAGCCGTGGTCTTCTTCGGCTTAACCTTGCGCTGTTTCTTTTCCTCCAACTTGAGCTTCTTTGCGTTTTCCTCGTGCATGGCAACTGAATTAGTTCAAATAGCTCTAAATGACATTAAACCCTACTGGCATCCTGATCGTAAGTGCCATAGACTCCCATCTTGTTGATCGTCATTTCCATGTCATGGCTGAAGGATAAGGAACAGCCTCCGTTGTTCTCAATGGGGTAGCCGGGAGCCGACCAAATCGAAAGAATCTGGTGGTTGATGTACTGAAAATGTTTTTTCAAGACAGCGTCTTTGAGAAAATCGATAAGGCCTTAAAAAATAAATTAGGTCATTGTCTCAGAATCGGCTCAGATTTTGTAAATAACATTTATAGGGTCAATATAAGCCATTTTGAAAGCTTTAGTTCAATATCGGTTGTTTGATCTGGGTTACGGTAGGGTACTGTAATTTTGTAAAATTGGTTGAAATCTTTGGAAGTGGTGTTTTTCCATAGCTTTAGTCACGTGGACACCTAATCTTACCTTTGATTGTTCGACAGTTTGTGTTTTTCAGCACAGAACCCAGAAACCCCCAAAAAAGTGAAATTTTGCGTTTGAAAATGTAGTTTTTCGCATTTTTCGACTTTTGGCTTACAAGAAGCGCAAAATGTGACTTAAAACGTTGAATACTATGGTGCGTTTCCGAAAAATAAACAAGGAAACGGATTTTTCTTAAAGGACTGTATGGTCCCGCCGCGAATCGTAAATTGTCGGCGCACTCCTCTTTTACAATGCTATTTCGACTATTTTATATCTAACCAATTCAATGTTTTATTGCGATTTTGGTTTTAAAAAAAAGCGGATATTAAGGTCGATTCAAAACCATCGTCGTTCCATTGGAAATAGACAATACGATTACTTGCGCACCGAAAACATATATCAGTGTTAAAATTAAAATTACCTCATCATGACGAAAAAATGACCTGGATACATTCCAAGGCATTTCGTCATGATGGGGTCAAGATAATTTCTAGATTGATATATGATTTAGAAGCGCAAGAAAACGTAGAATTGAATGTATTAATTCAAATTTTGCGCATTTTTAAATTCAAAGGTCGAAAAACTGCTTTTAAAAACGCAAAATGTCACTTTTTGAGGTTTTCTGGATCCTGTGCGGAAAAAAACACAAACTGTTCACCAATCAAAGGTTAGATTTAGTGTACCCACGACAAACGTTATTGGAAAAAACCATTTCAAAGATTTCGACCAATTTTACAAAACTACAGTACCCTACGGTACCCAGGTCAAATACCGACATTGAGCTGAAACTTTCAAAATGGCTTATATTGGTCCTTCGAAAGTTATTTACAAAATCTGAGCCAATTCTGAGACTATGACCTGATTTCTAAGACAGTTTTAACAAGAAAACACTTCTTAATCATTTTAAAGAAAGTATATAATCTGTCTCCATATAACAATCGCCCCTTCGGGACCCTAAAGGATTCTAGACAAAAGGCCCCGCCGCGAAATGGGATAGGTCACAAAAGGCGCCAATTGCTGACAGAGAGTGCGCTTTTTTAGGAGGGCGCGGATTTTCGCGCCAAATTAGCGTCTCAGTGATGTCGTTTTTGTATACGGAGTTATCAGAAACGTCAAATGTTGAATGGAGATAAACTATAGTTGCCGCCAAATGGGCATCATGCCAATTTGTGCCTTTATTCTCTGTTGACGTTCAATTAGATTATGATTATATGCTAATCTATAATCAACAAAGAATACTGTGACAAAATTGGCATGATGCCCGTTTTGCGATAGCTATATACCATGAATCCTTCGGTGTTGGGGTTCCTCGACCTGACCACCAGCTGAATCTTCTGCTTGGCCTTGCCCGGAAGATGAAGATCAGGCTCAAACTTGTTACTGAACTGCCAACCACGAGAACCTGGAATTACAGAGTTTAGTCTTCTGAAGCCAAGGCTGACCAGGAATGTGTCCATCGACAGAGCTAGCCTGGCTGAAGATGAGGTCGGCGGCAATCGATCCGTGGGCGATCTCATTCAAAGGACGCTTGATCTCCGCGATCTGCTTCATCTTTTTGATCTGAATGACATCTTCAGAAGGATTCAGGATTCAGAATCAACCTTGGGGGACGCTCCTCCGTGAGAAAAGAAGACGCCGTTGACGGTTGCAGCCAGAGGCAGATTGCCGCAGGCACGTTGGATGACATCGACCAGACAACGGGTGATACGGCGAGTGAAGCGGTGTTCCTGAAGTACAATTAGAAAATTGATTTGTTTAATGTATAATTGAGACCCTGGAAGACTGAGGCCACTGCCATAGAAAACGATGTTTTCGACAAAACTTCAGGCGCTCCTAATTTTGTTCACTTTGCTCCAAAAAGGGAAAATTTACGCCTTCCTTCCCCTCTAAAAGTTAAAGTATTTCTGGAATCCAGACTTCCAACCTAATCTTGATAACCTCAGGGCGCCTCCAACAATCAATATTTACCTGAATCTTAATAGGGTAGACTTCAGCCACTCCTCGGGTGATGAACACGTGGTTGGGCATGAGCTTCTTCATAGCGAAAATGAGAGTAATCGTCTCCAGAGAGTAAGACTCCTCGTCGTGGGTCAATCCACCCAAAAAGAGAACTTTCCTCTTCGGAGGCCACCCATTCTTATGCATCCAGCGGAATAAGTCACTAAAAGATTGCGTTAAGGTACTTAAGGCATAATCACCCGTAGCTGCCTTCGAGATTCCCGTAGACGTCGATTTCCGGCTGCAGTTCAAGGAGCGTAGGCTCTTGGGAAAGGATCTGAGCAACACTGTCGAAGAGATCTCCCAACTGAAATTAGGGTCATTAAGGTATCTAAGGCCTTAGTACCTCAACGGGGTCAAAATCGAAGAAGAAAGGGCCGTGTTCGATCATCCTCTGAGCCAGGTGCTCATAGCGAGAAGGAATTTGACGTTCCAGCTGAATTTTGGGTAATTTTAAAATTAAAATTGGTTCATTTTACCTTTCTAGGTTCTTCTTTATCCCTTTGGAAAAGATAAACTTCCTCCTTCTTCTGAAGATCTTTGAAATCCTCCTTTTCCGCCTCATTTTCATGGTTCGTTGTGGACTGAAACAACCTTTTTGTCACAAAACGTGCTCTAAAACTACCGTAGTCCCATACTTCGCAGGTTGCAGAAGGGTCCTTACGATATCTTGCATCTTGCGTAAATTGGGGAACTTCATTGACTGTTGCTGCACTTGCGGGACCACCCTCACATTCTTCACTTTTCCTATGCTCTCCTCCAAGAAAACAGCTCTTTCCGTTCTCTTCAAACCAGCACTTGTTTTGTTCTTCAGAAGCCTAAAGAAAGATTTAAGACGCAGTTTCTGGAAAACTCGAGCAGGCTAATGTCTTGAGAAACAGTTCATATAGCTGTCGCCACACGGAAATCGGCGAGAAAAAGCCGCTTTTTCTCTGCGTCTTCGCTTTTTGCTCGCTCTTTTAGTATCGCACTAATGCTGCATTAAGGCTGTTTTGGCAGGATTCCAATTTGGCGACAGCTATTGCTAGACACTAGATAGACTCAGATAATGCTCAAATTTGGTCAATAACCAATGGCTACTAGGGGTCATTTTGAAAATTCCAGACCAATGTTGAATTTTTGACCTGGGTTACTGTAAAGTAATGTAATTTTACAAAATGCGTATCGCACTATCGATCGAAACAATCGAAACAACAATTGGAATCATCCCAATGAAATTAGAATGTTCCACCCATGCTCTGTTGATATAGTCTATGTCCAAACAACAACCGCCCCTTTGGCACCTTAAAGGATTCTAGGCACCTGGTCCCGCCGCGGTTGGAGTAGGTCAGAAACGGCGCCAAGTTCTAGCGGGCGAGGGAGTGCGCATTGAAAGGAGTGCGCAGAGAAACCAGACAAATTAGCATCTGAGCAATCTTTCCGTTTTGAATGAATTTATCAGGAAAGCCAGTTGTTATTCGGACACAGACTATATGGATATCTGTAGTCTAATCAGTCATCGACAGAGCATGCTTCGCATGTTTCCGTAATTAACATATGATTTCCGTGGCGACAGCTATACAGATTTGAAGACGGCCAGTACGTCCTACATGTCCGGCATTTACAAGGCATGCTAATGAGCCGAATTTCATTTTAACTTTATGAGAGGGCTCTGGTAATGAGAAGCATGCGATGCAGTTTAGCAAAATTGATTCGCATAATTTCCGACCGTAGCCGATCGAAAATGAAATGAAAATCCCATTTACTGATCCTTTAAGAAACAAACTAGTTAACTAACGCATGAACCAGTGGCATCAATCCAGTGAGAACGATGAAAGTGGCGACCAAGACGGGCCATGACTTATCCAGACTTCCTCCCTGATCATCCTTCACCCTCACCATCTTAAGAAGAAATACATGAGTAGGGGAAACAACCTCACCGCAAATACTGGTTCCTCCACTTGGTTACAGTAGTTATCCATACAACACATCATAGCTCCAACGTGTTCCTCCTAAAACTTTTTATTCACATGTACACTTCAAACTCCTACCCCGTGGATAGAGATGTTTTCGTAGGGAGAGTAGAATTCTCCTTTTTCCGCACACTCTTTTGGAAGCAAGTGAGCATAGACACAGCCGTAGGCGTCACTTCCTCGCTTGGTAGCTGTTGATCTAAGTTGAACTTCAGTGGATTCAGAAGAAAATCTTACGGGGTGACCATGTAGACACAGAAGGGGAACACTCCTGCATTCGCGTAGCGGTTACACCTCTCGTAAGTGAAGGTTCCATCGCGGAGACGTTTGTTGGCACAGGTGATGTAATCCTGAAACATCAAAAATGCAATTATGTCTCTCTGTCTCTCTGTCTCTCTATCTCTCTGTCTCTCTGTCTCTCTATCTCTCTGTCTCTCTGTCTCTCTGTCTCTCTGTCTCTCTGTCTCTCTGTCTCTCTGTCTCTCTGTCTCTCTGTCTCTCTGTCTCTCTGTCTCTCTGTCTCTCTGTCTCTCTGTCTCTCTGTCTCTCTGTCTCTCTGTCTCTCTGTCTCTCTGTCTCTCTGTCTCTCTGTCTCTCTGTCTCTCTGTCTCTCTGTCTCTCTGTCTCTCTGTCTCTCTGTCTCTCTGTCTCTCGGTCTCTGTCTCTCTCTGTCTCTCTCTCTCAAAAAGATCTCGCATTCTACTCACCGTCACAATCTCATAGTACTCTTCATCTGTAGCATTACTGGCGTTCGACGCGGTGGTTGGAGTATCAGTAGAAGTGATCGTTGAGCTGGGTACTATAGTATCGGAAAAAAGAGGAAGGAGAAGAAAGAGGAGCAGCCACATTGTGGGACACTGCGAGAGGAAATGAGCTCAACTAGGACTTTCAGGAGTAGGCTAATTTTGAAATTAGGTATGGTGTAATTTGACTACCAAGTGCATTACATTACTTTTGCTATTTGCATATTTAGCTCTTTCGCTCGCTCGCACACACGCACACACGCACACACACTCTCTCTCAAAAAGATCACACACACACGCACACGCACACGCACACGCACACGCACACGCACACGCACACGCACACGCACACGCACACGCACACGCACACGCACACGCACACGCACACGCACACGCACACGCACACGCACACGCACACGCACACGCACACGCACACGCACACGCACACGCACACGCACACGCACACGCACACGCACACGCACACGCACACGCACACGCACACGCACACGCACACGCACACGCACACGCACACGCACACGCACACGCACACGCACACGCACACGCACACGCACACGCACTTCATTGTTTTTAAAACCCAACTCGCTTCGCTGCAATCAAATCGTTCACCTCGCTGAAATCCTCTTTCCGTACATTTGAACAACTGTTCTCCCCAAAGTGGCGCCAAATTTCTCACTGCCTCGGCGCGGTGTTACACTGTTTACGATTTTCTGCATTTCTCACCACGTTTTCCTATAAAACCACTCGATTTCTACTCAATTTCCAACTCTTATCAATTTCTACCAACACGAGTCAGCGATCTGCACATTTCCGAGGCAGGGCATCTTGTTTTAGGCCCTTGCTAGTCGTCGCCGCAAAAGTCCATCGGTGAATTTTCATAATGAGGTAGTCCTTAACCATTTGAATCCTACCCAAATCCTATAGATCCAGTTTCTTCTGGAGAATAGTCATTTTCACAATTGCCCTACTGTTCATGGTGAAAACTTACAACAAAATTTACCTGGAGAAGTTGGTCGCTCGCCTGGCCGAAGCCTCGGAAATGAAGGGAAATGAAGTCTGTGAGCCGGCGGGAATCATCGAACAAAACCTAGAGATTCTCTATAGAATTGTGACTCTGAGAGAAAAATCTCCTTGTCTTGAATTCATCCAGGTAAGTCCAGCCAACTGTATAAATAGGCTCCGCCTTTTTTCAGTCGCAAACACCTTCCATTATGTCCGAAATTTCACTACTCGACGTTTTCACCGTCACGATATCCATCAGCCTTTTCGGCTGCCTCTTCATCTCCGGCTTTCTGTTGAACCAGTTCTTCCACGTCTTCTGTTTAGAAATTCCCTTCCCTGTAGTTGTTCTTATCTTCGGCTCAATGTTTTATTTCCTACGGCCAAATCCTATTTTTCGTGTACTATTTGATCATTAAACTTGATGGAACTAGTGAGTGAGTGAGTGAGTGAGTGAGTGAGTGAGTGAGTGAGTGAGTGAGTGAGTGAGTGAGTGAGTGAGTGAGTGAGTGAGTGATGGAGTGAAAACATTGAAATTTCAACCGTTTTATCTTGATTTTACAATCCAAACTGCTTGTTGAGCGAATAACCGACGGCAAACGAGTAGACCATCGCCTCCACGTGAATCTCCCTCTCAACGGAGCGCATGTACTCGAGAACACGATCACATTCCACAAGAACCACCTCGATGTTCTAAAAATCAGTTATTCATACACGTTTGTTTGAAACCCCACTTCGTCGTGATCTAGATCCTGCGAAGGGTGCCTATTCTCCTCCGAGTCTCCGTTGATCTCGATGGTGACAAACTGAACCGAGTCATCGGTAAGCCCCGGGTCCAATCCCTGAATTCCCCTAGTTCTGAAATGAAACCCAATTATAACCCAACGGAATGCCTTACTTGTGGCGAATGTCGCTAGTCAAGGCCGTGTACCCAGTCTCCTCCTTGAGTTCTCTCAGCGCCGCCTCCTCAACAGTCTCGTTCTTGTCAATGAGACCTAGAATTTATGGATTTTTTGGCTTAGGGTAGATAAGGTACCAGCAGGAAATTCCAGACACCAGCCATTCATTGGAATGCGGTACTGCTTGACGAAGATGAAGTAGCGCTTGCCCTCTTTGTGGAGGACGGCGATGACGTCAACCCCGTCGACCTCACAGCCCTCAGGACGGGTGGTGCGGTGGGAGGACTGCCAGACCTGAGAAATTGAAATATTACAGAGATATCACTCACTCCCTCAATCGCTCACCCACTCATTCACTCACTCACTCACTCACTCACTCACTCACTCACTCACTCACTCACTCACTCACTCACTCACTCACTCACTCACTCACTTTTCTCTCCGTAGCACTCTCTCTCTCATGTGTGTGTGTGTGTGTGTGTGTGTGTGTGTGTGTGTGTCGCCCCGTTTCAAAATTCTGATTCAAATGTAATTTTTCCCGCAAATGGCGTCATAAACCCAGCTTCAGTGATGTTTACCCCATTGTTTTCAAAAGCCGCCTGAAAATTCGCCCCACTGCCAACCCCTTTCCCCACATTCAAACAACTGTTCCTCACAAACAAATCTCCATTTTCTGCTGTTACTCAAAACCCATTCTAAATTAATTACAAAAAATGTATCAACTCACGCCTTCGGAGCCACTGGTCTTGTTTTTGAAGCGAATCTGTCGGGTCTTCAGCCAGCGACCGTTGAAAACCGTCTCCTCTCCTGAGAGCTCGAAAGGGCACGGGTGGCCGTTTTCCGCCATCCGAAAATGAATTTTAGGAGAAAGTGCATGAGAAAATTTTGGGGAGAAATTCAAATCACGCTTAATAAGTATTCTAATTGCCGTTTTTAGAGACTAATTTGGTTGAAATCGTGATTAATTTAAGATGTTTGTAATGACAGACGTTCGTTAACAGAGAAATTCGTGATCTAAAGCGGGATTATGCTAATTTTTTAAGTTCAAATTAGGATAAGGAGATGTACGTGATTGCGTACAAATAATAATCCGTACAGTATCCGATCCCTTTTCAAACCTTTGAATTTCAAAGTCTCAAAATTTTGTATTTTCCATGTTGAATTTAACTTATTTGATGTAAAATAGTTTAATTTCAGGTTTTAGAAGATTCTAGTCGTAGCAGATGATTTCAAAATGTTCTCTTCGCGTTCTCCCAATCCATAGTTTCCATGGACCCAAATTCAGCACATCTTCTGTATTTTCCCGAGAGGTATGTCATTTTTAAGCTTTTATATTCATTAAATTGATTTTAGTCATCCACTATTCTGAATCTGGACAGTCCTCGCAGAAATGCCAGGAAAGAGACCCTCGATCTCTCGGCCTCTTCGCAAAAGAAGGGCTCCAAGGATCGCACAAAGCACATCCGATGGAGTGCCGGAGCTGTGGGAATGCTGGTAAGATCATATTTTTCTTATATTTAAGGATATTTTGTTTATTCAGAGTTTAGGCGGTTCCGGCGATTGCGTTCTCCCTCGGCTGTTGGCAGGTCTACCGACTTCAATGGAAACAGGAGCTTCTGAAGACGTTGAAGGCTCGGCTTTCTGAAAAGGCCATCGATTTCCCAGTGAATGAGTGAGTTTAGGTACAGGATTATGGAGATTTTTCAAAACCCGGCGGAAAAATGTAGAAATGGCGTTTTCGTTCCAACTGGTTGGCATCAACGCTGCGTTCGAGCTCGCCGGAATGGGGCAGTATTTCTGCTGTTTAACAAAGGCTGTGGACCGATTGCATGCCGTTTTCTGCATGCATGTTTGCAACGTGCGCACATAAATTTCATAATCAATAATTTGAATTTTGGCCATTTTGTACTGTAGCGACTCGGAACCCAACGCCTTCGCTACGAGACCCAGAACTTTCCCGACCTTCGTTCTCTGTCATTTATAGTGGAAAATTATATTTTAAAACATGATAAAGTAATATAATGAATTTCTGGAGGCAATTTTCCTGGACAATACAAAAATTTCTCCGGAGAGATATGAAGTTTTATGCGTATTTCTTTTGATAGGATGCGTTTAGAGAATCCAAAAGTTGCTATTGATTAGAATTTAAAACACAGAAAAATATGCAATATGAGCAAATCGCTAGGGTAGGAAAATTTCATTTGCTGTCCGATGTTTAGCAGCCGGTCATTTTCAAAGCCCCCAAGGTTTCCATTGGGTGGCGAGCCGTGTGTGTTCAACGAGTGGGGCTGTCAAATGACGGGCCGGCCCGGCCCGGGAATTAAAAATTAAATGTTGCATTTTGTATAAATCGTTATAATAATGTTTTAAAATGCTTTTAATAGCTTAATAATGTTTTTTACCAACATATTAGCCAATATTAGTTGTACAAAAAAGAATATCGCCGACCGGGATCGAACCCTGGTCGTGTGGTTGGCAATCTGACTGGGTGGTCCAAGGAAAACGAGCCGACCAAAATTCTCCAAATGGGCCGTCCCGTCCCGTGAGAACCCCGGGGTAAATATCGCACAAGAATCGCCGCAGGGTACCAGTTCATTCTGTTTTAATCGAATATATGCTACAGAAGTATCGATCGATTTCAGTCTCTCCCTTCTGGATAATCTGGAGTACCGTCGTCTCCGCGTCACCGGCCGTTTCCTGCACGAGCGCGAGTTCACAATCAGTCCCCGTGGCCGCTTCGACGAGGGCTACGCTCAAAAAGACGTCGGTTCTCTTTTGGCCGACAGCAACATGTCCAGCCACGGAGCACACGTCATCACCCCCTTCCAATTGGAGGGATCAGAGTGAGACAATTTCATAAGTAAAAGATCACGGAGTGTTCAGTGTGATAATCATGGTCAATCGTGGCTGGGTGCCGGTGCACAAGATCTCTCGGGAGTCTCGCAGCGATTCCGAGCCCCGCGGAGTGATCTCTCTCGATGTCATCGCCAGGAAGTCAGAAACGGTTGGTTAATAAATGTAATTTCAGCAATCCCATTTTCGAAACAAAGTTTGGAGTCAGTTGGTTGGTTAGATACTTTCTTCCAGAACCCAAAACCCTGTTTATTGCTTAACAAACGATTAGCATTGTGCTGCCTAAACTGCTTACACCTGGCGTGCCAATGATGTCATTCCTAGAGTTTACCGTGTTACATGGGATACGCAGTCCATATAAGCAGCCAATTGGCCGGTGATGTGGCTACATTGGGTGGGAGATTCAGTTATTCCCCCTACGAATTCACTTTTAGCCCACAAAATCAATCTAAGCCCCATTGGTGGGTATCAAATTTTGCACAATAAATTTAAGCCATAGCTGGACGTGATATGCTTGTGGTACCTACGTATTTCGAATTTTGGTTTAAAATGATAGCAAAAACGATCTGGGGGCTTGTGGGGTCCAAGACACCATTTGGGGGGGCTTACGGGTCGAACCCCCTAAACACTAGATGTCCATCTATGATTTAAGCCCCCGTTGCTGCTTATTAATTTAACCCCCCATTGCTCATTATTTATTCTTGCACAATCAATTTAAGCCCCCATGTACCATGCAATTTAAGCCCCCATGTACCATGCAATTTAAGCCCCCATGTACCATGCAATTTAAGCCCCCATGTACCATGCAATTTAAGCCCCATGTATCGAATTTCACACAATCATGTTAAGCCCCCCTTTGGTGATTATCAATTCAATTTAAGCCCTCATTGCTGAGAATCTAATCTTACACAATCAATTTAAGCCCCCATGATCAACATAATCAATTTAAGCCCCCATTAATCGCATTTCACGCAATCAATTTTAGCCCCCCTTTGCCGAGTAAGTTATTATAATCATTTTAGCCCCCCTTTGCCGAGTAAGTTATTATAATCAATTTAAGCCCTGTGTATAGAACTTCTCAGAATCAATTTAAGCCCCGCCTTTACTGATTATCAATGTAAGCCCCCCATTGCTGAGTATCGAACTTTACACAATCAGTTTAACCCCCTCCCCCCTTTCTGAGTATTTCATCTTACACCATCAATTGATGTTGTAGATGGAATACTCAGCGATGGGGGGGGGTTAAACTGATTGTGTAAAATTGGGGCCTTAAATTGATGGCATGTCATTAGATACTCAGCAATGGGGCTCGATTTTCACACAATCAATTTAAGCCCCTTTTTTCTGAGTATCTACCCTTACAAGGGGGCTTAAATTAATCCCGAGTTCCGAAAATCATATCCATTTATTTTTTTTCCAATTCGTCCAGCCAGCTCCGAAGTTCGCTCACCACGCGTTGTAACACTGTTTACTATTGTGGCATTTCTCACCGGTTGCCCGATTAAATCGCGCTTCTCCCAAATTTCTAACCCTTTCCCCATTCCAGCGGCCGCAATTCGTGGGTCAGAACATTCCGGAGCAGGGCATCTGGTTCTACAAGGACTTCCACCAGATGGCCAAGCAGTACGGCACCGTCCCCATCTACGTAGAAGCCGTCAGCGGTCAGTTTTTGTCATTTTGGGCTCATTTTGGCCTTAGACCCATTTTAAAGGTCTAATTTGCAGAATCCACCCTTCCTGGAGGTCCCATCGGCGGACAGACGAACGTCACGGTGCGCAACGACCACCTCTCCTACCTGGTGACCTGGTACGCCCTTATCTTTTCCCCCAAATTTCCATCGATTTCAGGTACTCTCTGACCGTCGTCACAGTCGCCATGTGGCTCGTTCGCTTCAGAAGATAGAGATAATAAAGTTCTATTTCACATGTTATTCCGTTAAATTCCCATGGATGTTCCATTGTTATACCTGTTGATGTTGATTTTCCAGATTTAATAGTGTTCAGATGCGGGCTGTGTTGATAGCCATCGGAGCTGTCGTACTCCTTCAGCCAGCCGGCTGTCAGATGCTGGATTTGGAAGGAGGAGACAGCTGGGTGGACCCAAACGACCCATCGTCTAGCATGGGAGGCGGAGGAGGAGGTCTCCTGGGCGGCGTTGCCTCACAAGGACAATGCAGTAATGAGGTAGGGTGCTCTATGGGTTAATTATTGGCGTTAGTCCTTTAAATTAATGCTAATTTTGCGGGCTGGCCCTTGTTTTTGCCTATTGGCGCAACATACTGGGCACGTTGAAAGCGCCCACTTTGACGGGCCGGTTCGGTCTCTTCACCCCAAACCGATTCATTTAGAAACTGTTTTACGCAATTTTCAGAACTCCGATTTGGTGGATGACCCTTCGCTTCGTCTGATCCTGCGCCGTCTCTTCCAACAAATCCACGTGGATCCGTCGCAAAAAGCCTATTTCTCCCGAATCTCCAGGTACACAGTCCTTTAAACTAGGAATTTGGAGTAGACTCATCTCAAAATAAGGAATCGACTGACCGCCCGTACCGAGCTAGGTGGTCCTGCCACGCCAGCCATGGCGAACAATGATTGTATCGGTTTTAGATATACTGTGCCATATACATTGGTTTTAAGGCTTTCGTGGTGGGACCACCGAACTTCATTCTTGAGTCCTTCGTTTATAGAGGAGGTGTACTCGTTCATTTAACTTTTTATTAGAGTTGCATAATGTTGTTCTCTTTCAGACTCACACTGTCTTCCTACAATATGGCCATTGTTGGAGACTACCTGGACGGCGAATCCGGGACGTCGGAAATTGCACAGAGGGAACTGGTCCGCGGGGCTCTACACAACATGTTCGAATTGGTGGGTAATATTTATTCTCGACTTTGCAAAGGACCTCGGCCATGGAGAAAACCTATTTTCAAAATTTGACATTTCCTACTAATTCTGCTGCACGCCCATATAAGTGGCGTTCCCGACTTTCACACCAGACTCATACTTGGATCGAGCAAATGTGGTGTAGTTAAACTTACTTGTGTGATACAATTTTTTGTTGTTTAAACGTTCTTTTAATAATACTATTATCCGAAATTCAATTCGTAGGCAATTTTTAAGTTTAATGAAAAACTTTATCTTACTTTGCCAATCGATTTTCAAACGGGCTCGCTAGCCGAAATCCGAGAGTTTTTAGAGACGGGCCCAGCCCGTCTCGCAAGCAGCCCTATTTTACACCTAGGGAATAAGGTGCATACATGGGCAAGCTCCCCAAAATGGGGCGGTAGGGGCGTCGCAATTTTAAGTTTTCGGCAGTTTTTCTTAGAAAAGGAGACCCGTCGCAAATTTTCGACGCTTTCAACAATTGAAGGGGGCCTCGCAAAATTGACCCCCGCGGTAGGTTGCCCAGGTGTGATAAGGTGTCAGACCAATAAGCTAAAGGTCTCTCGGTCGGATCATAAGCTCCGCTATAAGCGGCGGTCAAAACTACCGTGATTGTAAAAGTTAGGAGGGTTTCCTCATTTCTGGCCCAAAAAAGATAATGTTGGGTGGGTCATTTGACGTACCCTCCTGATTTTTTTTAAACTTTCGCCCGAGACGGATTCTTCCAAAACTTGTCATCCTTTGGGGTTTCTTCACAATCTTCCTGTTTCAGATAGACGAAGACGAGAAGTCCATAGTGGAATCGGCGCTGACCTTCCTCTGGCCGTGGATGGTCCTCTGCAACATGGTCGTCCTCCCCGCCGCCTTCTTTTTCGTCCTCAGAAACATCATGAGGTAACCTTTTAATTTGCCAATACCTACCGTAATCCTACAGTACCCGTTCCTTCTGGATCACCTTCATCTCCATAATCGTCTTAGTCTCCATGGTGGCCACTTACAACAAAATGTACCAGGAGAAGGTGGCCGCTCGCCTGGCCGCAGCCACCGACTTGAAGGGAGACGCCTGTGCCCCGGCCGGACTCATCGAACAAGGCCTCGACTTCCTCTCTGGATTCGTGACACTTAAGAAGAAGTCTCCTTGCCTTAAATTCATCGAGGTAAGCCACGCCCACTGAAAAGAGGTCCGCCCATCAGTTGTGCAACTGAGCCCATCAGCCATGGGCTATTCCTTACTTTTTCAAACTTTCGTTACAAACGGAGGGTGCATTGAGAGTCATAATGACGTCATTTTAGTCCCTACTGACAACCGTCTGTTACCAAATACGGTAGACCACCCACTATGTACCACATTTATTACAAAAAGGGGTTGCGTTAAAGATATAACGCAAACTTTCGACCCATGCCTGCCGCCCATACCGCTGCAGGATTCGTTATTTGACGTTCTTGCCCATAACTTTATGCTCTAAAATTTGGGTGATCCTTTACTTTAAATCATTAAGTTTGGGTAATCCGTTTAGCCTGAAGCCTGAAAACTGTGTAGCTACCTTAACTTTAGATCCTAAATTTGGGTAAACCCTTAATTTTAATGCCTGAAACGTGGGCGATCCTTTACTTTAAATCTTAAAGTTTGATTAACCCCTTAACCAGATGCCTAAAAATTGGGTAGCTACTTTAACTTTGTGCCTGAAAGTTAGAAAACTTCTTTAACTTTAGAGCCTAAATTTGGGTGACCCCTTAATTTTACCGTTTCAAAAAGGATAACTCCGTTAACTTAAGGGTCTTAATTTGGTAACTCGCAACTTTAGGTTCATAACTTGGGCAAAACTACTTTAGGGTCCGAATTTCTGTAACCCCCTGAACTTTAGAAAATTTTTAAATTTTGGAAACCCTTTAACTTTCGGGTATTAAATTGGGTAATTAACTTTTAGGCCTCAAATGGGGCAACCTTCCTTTATTGGGTCTGAAATTGGTGAACTCCCCTAACTTTAAGGCCTCAATTTGGGTAACCCCTTAACTTTGGGGCCTAAAATTCGGTTCCTTTTCACTTTCGAGTCTAATCATCGGGGTAATCCCATTTCATTTTTAGGCCTGAAAATTGGGAAACCCCCTTAACTTTAATGCCTAAAATTGGGTGTTCCCATTTTTTTAAAATCTAAAATTTGGGCATTTTCATAGTCATTTTTTCCGGACAACATATGCCGACCATGCCCTCTAAATATATTAGGCTCCACCCCTTTTTCCAGACGCAGACCGTTTCCATCGTGGCCGAGATCTCGCTGCTCGACGTGTTCACCCACGTGGTCTCCAACGGCCTCTTCGGCTGGCTCTCCAACCTCGGCTCCCATTTGAACAAGTTCTACCGCGACCTCTGCGACGGAATCCCCTTCCACATGCTCATTCTCATCTTCGGCTCCATGGTTTTCCTCTTCGTCCGAATCCGAACCCCTCTTTTCTCCATCGAACCTCTCTGTAACTTCTTTTCATTTTTCTAACTCAATTATTCCTTTTTTCAGTCATCACTCTAATGGGAAACGTGGCTGGAGTCGTTGTGCAGGGACTGACCGGAGACGAGCGAAGGGAGGCACTGCCTGCAGGAAATGGTTAGATATCCAGTCTGTCTTCAACCGATGGGAACTAGGATTTCTATTTTGACATTTTTTATTTATTTATTTTTTTTAAATGTATATAGCGTTATCTACATATATGTTCTAAAAGGTGTCGAATAGTTGTGTGAAATATTAGCGCTCGCCATGCAAAATAGGGTTTTACCCTTAACAATGAGGCTCGCTAAAAAAAGTTAACGTTGGGGTCGGGGTTCTCAATGGCCGGGCCACTTGGGAAATTTTGTTCAGCCCATTTGAATTAATAAAAAATGGCCCGTTTGGCCCGTTTGCCCTGGACCACTCAGTCAAATTGTCACCCCGGCCACCAGGGTTCGATCCCGGTCGGTAAAAATTTTTTTTTCAACCAGTATTGAATTATATTTTAACAACAAACATTATTAAGCCGTTTGAAGCAGTTTAAAAATGATAGCACCGATGTACACAAAATTTTTACAAAAATTCAAACCCCGGCCGGCCCGCCGCAAAAAATCCCTTGGTCCGGACCGCCGTATAATTTGAAAACCCGGTTGGGGTCGTACTTGGGCAACCCACCGCGGGTGCCAACTTTGCGACAGATCTTTCTATTATAAAAAGTTTCAAAAATTTGCGATGGTCCCCTTTCTTTAACAAAGTTGCAGAAACCCTAAAATTGCGACGGCCCTACAACCGCTTATGACGGAGCTTGACTATGTTTGGTTGGGGTTGAAGCAGGGTAATCCCACTTTTGTGCTCTTTTATTATTGTAACTCTTTCAATATCATTACCTGCATAAATTTTAATAACTTCGCTTGTTGGTTGGTGAAATAAGACCCCCAAACGGTGCCTCGGAGGCGACGTAAGCCCCACCTTTTGTTACAATTTTCAATAAAACGCTGAATCGCGTATGTTACCACAAGTTCCTCATGTCCTCCCATGGCCTTATCCTTGGGTCTTAAAACATGGAAATCCTCCTCACATTGGGCCCTAAATGAGGATAAAGCTCTTAACTTTAGGGCCTTAAGGCGGGGCGACCCCCAAAATGGGCTAATAACTTTAACTTTGGGACCTTAAAGTCTTACCTAAGGGTTCTATGAGGTTCCATCAGTCTGGAGGTATGACTACTTAAAGTTGGGCCCTAAAAATGGGTATCTCCTGCTCTTAGAGATATCGGAGTCGATTTAACAAAATCACCTCCTTTTTATCACTTAATATTCTTTGTAACTAAGCTCCTTAATGTTGTGTTATCTGATCCCTCTCGAGGTATGTCTCTTTTCTCGTTGAGGCGACTAACTCGTAAACTATAGCCCTCAGAACTCCCCTGGGGCCTCATTCCATGTCACAAATGACAAGTTACGAATTCCAGAACGCCAAGCCGTGGGTGGAGGCCAGGACCGTTTCCACAGAGTCACCCTGAGGACCCCTGAGCGGTATGTCATTTTTACGTACATTTTAAACGTTTTTTAGAGTCCGTCGTCTTCAGGAGCGTCGTAGACAGGAGCAGCAGGCCTTGCCGGCCCCTGAATCTGAAGAGAACACCCTGGAATCGGAAGACGACCTGAGCAGCAGCAGAAGCCGCAGTCGCAGCCGTAGCATCAGCCGAGGACGCGTGCCCCAGTGATATCCCCTTTTGTATTTACCTTTTGTCACGGGTTACACCCCGTCTCACCTCTTTCTAACGGGTTAGTTTGTACTTTGCACATAAATCTGAACGTTTTTTTGTACTTTTGATCGCAGGCATCTTCACAATAGGAATGATTGGTCTCACAGCTCGCCGGAGTGGTCGCTTTCAGTGCGCCCGGTGTTCAACAAAGTATGTGCAACGTTTGCATGCCGTTTGCCACATGATTGTTTGCAACGTATGCACAGGATTTTCGTAATCAATAATTTGAGTTTTGGCAATTTGGTACTTTAGCGCCTTGGGACCCAACGCCTTCGCTACGAGACCCGCCTTCTCAAAAGCACAAATTTTTATAGACTCTAGTTCTCTGCCTTTTTTAGTTGAAAATTATCTTTAAAAGCATAAAAAAGTGGCTAATAAATTGAATTTCCAGAGGCAATTTTCCTGAACACCAAAAGTTTCTCCGGTGAGATATAAAGTTTTGTTTGTATTTTCTTTTTTTATAGGATGAATTTTGAGAATCCAAAAAATTGCCTGCGACAGTTCCATTTATCAGCTATTGATTCGAGTTGAGAACTCAGAAAAATATACAATTTGCGCAAATCGCTAGAGTCGGAAAATTTTAATTGCTGTCCGATGTTTAACAGCCAGGTCATTTTCAAAGCGCCCACGGTTTCGATTGAACGGCGAGCCGTGATCAAAAAGTTCCAGCTCTCCAGCCCCACAGGCAATCGAAAATAATCGTTCTAGAGATCGAATCTATCATTTGCACGGCCAATAGGTCACAATTCGGCACTATTGACATACTCAACAATGGCAGTACAGCTATTTATGTTTTGCCAATTATTCGCAATCTTTATAGTTTATTTCCGACTGAAATGCCGCGTAAAGGATTTTTTGCATTGTGTCGCGCCGCAATTACCCTTTTCAAAACACAAACATTAGTTAAGTTGTGGATATGTTCATTTTCCCAGTATCTCCGTACTCGTAGCTTCTTTGATTTCTTAGAACTTTGCCCGTAACTCCAGTCCCTCCACAACCAAAGGAGTGAACTTCTCCGCCACAAGCTGCCTCAGAGTGGGGCCGGCTAACTCACTCTCGTGAACCCTGAAATATGCATTTTTTTGTTTACAAGGCAATTCTAACCGTCGAAGGAAGCTGACAGTCGTTTCAATTACTGCTTCCATTATGTGAGTGGGAGGGTGTTCCCCCAGAATTCCGAGGCGTCTGGCTACGAAAGGAGATGGGAGGAAGGAGAAGTCGGAGAAGGACTGGTGCACGGCATCACTAAAAGTCACAATCATCCACACATACGCACACACGCACGCGCACACACGCACACACACAAGACTTACTGAATAGTAAAGTGAACCCTCTCCGCATCGTCGCAGAATCTTTTCATGTTGGTGATGTTCTCAGCCCACTGCCATTTGCCAGCGTTGATGAAGAGAGACGGCTGAGCGGCACGGGCGTAGTGGTCGGAGTCTAGGGGGAACATCCAGCCATCCAACACCACGGCAGCCTAGAAGAAGAATAAACAAATTATGTTACCTTTGAAAATGCAAGCTATACCATTTTTCACTATTCTACAGTTCGGAAAATGTGCAAAACTGCTGTGTCATCCGGTTTTGGGACTCATGGTACCTTCAAGGGGAAGGACCCCGTAAAAGTGATTTTTCGAATCTATTTGATAACAACCTTATTGAATAGATACTGTTATAACAATTCTGAAGCATACTATTTTTCTATGCTTTGGACTGCAAACGGTGCAGGTATACACGATTGAACAATGCAAAGGGTGCACGGTTACACGGCAGAGACCGGCGAGAGAGCGCGGGAAATAGCAAGACGCCGAATGGCTCGCTATTCAAACGATATTTTCGTCAAAACTTCAGGCGCCCCTTATTTGGTTCTTTTTGTCCCAAAATGGAAAATCGGACACTTTTCTGCATCAGGAGAATGAGATCTAACTTTTTACGCGTTCCCGCCACGAAAGTTTCCAACAGAAGGTATTACGGCGCGTTGTTGTGTGAGTGATGATAAGAGTTCGGAGACGTTGTACTCACCTGAAAATCAGTGGAGAACGCAGTGGCAGCTAGAGCAGTGGCGCCTCCAAACGAGTGACCTCCAACTGAAGCCCTCGACAAATTCAGACGACCCTAAAACGACTTTTTTTCTTTTTTGACCACATGCTGCAACCTTAAATCGACTCCAATTAAAGTGTTGCCCAATCAATAATCCATTCGTGTTGAGAGTTCCCATATTGATCTCCTCCAATACGTGCAACGCTTTGACACATTCTGAGACCCTCTTTCCAAGCTAAAACAACGAATTTCATTAATCTAATGAATAACAGTGGCTATAATTCGAATTAAAATCAGGCATCGAACATTTTTGGCTTTGGGTCCCGCAGCGATTTCCCGTGAACTACCCAAGCGCGCGAGAGAGCACACCGAGTGGAGAGGCGCGGAGAAAAAGCGCAAATCACCAATTTTCCGTATTCGCTTCGTAAAATAACAAATTTTTCTTTTGGAAACAAGCCAATATTAATGTGGGACACTTTAACCCAATATTCACCTGTTGATTCCTGACTTTGAAGTTATTGTCATTGTGCAGAATTCTCATCGAAATCGGCCGTTCCCTCTGTTGTCCGGTCATCGGCTCAGAGTGCAGTTTATACGACCAACAAGCCGAATAATCCCTGGAAATGATGTTTTCAGCATATTTTGGCTAAAGTACCTGTGTTCTACGGCTGCAACAACGTAGCCGTAGGAAGCCAGCGAGGCGCAGAATGTGGAGTACATGAATCTGCTTCCACCGAGACCGTGGGAGAAGATCAAAACGGGGTATGAATCCTAAGAAAAAATGGGTTTAAAAAGATTTATATAAGCGTAAAAAAGTTTTTTCCTTGTAAGAAATGAGTAGAGCTTATTCTCCTGATTCAGAAAATTGGCCCATTTTCCCCTTTTGGAGCAAAATTAACCAAATTAGGAGCGCCTGAAGTTTTGCCGAAAATAGCGTTTGAATAGCGCGCCATTCTGCGTCTCGCTATTTCCCGCACTTTCTCGCCTTTCTCTGCCGTGTAACCGGGCACCCTTTAAATGATTCAATCGTGTACACCCGCACCGGTTGCAGTCAAAACATATAAAAGTAGTATGTTTCAGAATGGGGAAAGGGCGTTGATTCAATGAAGTTGTTATTAACAAAGACAACATTTTACGAGATCAATTCCCATTTAATTTGTTTCGTACGTGACATGAAATGGGTTTTGTAAGTTTTAGCATTATTACAGTATTTTGAAAGACACGCAAAGTGCCTAGGAAAAATCGATAACGCGGAAATGACAAAGTTTGGTTTTTCTAAAGTCAGACTAGGCTACGAAACGGTTTCGCCATATTTTCGCGACGGGACCTGATGTGCCATCCTTTATGGTTTTGACAGAGAACAGGCGCCGTTTTTCGGAAACACACTATAATTGTTAGATACAGTTCAAATAATTAGAGATGCTTCACCAATTCAATCAACGACCAAGCACGGGTTGCATGTTCCTTCATTAGCATATCAGGTCCTTTTGGAAAATGTAATGCACATTTCAAGTTGTTCTGTTTTCCCATTCCGGGAAAATCGATCAAGAAAGAATTTTTGCCAAGCAAGTTACAATACTACATCGAAAAGTTGCTGAAAACTTTTAAGTCGACCAGTCAAATACAATGGAGCCAAATCATCGTAACTACTCACTCTATTAGTCTTAAAATTTTCCAAAAGGCAAAAAGAAAACATCATCCGAGAACTGAGCCAGAGAACATCTGCTCACAAGGCGAGACGCTTGCCACTGCACCACGCTGCGACTTAGGCTGGTTTCGCGGCAGCGGCTTCAATTTCAACGAGAGCGCTTTGGCGCCCGGACGCCGGGGGGCAAAATATGTCCGTTCTTGAATACCAGGCTTATTGGGCAATTTTAAACCTAATCATTCGATTCTCCATCAAATTCTGTAGTGAATGGTATATAGCTCGTCGGTTTATCCAACGATCATGTTCATGGCTTTCCCGAGTCAGTCGTTGGCATTTTATTTGGAGCGCAAAGGCATCCCACTTTCCCCCAGTGGCTCCTCTTTTTCGGTTGACTCACCATTCCACCGAAGAACGACCTCGATATCGGAAGGGAGGTCCTAGATGAGCTCATCGAAGGCAAAGAACTCGACGTGGGAAGGGGACGATTAGACCCAGCCAAAGGAGTCTCCCACATGGCAGAACATCTGAATCCATTTTACAGGGTATGGCGTATTTTAAGTACCTCTTCTCTCCTACCAACCAATCTGAGAAGAACTGAATCCTGGAAGGCGACTGTTTCAAGAACGAGGCCAGTCCGTCGAGGTACTCACGACGAGGAACCCAGAGGGGGTGGGCTTCCACTCCGGGTACACGACCTTCTGGCTATAAGCGACTCTTGAAACTAGTTAATGGGAGGAACTACCTCGTGGTCAACTGGATAGAAGATTCTGAGGAAAACACCTGGATCTCCTTCTCCGGCATCGGCTACCATGAGATCCACGCAGCCGGCGCGGAAGCGACCGGAGCCCACGAGGGGCAGCAGCTGGCGGCGGTCGGAACACGACCACCCAAGGCCCATTGGGACCTGGAAATGAAAAATGGGTAGGTTGGAAAGAAAAAGAGAAAAGGAGTGAAAGAGATAAAAGGTGATTTCAAGATAGGGATACAGAAATTGCGTGTGCGTGTTTGTAAGTGTGTGTATGTGTTTGTGTGCGTGAACCACATTGAGAGAAGTGAATAATACAATGAAAAAGTTGCAAAAGCCTATGTTTATGAGTAGAAATACTTGTTGTGCTCCATTTGGATTACTGCCCAATGCATGGCGGAATTGATGGAGTTGCTTAGCCTGAGGGGAAACAAATCATTCCGCTCAGCCGACCCAGACAATGGCTTTTTCTAGAGCAATGTCATTTCTCGTGGCTAAATTGAGATCATTGGTGTTCTGGGGATCTTTTTTAGAAGAAAACTGAGGTTTTTGTTGAGGGAGACGCTGTGTTGACGCCGTCCGAAATGCACTTAGTTGGCGAGATCCGATTCGTGAGGACGGAGAATTTGCGAGGACGTCACAATCAGACTCTCTACAGGAAATCGTGCCAAGAGTACGAATTTTAAAACTTGGAGATGTTATCTCGTTTGGAATAACTTTTTATTTGAAATTTCGACCAAACAAGGGAAAAATATACATAGTTCTCAAAAGTAGGCACTTTTTATGTGCCCTGTGTTTAACGCGTCTCCAGTTCGCGCTCCCGTTGAATTCACGTGAACGCACAGAATTTCGCAACTGGCGCACAGAATTCACGCGCCAACGTTTTCGCGACGGGATCCAACAACTTCTCAGAATCACAAACGCTTTCTAACTGTTGTTCTGACTCTTGAAACATTTTTGTAAATTGAATTTCTAGAGAAACTGAAAAAAAATGTTTCTTGGTGAGATATAAAATATGTTGTATGTAACATAAAAAAAAAATTCAAGAATCAAAAACGAGCCTCTAAAACAAAGAAAAAATCGGATTTTCTAAAAACTCGTAGATAACCCCTAGATGAAATCCTGTAAATTTTAGGCATTTGTTAATTTTTGTTTCCGGGTTGCGGTAGGTTCAAGTTGAATACATGGGAAGATCAAAGTTTACCAAAAAGGTAAGTTTTCCTCACTTAAAAATCTATGATTAGTAAAAAATGAAAAGGTTTTCGGGGAACTTGACAAAACTCCAAAATTTTGCGTTTTTGCTCAGAACATTTTCATTTTTACGGAAACCTCAGATATTTAGTTGGGAATGTGTCTGGCGATTCAATTTCCTGTTAAAAAACTTTTAAAAGCCTTTTTTGTAAACTTTTATTTTTCACAGTATCCACTTCAATCTACCGTAACTCGGATACAAAAAATGACCAATATCCAAAAATTTCAGGATTTCATCCAAGGGGCATAGGAAGGCTATATCAAAGTTTTCGTCACTGGTCTGCTCGATTCTTACTGCAACAGCAATTTAAATCTTGATCAAATTGCGACATTATGTAAAATTCAAAAACAGGTCCTGCCACGAAAATGTACTACACGGTCATCTTTGCGACGGGACCAAACGAACACAGACAAATGCCAGAAGGCCATAAGCGGCAATAGAATATCCAATTACAAGGTACACTCGTTGTGCAAATACCTATTCCCATAAAACACATAAAAATATGTTTTCAATTACCGAAATCGATGCGAGAAAAGTACAATTTCATAAAAATAACAGGTTGATACAACTTACACCAAAACAAATTAAAAAATTCGATATATCGAAAAGTTTTGGGATGGGCTTTAAATATTGAAAATATATAATATATTTATTACAAAGTACAAGGGGTTTTTAAAGTGTTTTTCGAAAACAAAAATGTAAAAACACACTTTTTGAAATTTTTTTGTCAATTTGCAATTAGATAAACCACTGTTTTTGAGTCGCAAAAGTTCGACTTGAAAACCTTGGGAAAATTTTTAAAAATTTCAGTAAATTTTACATATTAAAACTATTTTTTTAAATTAAACGTGTTTTTGAGCTAAACAGTGGTACAATAATATAAAGAGCAACTTTTAAGCAGCGTTCTACTTAGTCCCGCTCAAAAAAAAACTTGGGAAAAGGAAAATGATTCTATCTTTTTTATTTATTAAAGTTTATATTGCAATTTTTGTAAAGTTTACATATTAAAACTTTTATTAAAAATGTATTCAGCCATTTATTTTGCAGTAAAATAGTAGTAGAATAATAGGCAGACGTATGTTTTTGAGCCATGAAAGCGTAATTCCGCGAAAGGAGGCAATAAAAGTCGACGGACGCGTCCAATTTAGGAAAAAGGCATAATTAAGGAACGAAAAAAAACGTAAAAGTGAGAAAATTGGCTTTCAAAATAGTCTAAAATGATTTTTTTTTGATTTTCAGGAAATCAGATTCCCACGGCTGGCGCTTTGTGGAACAACAAACGTCAATGCATTTGCAAAACACGCCATCGGATTAAACTTTATAAAGAATTAAGAAATAATGATATTTAAAGTCAATTTTGCAATTTCTAACGTTCATATTTCCCATATAAATAGTTTAAATAGCCTCAGGCAAATTAAAACGCAATAGATATTCATTTTTTTATAAAAGAAAAAAACAATACAAATAGTCTCATGAAACTTTTTTGACTTTAGCGCGCGCGGCCAAATTCAAAATTTAAACCAGTCCCTCCTTAATGGTGTATTTTAAAGAATTATATTAAAAATAATTATATCTTTCAAATAAATAAAAAGAAAAAAATTCAAAAGTAAATTAAAAACCATTTGCCGCATACTTTTCACCAGTTTTGCAAACGGGGCGCTCTTCCTGCAAGTTTTCGTGCCGGGAGCATCTGTGACCTCTCGTGACAGCGAAAAAATACATAAAAAAAATAAAAGAAACATATAAAATATATTAAATTAAATTTTTCGTGACCCCTTCCAGATTCATAAAGAAATCATCAAAAAACACAGTAAAAAAATACATGACAAAACTTTTTTGTCACGAAAAGTGGTTCAAATTTCAAAAAAAAATTCACTTTTTTCGTATATGATAATTTGTTACCTTAAAATAAATAGGAGCTTTAGTTTAGGAGGGAATCATTATATTATGTATAAAAAACGTAAATAAAACGACCGATTGTTGCTGCCATCCGACAAAGATGCGCTAAGCGCCAGCCATCTGGCACCACTCGGCGTTCTTTGACCCCGCTCGATAAGGCCGCACTCACGAGAGAGAGAAGGCACAAAAGCAGACGGAAAGGCGTCGTAGTGCCAGTCGGCTGTCCCCTTTGTAAGGGAAGACACGGCTGTCAATAACTTTGAAAGACGCCCCGGGGTATGGGGATGCGGGTGACAGCCGGCTGGTCCCGGGGGCGCGGGCCGGCTGGCAGGAGAGTGTGTGACGTCATCGATTATTAAGGCTGCGGACCCTAGGAACCAGGAGTGGGGCGTTAATTGGCTCAGATCTCGATGGGCAGAGAGGGATGATTGAACCGAGGCGGCTGGCACGAACGGCTGTCAACAAAGCGGAGGGTCTCTCTGTCTCTCTGTCTCTCTGTATCTCTGTCTCTCTGTATCTCTGTATCTCTGTCTCTCTATGACTCTGTCTTTATCTATCTCTATCTCTATGACTCTCTCTATCTCTATCTCTATCTCTCTGTCTCTCTCTATCTCTATCTCTCTATCTCTCTTTCTATCTCTAGGACTCTGTCTCTCTCTCTCTCTCTATCTCTCTCTGTCTCTTTTTCTTTTCAAGAAACAACAATTCACTTCATTCAAACGAGTCTCCCAAGAGAATTCCACTTTTGAAAACGTCGAACTGCCGGTTCACTGAACACCGAGTAGCGCATTTCCTAAAACACATCCCCTTCGACGTCAAATTCAAACCAACCATTGGCCGAGACCCTTTGAGTGTTTTGAAGAAGCTGAGAGCCTTGGCGTAGTCTTCGCTCGTTTCTTCCGCTCGGGACCCAATCGCCAAAAGGGTAAGAACCAAAATCCACCACATTTTTCAACCTGAAGTCGATAGTCAATAAAAGGATACATTCTCGGCTGGAACATTTAGGAGCAGCTTAGCAATGTGAAAATAGTGTGTGTTCCTGAGGGACAAGTATTTCGGGGTTTGTTATTGGAAAAGAGGAGATGGCTGACATATGAGGGGTTTAGAAGGCGAAGGGCATGGTGAATTCAACAAAACCCTGTTATCTTAGAAAGTGTACTTGAATATTCATTTTGTTTATTAGAAAGGAAGAATAGTTATGGTAATAGACCTTAAAATGCAGATGGAATAGACCCACAAACAAACATATTAAGGCGGTGAAAGAGTGGATTCTTTGAAAGCTTAGAAAACACACACACACACACACACACACACACACACACACAACACACACACACAACACACACACACAACACACACAACACACACACACACACACACACACACACACACACAACACACGGAACACACGGAACTATTGAGGAAACGGCAGACGGCAATGCCCAGACTACCTAGCGTAAATGGTTTAGAGGTTGAAAAGGAGTTTTTTGTCGAAACCATGCTGTTTTTGCGTTTTCGAAAACATAATGGGTGAACGCTTCCTCTGCAGCTTCTACTTTCACATCCGCTTAGCTAAACGATTGTGACGAGCAAGATTGCACACTCGTCGACTTTTGTTCCTTTTTATCTAAATACTGGAAATCGTATCATTTCATTTGAAATGATTCCCCATCGACAACGCTTCAGTAGCGTTTGTGCATAAGTTTGTTTGTACGAATTTGGAAAACTCCCCATGACTTTCCAATTTCAAGGTGTCAACTGAAGGAAGTTGATGGTGCGATAGAGGTGCGAAGGCAGGTTAGCCAGACTAATGTAGCACTACTGCATCCAAGACGAGGGGATCATTATGCGGCTGATTTGCAACCCAAAACACAAATGATTCATTGATTTGGACTCGTCATTGATGAAGACTTTCAGTTGCACTACATTTTTTTGATGGTATAAAATTCGATATTCAAAAATTCAAGAAGTCATTGGCCGGTTCTCGAAAAAAATGGGCGAAACCGAAATCTCATCTCCCCCCACTTCCGCCCCCACTTCCGACCATAGTTCTCAAAAGAAGGACCGGTCCGCGGGCCGAAGCGGGCCGCGCCGGGCCGGGCCAAGACGGGTCGGGTCGGGCCGGGCCGGGCCGAGAAAAGTGTCGGCCCGGCCCGTTTCGGTCCGGTTTGTAAACTTGTCAAATTAAAAATTCTTTAAATCGTTATTTTAGCTTATGTCAATTTTTTTAAACCAAGAAAACACTTTCATAATACTTTTATTACACATTTAAACTAATTTTAAGTTAGCAAAAATGAAGTGTCCCAACCGGGATCGAACCTTGGTCGTGTGGGTGACAGTTTGACTGGGTGGTCCGAGTGAACGGGCCGGGCCGGGCCGAGGATTTTTTTCAAGTCGGCCCGGCCCGTGAGAACTATGCCTCCGACCCCAGTATATTTATCAAAATACCCCCCCCCCCCCCCTCCACAAATTACCTATACTGATAAAAAGTGCTAATAAAAAACAATACTTGAAAGTGAAAAAATATAATGGGGGGAAGAAATACAAATCTTAAGTTGCGTTAAGTGAGTGAAATTTAGTTCCGTGTGGGGGGGAGGGGGTGAGATTGCACCGACCCGCAGGGTGATTGACGTTGGTTGGAGAGGTGGGGCGGTTTGATTAAGATAGTGAAATTAAAACCAGTGTGTCTGGATTAACTCAAAATTCCAAGAAAACTACAATTACTTTGGCTTTATTACTTTGGCAGAATGCAGAGTTGACAATTTGAAAAATTGTATCCGAGAAGTTCAAAACAAATGCTAAGAAAAGTGTGGTCACATGGAATTTGTCGAGTAAACTAAAAAGTTTAAAAACATAATTCAAATACAGGTTTTATAGAAAAACTATAAAGAAATACCAATTTCTCAAGAGTTTGGAAGAAAGTTGCTTGAAATAGGGTCACTGCGACCCATGGAGAAATTCTCATTTCCGACGACTTCTTTCCGAGGTGGTTCATTTCCTGGCACCACAAAACAATCGAAAAATCAAGATAGAAATGAATGCATAATAATTGTGAAACAACACAACATTTGTAGCTATAACAATTTGTGTTTTACCATTTTCCCTGGAAATCAAACAACACGGCGGAGGTAAAGACGAATAAACAGACAGAGATAAGTGGCTGCTGAATAATTCTCCGTCACTCAGAATACGGCAGGTAACGTTAGACTGAAATAATAGACATCAGAGCTGTTGATAGAGGAGACTTCCTGGAAACCCGGAAAATAGAAGGAGTGGGCAAAATGCATGGAATGAGACGAGACAGCCTAAGTGTTTTGTATTCTGCGGGTGCTCTCGGTGTTTTACGCTGCAAAACGAAAACTTTTTCTAGTTTTATGGAGTATTGCAATCACTTTGCCAACTTTCTGTAAAGTGGGACAGTAAGGGGGTTTTCATTAAATTTTTGATCGGCTATGGTTGAAAATTATGCGAATTAACTATGCTAAAGTGTCTTGCACCTTCTTCGTTTCCAGCACTCTCTCAGCCAATTAGGATGAAATTCGGCTCATTAGCATGCCCTGTAAATGCCGGACACGCAGGACGTACTGCCCGTCTACAGATTTGTAGACGGAGACGCGTTTTTGGCGACTTTGAAGCGTATTTTCTCGAAATGGTAAATTATCGACTCATAGTCACATATATTTTCATGATCAGTGAATTTTCATCACTTAATTGAGCCAATGTTGTAAAAGCAGCCTGACTGTCCCCTTAAAGATTTTGGGAATCCCTATGTGTGTATGTGTATGTGTGTGCGTTGGTGAACAATACAAGAAACATGCATTTTTTTAAAATCAAAATTCTTCATTCACAGTAAATTTAAAAATAGTTAAACAGTACTTTTTCTGGGAGCAAACAGTCTATTCTGAGGAGCCTCCGGAGCACTCTGACGACGTGGATCGCTTCTGAAAGATGCTCGTGTCGGTTTAATGTTTTCCTTTTGGAATTGAATACATCTTGCCAATATACAAGTTTTAGTTTTTCATGACGTCTTTTGTAGGTTTCTTGACGCGAGGTGGTTTTCACATCACCCACGGAAATTGCCGTATACCGTATAACCCAAGTTCTCATGATTGCTGAGTTCTTTAAATTATTTCCCTATGCTTCCGGACTACAAGCTACAACTGTGCAAGCTATGTATGTGAACTTCCCCCTCACATACATACATTCCCTAGTCCTTGACCTCTGCCCCGATTCTCAAAAAAAGATGTTTGTTCCATTTTCTGCTCAAAGAAAAGTGTGAGACTTTGATCACCGACCCGCGTGGTGCAACGGAGACTCCTTCGAACGACGAGGATGCCTTTGTCTTTTTCATTAGAAGAAGATTACGGTAGCTTGGAGTAAGGCAGATTAGGAATAAACCACATAGACCTCCATGAATGGATAAAGTGACAATGCAGACAAGGGCAACCACTGAAAAGTGAGCTATTTTCGGAGAAACGGTGAATTTTACCTTCGTATCCGTATATTTGAGCTACCTGAAAGTAAGTGAACAGCATTCCAGGTCCATGGACAATCAACACAGGTGTCATTACCTAAAATAAACCGTGAAGAGCAACAAAGACCAAAACCTGAATACAAAGATTAATTAGAAATCGCCGTTCCAGTTTCGCAGTGGCGGCTGAAATTGTGTTTCCCTGCAGATACTTTCTTGTTTTGTAGATGAACATTATGCAGGTGTTTGTCATAAATAGATTCAGAAGGACGATTGGAATTCCGACGAAAATTCCGATGTCTGCTGGAGGATAGCCGACGATCATTGGGGTGTTGACGAGGTCTTTGTCGATGCAGGAGTATTGCTGAAAATGTAATTGTCAAGAAATTGCGAAGAAATTCAACGGATTCTCTCAGTCTTAAAGTTATCAAGTCTTTGGCCGCACTCAGAATATAGAGAAATCCCCGTAACACCAAAGTTAGGTTTGAATTATAAAAACCAAGTTATAAAGATAGCAGGAAACAAAGTTGAAAAAAATTAGAAATTTAACTTCCCGCCTGATCCCATTTATAGTTTCATGGGGAATTCTCCATATTCTGGGAAGGGTGCCAAGGACGTTGGGAAGTGCTTTCCAACTGCCGCCGTGAGAGGGTTTTTCGTGGTGTTCATTTGAAACATCAATCAAATCAAGTTCTTGGTTCCAATCTCAAGACCCTTTTTTTTTTAAACAAATAGGTCAGTAGCATTTTACCCATCCATTAAAACATTAGAGAGCTTCCCATTATTGGTTAGAAGCGCAACGTAATTTGCATAAAGGCTCACCCCTTCATTTCCCCCAACACGACCATGGGAAACATTTCATTGAAATGGGTAGAACAAAGCGGCCGCAGGCTGTATACATGAGCGGCCGAAGGCCGCCTACATGAGTAACCGAAGGCTGCGTGCATCAGCGGCCGCAGGCCGCAATTACAGATTGAGGCCGCTGAAGGCCGCCGAACCCAGTCGGCGAAGACCCGCGCAGCGGGGCTTTGGCTTCTGGTGAGGAACATTTCAAAGAAAAAGGCTGCCGTAGGCCGGCTAGCTGAGTTGCCGCGATCACAGTTTGAGTCGGCCGAAGGCCGCCGAACCCAGAAGGCAAAGACCCGCGCCGCGGGGCTTTGGATTTTCGTCATGGATATTTGAACAGGATCATAAGATTGGAACGCACCGATTAAGTCCAGTTACGCACGTTATTTCAGTATCCTGAACATTTGCATTTTGGACGAAAATATTTTCGCTAAGCCAAGATCACTCAAGGAAACAGGCCGGCCCGTTGTTTCATAACAAAACAAAAAAAAAATTGTTCGGCTCGGGAAAAAAATTAGTTTTCATTCTATGAGCGTTTATGATTTTATTAGTCTGCACTTTCTATCAGACAATGTGTAAAAAAGTTGTGGGAACATGATTCTTGAGAACTGATCATATGGCCGGCCCATATGGGGATGATCTGAGGGAAAAGTGCATATGCTTTTAGCTGCATTGTCGACTGCTGCGTGCCCGTCTTTTACAAACCATGGTAATACGACAAATTTAATTTTAATTGGGTGAAATTTCTTTGGGAATGAGGAGTTTGCGAGACACTTTAGCAAAGCTGATTCGCATAATTTTCGACCGTATCAGACCCAAAAGAACATGAAAAACCCTCCTTACTGCGAGTTGAATTCAACCCTCAATTATCTGTCGAAGACCACAATCTGGTTAATTAACCCACCAACTCTAGATCATGTAGAAACTCTGTCTGATTCCTCTCAAAAATAATCTCAAACCCGATTGAAGGACTAGCACAAATTATGTAACCAACAACAATTAACACTAGAAAAGGGATTGGGAAATTTCTTCTACCAGTGACCTAAAAGAAACCTTACTAATGCCATTTGTAGAGCTAACCGTTAGATACCGATATACAAATAGCTGAATGGTAGCAGCAAGCGATTCCGTTACAAGTAGGAAAACTATGATGAGAGTTGCATGGGTTGAAAACACGGGGAATATGGTCATGAGTCCTTTTGGATAAACAAGAGGGAATGGTACTAGATAGATTGGGATTGAGTAGACTCCTAGGAAAAAGTCAATAGAAGAGGCGAGCATCTGATGCCATAAAAGATGCCATCGGTAGGTGTTCATAGCCCGAGGCGATCGGAAGATGATACAGTACATGGCTAAGAGATTGATGGGTAGGGTTAATCCGGAGAGTACGTGTTGAAGGATGACATAGGCTGGGAAAGAGGTGTGCAAGGGGGGACACTCGATCATCGAAGGAATGGACGAGAGTCTCACGGGGCGTCACCTCAAATGGAACAGCCACGTGGTGGGGAAGGCAAGGAAACACTTTCCAACAGCTGCAGGGAGAAACGGTGCAGCTATAAAGAGTGAAAAGCATAAATCAGGGCTGATTCGAGGATGAGTGGAGCGGGAAGTGGGAAGTGTTCTTTTGAAGAAGTAATCTTTGTCCGGGCAGAAGATCGGGGATCAGCTGGTTATCTTGAGAATTTATCCAATAAATGGTTTTACTCGGTCGCGCACACGCACACGCACACGCACACGCACACGCACAGATGTGATGAAGAACCAATACAGAAAGAAAATTGTTTCGACCACTTTTTAAAATTAAAGTACCTAACCCAGATCTAAAATTCAATAACGGTCTGACACTTTGTCAAATCTAAGATTATGAACTATTTCCTAAGACAGCCTCATAGCATTCTCGAATTTCCAGAGACAGCGGCTTAAAGGGAGCGTCAAGAACCTTTTCATTTCCATTATCATCGGGTACGTTCGAAAAATTAACGAAGTATATATACTAACTTGTCCGGAACACTCCTAATTTTCCGAGTAATCTCGTCCTATTAGAATGACAATTCGAAATTAGACTAGCTTGTAAACATCGTGCATGCAGGCGTTGCGGCCATCCGCAGAATCTGCAGACGGTCGGCCGGTTTTGGGCACTATGAAGCCAGACATCCCGAAAACAGAGCATTTTGAACCCTATGTTTTATAGAGCTTTTTGATCAGCTGATGTTTCTCTTTCACATGAGCCAAAGTTGCAAAAGGTCCCTGACGATCGTTTCAAATCATTCAACTTCAAAATTCAAAATTATGTGATGTGAAGAACTCGCCGCCATGCTGCTGTGTGCTGCTTGCCAGTCCCACTTCGGCCGAAAAGCGGCCAGGCTCCTTTTGTAGCCCACTATTTTGATGTAGTAACTGGTAATTCGAATATCAACATGAGAATAATCTTACTCATTTCAAAAACCCCGCAGAAATAGAGTTGGCGGGCACTATAATGGTACCGGGCGCTTCGGGTTTGAAAAACGTCATATGCTAATCGCTGTTCAGATGATGAGTTCTCAAAAGCCGAATAGACCCCTAATCGTTTATTTACTAAAAATGAACTCAGAAAAAGCGATTTCTTGAACCAACCCCACGTGGTTGCTGCAGTCGACGCCCCGTGAGAGCCTGCCTTATCCATTCCTTCGATGATCGAGTGTCCCCCCTTGCACACCTCCTTCCCCACCTATGTCATCCTTCAACACATCTTATCTGGATTCACCGTGGTCATCAACCTTCTCTCCATGTACTGCATCGTCTTCCGATCGCCTCGGGCTATGAATACCTACCGATGGCATCTTTTATGGCACCAATTCTTAGCAACCCTTATTGACTTTTTCTTAGGAGTTTATGCTATTCCCATCTACCTAGTACCATTTCCTCTTGTTTTTCCAAAAGGGTTTATGACTTGGTTTCCAATTATTCCAACTCACGTCACCCTTATAATCGTCATTTTTCTGATTTGTGCATCACTTTCGGCTACTATTCAACTATTCGTATACAGATATTTAAAGGTTTGATCCCTTGTTCAAAGCAAACTAAATTTAGGTTACCGGGCGTCGAAATTTCCCAACTTTCTTTTTATTTCTGATAGTTATTAGTTATATAGTTTGTGCATCTCCTGCTGTAGGATTTGAGGTTATTTATAAAAGAGACCAAGAGGCCTTTCTACATGAACTGGAGATGGTTGGTTGTTGAAATAAAGAGGATTAAAGGGGAAGGACCGCATAAAAAAGTTTCTTTGGAAATTGTGATAAATGAGTAGATTTCATTCTCCTGATTCAGAAATGTGTCCCATTTTCTCTTTTTGGAGCAAAATGGACCAAATTGCGCCTGAAGTTTTGTTGAAAATATCGTTTGAATAGCGCACCATTCAACGTCTCTCTATTACCCGCGCTCTCTCGCCGTTCTCTGCCGTGCAACCGTGCACCCTTTGCATTGTTCATTGCACCTGTTGCAGTTCAAAACATATAAAAGGGGTATATTTGAGAATCGTAAAAACGATGTCTACTCAACAAAGTTATTATTACAAAGATTTGAAAAGGCAATTTTACGAGGTCCTTTTCCTTTAACGCAACGAAAGTTACTTGTAGTTTGCTCATATATAGCTCACGCCAAACGAGCATCATGCCAAATTCGTCCCATGATGCACGTTTGGCGGCAACTACAAGTCAACTTCTAGTTTGCCCCTTGAACACTGTAATCCGTAACGAAATTAAAGGTAAATGTCTCTGAAATTTACCATCGTTTATGGAAAGTATAAGAGAATGTAATAGCTGAGATTTACACGGATTTATATTTCAACTGTCATAAGGCTACAGTTGCAGCTATAAGCTTGAAACTAGAAAATCAAAAGATCAATCTCTTTTGCAGACATGAAAAAGGATTTTCCCAAAGAACCTCATTGCATGTGTGCAAGTGCCCTCAATGGGAAATACTTAAAAATGGGAGAAAATGACAAGGAATTGGTTCAATGTAGAGATCGCGTAAAAAAAGTTTCCAGACACGTGTTAAACGTGTAGACTCATTCCACTGACGATGAATCAGAAAGTATCAATTTTCTATTTTTGGAGCAGAATGAACAAATTAGGAGCGCCTGAAGTTTGCTCTAAAATATCGTTTGAATAGCGCGCGCCGTTCTGCGTCTCGCTATTTCCCGCGCTCTCTCGCCTTTCTCTGCCGTGTAACCGTGCACCCTTTGCATTATTCAATCGTGTACACCTGCACCGGTTGCAATCCAAAACATATAAAAGGGGTATGTTTCAGAATCGTGATAACAGTATCTATTCAATGAAGTTGTTATTAAATTGGGATGAAAAATCAAATCTACGTGATCATTTCCCTTTAGGGGTCATGTCACCATTACCTGTAATCTACAGGTTTACTGAGAAACGTCGTAAATAAAGATGCGCTCGTAAAATTGAAGACAGAAAAAATAAAACAAAAAAAAACAGTGGCAACGGTCGTATAAAATGAAAAGAATAACAATACAGGGTTAGAATTGTAACGGGTTGCTCAGTTTTAGTGAACACCATATGTGGGCTTCAGGATTTTCCATTTTTGCCTTCCATTCATTAAATCTGATATCATCTTCAGAAGTACTCCTGCATTGGCAAAACACTAATCAAAACTCCATTGATTGTCGGCTATCCTCCCGGGAAAATCGGTCTATTCGTCGGTCTGCCAGTGGTTCTTCTAAACGCCTATATGATCAACACCTGCGCCGTACTTATCTATAAAACAAGGAAATATCTTCAAGGAAACACCATTTCTGCCTCTGCTGCCAGACTGGAACGGCGATTCTTGTTCACTCTAATTCTTCAGGTTTGGGTTTCAAGGCATACTCTTTATGTTCACTTAGGTGACGATTCCGATTGTGATTGTTCAAGTGCCGGGAATGCTCTTTATGTATATTCAAGCTGCCGGAGTCTATGGATTTGAAGGTATTTTCTTTCTGTTTCTCTGTCTCTCTGTCTCTCTGTCGCCATGTCTCTCTCTCTCTCTTTTATCCCCTCCTTTTTAGTGATCGGTCTCATTTGCATCTTCACTCTCTCCATGCATGGAGGACTATGTGGTCTCATCCTCGTCTGTCTCACTCCAAGTTATCGTAACCTTCTCCTAAGAAAGAAAACCAAAGGACTTGCTACCCCATCTTCGTTCGAAGGAGTTTCCATTGCACCACGCAGGCCAGCGACTAAACTCCCACACTTTGCTAGCTAGAACGCCTGGAATACCTATTACGGATTGGTGGTAATAGGGCATAAGTCACTGTGTAGGCTGCATATTTTGGGAATGTTCTCACAATCGCTCAAATTATCAGCTTGACTTAACACAGAGAACAGTCTTTAAAGGGACCGTCAGGGACTTTCTGCTACTTTAGCTCATGTGAAAGAGAAAAATCAGCTGATCAGAAAACTCTATAAAAGCTCGGGTCCACAATTGGCCGTTTTCGAGATATCTGGCTTCAAAGTACCCAAAACCGGCCGACCGTCTGCAGATTATGCGAATGGCCGCAACGCCTGCATGCACGATGTTTACAAGCTAGTCTAATTTCGAAGTTGTCATTCTAATAGGACGAGATTACTCGGAAAATTAGGAGTGTTCCAGACAATTTAGCATATTTAGATTTCGTTAGTCTGTTTTTCGACCGTGCCCGATGAAAATGTAAATGAAAAGGTCCCTGACCTTTAATGACCAAATAATTAATTTTTCACGGTACGCCAAAGTAGGTCATCGCGAGGGGACCAGATGCGAAAAAGCCTTTAACGCTTTATTATCCGTCGTAAACTAGCTAAAATGTATAGTTCAGTGCGAGTATCCAAGACTAACCACAAAACAAATACTAGACGCCCTTGTCTTGCACTGCAAAGCGCCAGATTTCAAATAAACAAAAGTAAAGTCATTTATCTTAGAATTCATCTCTGTCCAGCACCCAACTCTAAGAACAATTTAAGCTAAAAACAACACGTGTTCTGAACTTTCACCAAAAGTTCAGAGATTTCTGGTTTTAACATGGGAAAATCAGTTAAAATCATAAAAACAACGATTCGGCAACGGGAAAACACATTGAAAACGATTTTTCTGAAGAAAGTAAGTTTTTGAGAGGTTGTGCTTTAAAAGAAGATTTTCGTTTTACCTACATTTTACCTTAAAAGGTTCTTAAGGTACCTTCAGGTTTCGGCACCAAAAGCTGGCTTAAGGACCATAAGTTCGCAGCAGTTTGAACTGTAAGCCCTAAAATTTCTGGACCTAAAGTAGTATCTAAACCTCGCATAACACTCAGCGAAATTTCTTCAGGTCGTGGAACTTAAAGTTTTTGGTACAAGTTTTTGGTAGCGCTTTACCTTCTCTGTACCGAAAGTGGTAAAGACTTAAAGAACTACTTCAATTACTTAAAGAACTACTTCAATTTTGCGGTATTTTGGCGGTTCCAACAAGTTTTCTGCATATCAAAGGGATAGTAAGAGGGCTTTTCATTTCATTTTCGATCGGCTACGGAAGGAAAGTATGCGAATTTATTATGCTAAATTGCCTCACACCCTCCTTATTTCCAGCACTCTTTCAGCCAATTTAAATAAAATTTGGCTCATTAGCATGCCTTGTAAATGCCGGACACGGAGGGCGTACTGCCCGTTTACAAATCTGAAGACGGAGGCCATTTTTTGACGACTTTGAAGCGTAATTTCTCAAAAACGGTAAATGTTCGACCCATAGTCATATATATTTCAATGACCCACGAATTGGCCTCACTTAGTTGAGCCAATTTGTGAAACCCGCCTGACTACCCCTTCAAAGGCAGAGGCCCACGTAAAATGAAGAGGGGGACCTGTCCATGCTAATCGTAAAACTCTCTGCATTTCACCATTGAAAATGAAACTCTCTCGCCTACGTTACGTCATGGACAGGTCCTTTTTCATTTTCCTGGGCCTCTGCCTTTAAGCAGTACCTTAAGGAATATAGCTTAAACAGTACCTAAACATTTTCGGTCCATCCCTTAAGTTCGCGACTCTTGAAATTTTGGTAATTTACACGGCACTCAAGGTACCTCGAGTTCGTACTACTTGGATCACTAATACCTTTGTGATGCCATTAGTTTCCGTATGCTGAAAATCGAAATGTTCATTAAAACCAAACTAGTCTTTGTTTCAGGGACGACCTTCGACGAAGCAGCAGCCCAGGAGGGCAAAAGAACAGATCATTCGTTGTTCAGAAAAGTACGTAGTTTTGTGTAGATCTCTCTCGCTCTCTCTCTCTCTCTCTCTCTCTGTGTGTTATCTCTATCTCTCTGTATCCCTCTAGGTCTCTGTATCTCTCTCATCTCAATATTTCTCTCTGTGTCACTTCTCAATAAACAACTTTCAATACGTGAATATTTATAAATTATTCTCTGACTGCGATCGGTTTTCCCCCGTCTTTGCTGGCCATGATGTTCTTGATAACGATGACAATGGCCAAGATGTGGCAGATATTCACCACAATCATAGTGCATCGGTAGAGATTCAGTGTGAAACAACGTCGGAAATTCTCCCTGAAATTTAAATGAACCCATTTTGTATTACTTTATAGTTTTTGCCAATTTAACTTCTTGGCCGAGTCGTAAATGTAACCCAATGCAATATTGCGTACGTATACTGAAGCACAGAATTTTCGTACGCAAATTCGCGTCTGGTGCCATTTGCACAGAGCTAAGAGATAAATTGGGCGAAGTAGCATAGGCGACGACTATACCTTGTATCGTGTTTGGGATTGAATGGCAAGAAAGGCCAGAAGAACCGCAGTTTAGTGAATTTGATGATTCCCCATGTGAGAGCGACCAGTTTGATGCAGGAGGAGAAGAACACGGGGTTCGCCAGAGAGAGACGCGGTTCGTTTGTGAACAACACGTTCATTAGTAAGGGAAGGGGCACCTGGAATTAAAAAATTGTTTTTTAATAATGAAACATAAATTTAATTGTGCACCGAGAACATACAGTATACGGTACCACCCCTATGGCTTAAAGGGACCGTCACCTTTTCATTTCGATTTTTATAGGGTACGGTCAAAAAATATACTAATTATATACGCTCAATTTTCAGGAACACTCCTCTTTTTTGAGTAATCTCGTCCAATTACAATGACAGCTTCGAAATTAAACTAGCTTGTAAACATCGTGCATGCAGGCGTTGCGACCACCCGCAGAATCTGCAGACGGTCGGCCGTATTTGGGCAGTTTGAAGCCAGAAATGTCGAAAACAGAGAATTTCGGATCCTATGTTGTATAAAGTTTTTTGATCGGCTGATTTTTCTCTTTCACATGAGATAAAGCCGCAAAAGGTCCCTGACGGTTCCTTTAATTAGAATTTGCGAGAAATTGCCCCCTTACCATGTGAAAACGGAGAGTCCCGTCACATTGCCGGGAATAAATTTAAACCTCTTTTGGATTTTCAAATTTGGACCTAAATCAGAAACTGCGCCAATTTTCGTTGTGAGCAAAAGCAGATACAGTGCGTGTAATAGTTATACGGCCAGCCCAAAATTTCAACTTTTGTCGAAAATGGGTGGATGTGTAAAATCTTGATTACTACCAATCAACAGCTCGTACAAAATTATCCCTGAGGCACTAGATGACAGAAAATTAAATTGGCATATTCTAATTGTAGGCGGAAAATATGAAAATAATGTTACGGCTACCCCCGAAAATCAGTCATTTCAAAGCAATTTTCAAATTTAAAAATTACCAATGGATAATCCTATATTCAAAAAAGGGCCGACGTTTTAAACATCAACCGCATTCGCATAGTCCCTTGTACGGTTTTTCTTCGGAAAACCGTTATTACTTTTGATGTAAAAACATCTTTGAGTAGAGATGTCTCAAACGGAAATTTTCAGCCACCGGATAAACGGCGGGTCGTCGCGGCAGGACTCAATCCCGAAATTCCTTGGCATTAGATCAATCATGGGAAGCAAATTTAAAAAGCGAAGTGAAAAAACGGTAGACGGGAAAAACTCGCTTTATCTCCAAGTTTTCGTGGTTAGCACACACTATTCTACAGAATTCCGGTCAAACTAGATGGGCGCCAAGTGTCTTTTGTAACTAGCTGTCTTCCCCAGTTATGTCAATTTTTATAAAAAAGAGTACTGTATCATACAGTTGCCCTGTCACTGGTAAATCCTCCCCTTCTCCTCAGACCCAGCCGTTTGTGCAATGTTTTCTGACACAATCAGTCAGTGGCGTGAGTGCAGTTGCTCTCGACACGACACTTGTTTCCCGGATTACTAATTGCCTTTTCGCAGCCAGAATCTTTGAACTTGACAGGTCAAGTTCAACACATGTTTTCGTTTTCTAAAAGGGCATCTGATTTTATGGGAAATTTCTTTCGGTTGCTTTGAAAAGAAATAAATTATATGGAGAGAGAGAGAGAGAGAGAGAGAGAGAGAGAGAGAAAGAGAGAAATATACAGAGTGTGAAAAGACAGAGAGATACAGAGAGACATAGAGAGATAGTGACAGAGACAAAACCAGAAATTCCGTGCCATAGTTTTCCCTTAACCTCATAAACACGGCTTCTTTTCCGTCTGTCCCCCATAGAATCCCCCGTTAACTTTACGACATTCATATGTGTCTCTAGCGGGAGAAAGTGTGCTAGGATCACCAAAAATCACACTAACAGGCTTTGTGTGAAAAATGGACCTGGGCTCATATTTCAGGTGAGGTCGCTGTAACAATGATCTATTGATACGGGGGCACCGAAATATCGGATTTCGGAAAGAAAACTATTTTGAAGTTGTGTCCGCTTAATGTCCGGCTACTGAGAAAAGCGGCTGCGCGCTTCACATTACTTTGCCTTACTATTCCATTTCTATACTTTACCTTACACCACTTTAAAGGGGCCGTCAGGGACCTTTTGCGGCTTTATCTCACGTGAAAGAGAAAAAATCAGCCGATCAAAAAACTTTATACAACATATGGTGCAAAATTCTCCGTTTTTGGAATATCGTGCTTCAAAGTGTCCAAAACCGGCCGACCGTCTGCAGATTGGCCGCAACGCCTGCATGCACGATGTTTACAAGCCAGTCTAATTTTGGAACTGTCATTCCAATAGGACGAGATTTTTCGGAAAATGAGGAGTGTTCTACAAATCTGTAGACGGATACCCGTTTTTTGGCGACTTTGAAGCGTATTTTCTCGAAAACGGAAAATTTTTGACCCATAGTCATATAGATTTTCACGATCAGCAACTTTTTCTCTCTTAATTGAGCCAATGTTGTAAAGTCTTTAAAGGGCTATTCACCTTCGCGCGCACAACAATTGGCTGGGGCGGTGTTTGTTGTGTAGCCTTACCAAAACTGTCCCCTAAGTTTTCTTTCGCTTAGTACTCGCAAAAGATTCGAACGCAAGACGCTAACAATTGCAGTGCCCTGCTCTAGCCACCGAGCTATCGGCGCGCCGCTCATCATCGCTTACCGCCCTTTACAAGAAACCTGAATACCCTACGGGCGCATATATTACAGATTTTTGGTTTATTTCAAAAATAACATTGTGCAGAACCCCAGTCTGCCGACCTCCCTCGTCGCAGCCGCCTCTCGGCCGGGTTGCATTGCCCGGAACACATGACCCGACCCACAACAGATGACTCGTTTTTGCCACGGACGTCACCCGCACATTCACGTGCGAAAACTGCTGCTTTTGGTGTAAAACGCATTATTATTGGCATAGCTAAGGCGATCGGGAACTTCTCAAAAAACGGCCAACTGTTGCGCGTTACTCAGTCGGAAATAGTGTGGCAATCGCGCAGGCGATAGAACGCGGACTTCCTCCGTTGATACTGTTTTGGCTGCAGCTACGTTTCCTAATCATCGGTATTGGAAAACCAACCTCTTCTAGCGCCAGAACCATGCTCTTCGCTAGTCTGGCGTAGAAAACGTTCTCCTCGTCGTGTTTTAGCGTCTGACACACGTCGACCATTTCGAATATGTACACGAATACAGAAACACCTGAAATGCAAAGATTTTCGTAGAAAAGAAAAACAGAATCATGGTTAGTATACAACGTGTAAAAACTCTTTCAAATGGGAAGAACGGCAGAGAAAGGTGAGAGAGCCCGGGAAATGGCGAGACGCAGAATGGCGGGCGATTCAAATATATTTTCGACCAAACTTCAGGCGCTCCTACTTTGGTTCGTTTTGCTAAAAAGCGAAAATGGGGGGAAAATGGGAGAATGGACATTTTCCCGAATCGCGAGAATGAGATCAACACATTTATCCGATTTCCAGAAAATTTTTATAAATGTTTTTACGAGGTCCTTCCCCATTTTGGAAATTGTGTCCCACGGCGATCAATGATCTACCCGTGGGTGCAAAAAAGAGCATTCTGCATAAAGAGTTGCAGAGAAGCAAAGACTATTCAACTTTTGACTTATTTTGCAGTTTTCTAAGTGCTAACTGGTTCAAGAAAGTGGTTTCCTTCGATCGATTGCCGCAAAATGACTCACCCGTAAAGAAAAAGTACCCATAAGCTGCGAGGATAGCAGCCTCGCTCTGGAAGTTTTCGAGGAACTCTGCGATCCTACTGCAAACGAGAAAATCAGCCATTAGGTCGAGAGTTGAGGCGATGAGGGTGACGAAGGCGATCACTCTCACGGGAGGAGCCCATTCCAAGTGATTCCTGAAATTAGTTTCTTTTGAAAATTTAAATTTAAAGTTTTTTCCGTACATTTGAAAGTACTTTCAGTCTCTTCATGTCACAACCACGCTCACTGTTGGTAACGCAAAATTAAGCCACGCCCCTTTCTCTAGTTAAAATGGGGGAAATTATTTCTTTTGGAAATTCATTTTCAAGTTTTCTGTTCTAACTACTTTCAGTCTGCTCATGTCAAAACCACCGTCATAGTTGGAAACCTTAAATTAAGCCACGCCCCATTCTCCAGGTTAACATGGGTTATTTCGCAAGCGTTGTCTGTGTCCGAGGGGTGCACTGACCGAACAGGTGGCCTCAGGCGTTGATTTGTGATCGATAAATGATCACCCGACCGACCAAAACAGCTGTAGTCAACAAAGGAAAATGAACGTCTTTATATGCTAATGGCTCTTTGAAACATATGTTCCCGACGAGTGGCGATTGTCGCAGTAAAAATGACGGAATGGAGCACGAAGGATGTTGAAATCTTAAATTTTCACAGCGTGAAAGCCTTAATCTGCTTTTTTCAGAACTTTAATTTTTATAAGTAATTATCACTGCAGAACTTTATAGGTGATACGCCATGAATCAATCGATAAACAATTATCTTACAAACAGATTTTATTCTAAAGAAATTTGTCATTCAAACTTTTTTCAGCCGACAACCGGGGATATTTTCATATTTTAGAGCTTGTTTATTCATGTAAGATCCGCATTTTTCCAACACCGTAGAAAAATAATATTTCTAAAACAAATTTTAAAAAAGCATGTCAAGGCGTGGGGAATTTTAAAGAGAAAAACTTTATGAAAAAGAATTCTAAATTTGGAAAATATTCAATAAAGTGGTGTTTTCCCAAAGTTAAGTTTTAGAATGGTTTATAGCAGCCGCCACACGGAAACCGGCGAGAAAAAGCCGCTTTTTCTCTGCGTCTTCGCTTTTGGCACGCTATTTTCGCCTGCGTATCGCCGGAATGCTGCATTAAGACTTTTTGGCAGCATTCCAATTTGGCGACAGCTATATGTGCATTTATCTCGGGCATTTGATATTCAGGCCAGCAGTAGCAGTCAAATTGAACTGAAAAGGCGACATAGTAAAAGTTGCTAAGAATTCAGCCTGCCAAAATGTAAAGGTGTAGGGTTGCGAAATGAATAGAAACATTTTCTCGAAACCTGCTAATCGACAAAAAATGTTTATATTTGGCCTCAAAATTCAAAGCTAAATCTTAAAACAAAAGTTAAAACAAATAAAATCAAAACCTGAAAAAAAGTCAAAATACAGCTATAAGAAATCTTTAGGCAATTTTCTGTTTATGCCATGAGGGTGGTAAGATTCCTGGAAGAAATTTGTGGTACTTTTTGCCAAAATCTGGCAAAATCCTTATCGTCCACATAATAAGATAAAGTTATTTTTGTGTTGATGAGAGTGTCAACATGACAAAAGTTTGCAAAAGTGCTCGAAATCAGTTGAAGTTACCCAAAACACTGTAATTTCCTTTCGAAAACAAGATACAAAACGAGAATGGCACGGTTGCCTAATATACTAAGTTTACGTTAATCTTAAGTACTCTAAGGACTTACGCAGGTCCCTCTGGATCCTTAAAGGCGATGCGCCATCCCATGGCTGAGAGAGTTGGCCGCGGGGGCTGACCGCCGCACGCACAAAACACCGCCTGGATACGCCCCCACAGGAAAAATGAGTGGAATCCGACAAGAGCAGGCAGGGGAGGACACACTTCGCAAGGGACGGAAACTTGCGTATTTCCATTTAAACATCTACATTTGCCGTCATTTGAAGAGTACAGAATGCTAGACTTCTGTTCTGCTAGAATGTGGGGAATGAAATTCTAATTGGAAACTTCTTCTGTGTGTTACCTTATTTAAAACAGCGGATGTAAAGTGACAAGTCAGTCTGGGATGTGATCCAGACACCAGCGAATCATAAACACAACATTTGCAGCTGGTTGCTGCAGCAGGTGATCAACGCTAACTTTGATCTCTTGAACGAAACTGCCTGAAAACAAAACAAACATTATCCCCAGTTGGAGTTATGCCGAAGGCAATTGTTGACTTTACAGTTGAAGTACACATCAAACAGCTTAAAAATGTGGGAGCCATAAAAAGGACAGTCAGGGGGGTTTTAAAACGTTCTCTAAATCAAGAGAGAAACGTTCCCTGATCATTAAAATATATATGACTATTGGGCGCAAATTTACCGTTTTCGATACTTGGGATGAAAGTATCCAACAACGGCCGACCATCCGCTGATTGTGCGGATGGCCAGTACTCTGGGTTTTACAAGGCATGCTAATGGGACGGTTTTTCATTCTATAATCGATTTCCAATGAAAGGATTTCGACTTTTCAACAACTTCGATATCCAATCGTATTTATTCACTCTCGATTTGAAACATTCATATGAATATCCGAAAAATAAGCAAAATAGCGTTGAAACCGAGGAGTGCGCAGACATTTAAAGGCAGAGGCCCACGAAAATGAAAATGGACCTGTCCATAGCGTAGCGTAAGCGAGAGAATGTCATTTTCAATGGTCGAATGCAGAGAGTTTTATGATTAGCATGGACAGGCCCCCCTCTTCATTTTACGTGGGCCTCTGCCTTTAAGTTAAATGTACCGGTCCTTTAGGAAAATCCCATTTTCCTTGTCTCTTTTTAGGAAACACACCATAATTGAATGAGCTAGTTCTGAGAAATAAGGAGGGTGCGAGATAATTTAGGATAGTCAATTTGCAAAATTTCCGATCGTCTCCGTTCGAAAATGATATGAAAAGCCCGACGGTCGCTTTAAAAGGGCCTCTTACTGTCCCATTGAAGCGATCTCGGATGCAAAATGCGCCATTCTAATTAAAACGCTTTTCTCCAATGCCGCTCCAAGCATCAGTTTTTTTTTACAGAATGACTGCCAAGTCTTTATTAGCATATCACTTGCATGAGCGTGGAAACCCCCTTTAACCAAAAGTGTTTTTTGGACATGCCAAAAATAAAGGCTTTAAGGCATACCCTGCGTTCCCAAAATTTCTACCCAAATTTCGTGGTGTACCTCCCCGCAACCCAACTGTAAATTCATTGCCAAAGCTGAGTCGACCAAACTGGGGACTAACTTTGCCTGAGTATCCAATTCACAGCACAATGAACTAGAAACCATCAATTCACAATAAAATGTTAGCGATATGTCGAACCCACTTCATGAATCGCTATGAGCAATCGTGACGAAATATCAAGTTACCGAAAATAAATGTTTCGATGTGAGAAAAAGGAACCTACCTTTTGTTCCTCCTTTTGACTCACTGGATCCCATGCCGAGAAATTTTAAAGAATGAGCAGATCTCTTCTTAAAGGGATTATCCGAAACTTTCATACGTAGACACATCCTAACAAGCCTTTTGTGAACAATTATTACTTTAAGCTGTTTGGGATTGTCGCAATTTTACACTTATTTTTTTATTTCCAACTCGCAAAGGCTTATTTCAGGACCTTGCTTTCCTCCTTAAAGAGAAAGGACAACGTGAAATATACGTTTTCTCGACTTGTGATAAAGTAGTGGATCTCCTACTCCTAATTCAGAAAACTGTCCTATTTATATTTTAGAGCAAAGTGAACCATTTTCGTTTTGTCGAAAATGTCGTTTGAAAACTGCGCCATTCTGCGTCTCGCTTTTTCCCGCGCTCTCTCGAATTCACTGCCGTGGACACTTGCCACGTTGCATTTTTCAAGCGTGTACACCTGCAGTCCAAAAATCTATAAGAGATATTTTCATGAAGTTTTTATAAAAACTTATTTAAAAATCAAATTTACGAGTTCCTTCACCTTAAATGCAGTTTCCCTGCTCATATCTTATCCTCCCGCTTCCTTATCTCATAGAACAATCGATAACCGTCGTCTAATCATCCCAGAAGATTGATAGTCATTCGACTATTTTCCGCGTTTCCCTTTTTAAACCATTTTTAAACTTATTTTAGAATGAGTGGAGACTTCCCCGCTGAGGAATATTCAGCTGTGAGAGATGTATGGATCGGCACCGAAGCAATTGTGGAACCCACCGTGACAAAGGCACTGGGAGGATTGCTTCAAGGAAGAATTGTGCTGGATATCGGCTGTGGCAACGGTAAAAATTCATTAAATTAACAAATTCTTAAGGTTTTAAGGCCACTTTTCAAAGAAAATGCTAGACTGGGGTGCTGCTTCGGTCCACGGGGTTGACAACAACCAACAGATGATTCAAAAATGCGAGGAGGCCTATTCTTCCGTTGAAAAATTGTCTTTTTCTTGTATTGGAATCGACGAATTCTCTTCTGAGAAGAAATTCAACCTAGCTACGGCTTACTTCACTTTCCAGTTCTTGAAGAATAAAGATCTTCTGGGACAAGTGGGTTCAAACTACAAACTATACCTGTTCTTAGCAAAAATCGTCAAGGTAAAGCCTTTTCAGGCCTTTAAGAACACATTTTCTGCTTTGGAGGATGATGGAGTTTTGGTAGCCATTGTTCCCAATGGAGTCGAGGACTACAATCCTTGCCCAGAAGAGGGAAGGAAATTTGGAGCTGCTGTTGAGAGAGGAACTGATGAGTTGGAGGATGAACTACCTCTCATGGTCAACTTCTACAACGGAAACGGTGAATTTGTGGCGTGTGTGCGTGTGTGCGTGTGTGCGTGTGTGCGTGTGTGCGTGTGCGCGTGTGCGCACGCGAAACGTCAGATGCCTGATTCACACACCTTCCTTCAGAAGTAACAGGCTCAGCTGAGATCCACTTCTACTTCCGTGAAACCTACGAACTTTTGCTGAAACAGGCCGGCTTCAAGAGAGTGGAATGGTCGCCTCCCGCAGTGGCAGAGGAAGCGTTGAAGAAACTTGGTGCCGATTTCTTCCACTCCTACCTCAACCCTCCGAAAGATGTCGTCTTCAGGGCCTTCAAACATTAAAGGCAGTGTGTCACCAAAATTCGACCTTCTCAGAATTTAAAACTTATACTTTGCAAAATTAGACCTTTCGAAGACGATTTCAACAATGTATATATCTGGTCAAAAATGTGTTTTCATTCGTTATATTTGGCTCCTCAAAGTTTTCCCGCGAAATTTTTGAACTGCATGCCGCTCTCTCCATTTCTAATGGGGAAAATGGATCTCTCGCCTCACGGCACGCTGTGTACAGGTCCACCTGTACATGCGTTCATTTTTCATTAAACACTGCCTTTAAATCAAGCACTGATCTTTTGTATTTAAAAAACAATAATACAACTTTATTTCTAAACCCCCTGAATTACAAAGTTTGGTTGAACTTGTCGCTATGAAGGACATACTTGCCATGAACCCAACAATTTTATGGCAATTTAATAGATTCGGGATTCGTAAAAATGACTAGGAAGTGCGGCATGGCCAATCCACATTAAGGCAGGTCAAGTCTGTCTACCGTAATGCGGATTCTCCGTGCTGCATATCCGCTGGTCGAAGAAACGGAGTATGGCGTTTTCCCCATTTCATTTACGGCGAAATATGGGCAATACTTCATAAAGCGTGAGAAAACCGCCAGAACAATTGACAACCGGCCCTTCAGTTTGGGGAACCGCGCTGTTTGGTCAGCAAGGTTGAAAAATAGACGATTTGCACACAGATAGCTGGAGGGCAGGCTTCAGAGCAGAGAGAAATAGACAGAGAGACAGAGAGACAGAGTGACAGAGAGACAGAGTGACAGAGAGACAGAGAGACAGAGAGACAGAGAGACAGAGAGACAGAGAGACAGAGAGACAGAGAGACAGAGAGACAGAGAGACAGAGAGACAGAGAGACAGAGAGACAGAGAGACAGAGAGACAGAGAGACAGAGAGACAGAGAGACAGAGAGACAGAGAGACAGAGAGACAGAGAGACAGAGAGGCAGAGAGACAGAGAGACAGAGAGACAGAGAGACAGAGAGACAGAGAGACAGAGAGACAGAGAGACAGAGAGACAGAGAGACAGAGAGACAGAGAGACAGAGAGACAGAGAGACAGAGAGACAGAGAGACAGAGAGGCAGAGAGACAGAGAGACAGAGAGACAGAGAGACAGAGAAACAGAGAGACAGAGAGACAGAGAGACAGAGAGACAGAGAGACAGAGAGACAGAGAGACAGAGAGACAAAGAGACAGAGAGACAGAGAGACAGAGAGACAGAGAGACAGAGAGACAGAGAGACAGAGAGACAGAGAGGCAGAGAGACAGAGAGACAGAGAGACAGAGAGACAGAGAGACAGAGAGACAGAGAGACAGAGAGACAGAGAGACAGAGAGACAGAGAGACAGAGAGACAGAGAGGCAGAGAGACAGAGAGACAGAGAGACAGAGAGACAGAAAGACAGAGAGACAGAGAGACAGAGAGACAGAGAGACAGAGAGACAGAGAGACAGAGAGACAGAGAGACAGAGAGACAGAGAGACAGAGAGACAGAGAGACAGAGAGACAGAGAGACAGAGAGACAAAAAGACAGAGAGACAGAGAGACATATTCAGTAATAGTTTCTCGAAAGCTCTAAAAGTTTTAACTTTTATTAACAAGAATAAATACAAATAAATAAATAAAAAGTGAGTGAGTGGAAATAAATAAAGAGATCACATAGTGACGAGGTTCTTGGGGATTATCTGCTCCAGCAGTCCCATCAATAAGTCCATTCCCATGGGAAGTTCTCGCTGAAAAAAATAATTTGCCACTTTATATTAGGCAACTCACAACATCGGAGATAGCGTTTCCAAAGAGTAATTTAGACCAGGAGAAGAAGGCATCAACATACTGAAACAAAGGTTTGGTTTAGCATTGGGGCGCGTTTACCGAGAAGAAAGATTGTTGGAGGGTGTTGCTTTGGACCATGCTGTGACAGGAGGCAAGGATTCCGTTGACCATGAGCTGAAGATTGGATTTTAAAGATTCACGCACACGCACACGCACACGCACACATTTACTAACCTTTCCATTGGGAGTGAGAGGAGCATAGATTCCATTCTCCCTAACTTCTTCAATATCCAAAACCTTTGTCTTGAGCATCGTCGTCTCGTCCCTCTGTGTGTAGAGACAGTCTCCCACCCGTACGGTCTCGGCAAAAACGGCTTCCCATGTCACCTCAGCCACCGGCACAATGGGCACAGCGGTACAGGTGGTCTTGAAAATGTAGTGCTTTCCAGTCAATTTGAGGGTTTTTCCATCCTCAAGGGAGATTTTCCGGAACACGGCGGTTTTTTCAGGGTTACGGTGGAGCCACAGAGTTACTGGTGAGTATACCATCTAAAATTTTCGGTTTTGAATGCATTTATCAAAAATTTACGGTTTGTTCCTCTATGGTTTGAACCCAGTCATCCACCCTCAATTCGTCCATCCTTCGTAGACTTCCGTCGATCAGAAGCACCTGAAATACACCATGTTTAGGAATCTAAAGATAATATAATGTTTTTCGTTTTTTTTATAGCGATATTCCGTGAGATAATACTTCTTTTCTTTTTTGACCATGAAATTTCATAAAGCCAGATAATTCGATTTGAATAGCCAAAAAAAAATTGTTTGGGTTTTTGCATTACTGCCGTGGTTGGGCGGGGCCAGTCTGGCAGTCTGGCCCAGTGCGCACACCCTGCTAAACACCGGGCAGTTTTTCAAGTGATTGTAAAATCCCTATTTTTGAAAATTTTGTATTTATGCATCACACATATTTTTCACATGTTTCTTGTATTTTTGACACCAAAATTACCTTAAAAATAAAAAATACACTTTTAAATGGCCTCGGGAAAAATTATTCTAAATCGGCATTTGGCAATGGAACGCCAAACCCGCCCAAAAAACGTGAAACATTTTTTAAAAAATTAATATACTTTGTTTTACTTTTTACAATAGTAAACAATGCTTGCAAGGTTTTTACAGACATTTTGCTTAATATAGTGATGCCCTGCCAAAATATAGGCCGCCAAAGTAGAAAAAACGCGATAACTTTTTTCGGAGATGAATTTTCGATTTTATTTTTTTATGTTGTGTAAAATATTGTACCAATTATGGCAGTCTAGGTCACTTTAGTGCTCCGGGCCTAATTTGGAAATTATGCCAAAAAAACGGGAAAAATAGCGTTTTTCTCCGATATATTGATTGAATTTTGTATTTTGACCTACTTCATCGCTTTTCTCGCGGAGGCCCCTGAAAATGCTTCAGAATTACCTGAGTATCAGCTGAGAAGCAGTAGTAGGCTCCAGGAGCGGCAGGTCCAGGATTGTAGTAGGCTGGGGCCTGAGGCTAAAATCAAAGGTTACTTCGATTCAAAAGACAAACAAAAGGCAAAAACTTAAAATTTGCTGTTAGAACAACAAAAAGAAGGGGTTGATGTTAAATCAATTAGTAAAAGCAAGGTTATAAAATGGTTGTTACCCCGCAACACTGGGGAGCGATCGAAGGAACAGGGTTGTAGTGGGCGAGGGGGTAAGAAGGAGTTGGTGCCGTAGGGTAGGCGTCGATTGGAGTAGGCCACAGAGAATTTTCCTTGAATTGGGTTAAAAGAAATGTTACTTTGTTTATAGAAAGTAGTTTTAAGTAGTTTTGTAATGTACATGCCTTTAGTTCATTAAAAGGAGAGAACGTTACACTTTAAGGTTATTAGGAAAAGTTATCGTTATGGCCTAATTTTACCGTTAGCTCATTGAAAGGAAAGTACCTTAACGTTATACCTAACGTTAGTTAGACCTTAACATTAGACCGTCAGGTCATTAGAAGAGTTAATTTAGAGCTTAACGTTGTACCTGTAAGTCTTAACGACTTTAACGTTATATCTTAGCACTGGATTAAGTCATTAGAGGGAATTAACTAACGTTAGGCCTTAATTGTGTTGTGATGTTAGACAGTAAGATAGATAATATAAACGAAAGACAAAGTAAGTTGGTGTTGTGCGAAAGATGCCCTGGTTAAGTAAACACTTTAGTAAGTTCCTTAAGACGTTAAGGTCTTAATTTACGTTCAAATGATACATTCGGTAGATAACAGATTATGTTTTTTGTGAATTCCTTGAAGGGACCGTCAGGGGCCTTTTGCAAGTTTGTTTTATTTTATTTTTTATATTTTATAGTTTTAGATTTCCATAACCATTTTTTTAAACTTTAATATAGAATTAGTGAATTATTTTGTCCCAACGGCTGAAAAATTTTGTTCCAACGCAGAACCAACGCCGTGGTATTTACACAAAAGTGTGCGCAAATCAGCACGCTGGCACTCTGCCAAAATTTTCTTCGCGGCATTTCAACCTGGTTTTAGTTTTAGCTCTAAAAGTGTATTTTAATGCTTTTTCACTTTTTACGGTATTTAAAATAATCACACGCTAAAAAACTGCCGTAAATTAGGTGAAAATGCATACAAATTTAACTGGTAGCCGAGTATGCTGTGGAAAAAGGGTCTCAACGGCGTTTCTCGTTCTGTCTGCGTCTCTCATCGAGAGATTCGATCGTCGCAGCCAAATCATTTCAACAGATTCACAAGGGGTAGTCGCCGGTTGTCGTAATCGTAGGTGGTGCCACGGATTTTATTACCGTTGGGTACTATCCATATTAATATATATCATAAAAAGGCCCCTGACGATCCCTTTAAGAATCGTTCTTAAAAGTTTGAAGACGTAAATACCATTGTGTTAGGTTACACCTTACAAATTTCGTAAGTTCCTTTAGGTACTTTAAATTTTAGTCGTGCAAAACTGTTAGGGTTAACTCTTTAAACCAACCGCGTAAGGAGCCTGAGCGGGTTGCTGGGGAGGCGGGGCCTAAAGTGACATTATCAATTTGAGTTGAATTTTTAACTTACAACGGGAGCAGGGGTTTGGTCAACAGGAGGCTGGGCCGAGTCCTGATTCGTCTGTTGCAGCATTTGATCCACAGAGAAGGGGCCTTCGATGTTCTGAAGTTGAAGTAAGAATGCAATAACTTCAATTTTTCAGCTTACATTAGCAGGCAGGGGGAAAGGATCGGAGGCCGTGGCTGTAGGAGCCTGAAGGGCCAGTCGGTTGAAATTTCTTCCTAAAATAACATTTGATGTTTCCGAAAAACGATTTCTCACTTGTTGGCAGGGGAAGGCAAGGGAACCTGCGCATCTTAACCTCGTACATCACACTTCCGTCCCTTCCAATTGTCTTCGCCACATCGCTGATATAGTCAAAAGCAAATTGTTTTTCCTGAAAGGGAGAAAAGGTTTGATAGGAGTGGCGTAAAATGCCTTCTTTTTGGCCTCTCCTCCGACGATGATCATGCCGGGGCCGACTGAAGCCACTCCGCGATCGACGGAGAGACGGAGGGGCTCGAAGGAGCAGCATTGGAGAGCCGTACTAAAAAAGAATAGGTTAAAGAGATAGAAAGAGACAAAGAGAGACAGTGGAATGAGACTGAAAGGTAAGGTAAAGAGACAGATAGCTAGACAGACAGAAACACAACAAGAAAGACGAAGAAGGAACAAGTGACGCAGAGATAGAGAGGAAAAATGGGACAAGATATATGGGAGAGAGTGACGGGAAAAGACTCAATGGGAGAGAGACAGATGAATAATGCGATTGAGAGAGCGAGGCAGAAAGAGAGAGTAGAGAGAGAGAGAGAGAGAGAGAGAGAGAGAGAGAGAGAGAAAGGGGGGGGAGAGAGAGAGTTAGAGAGTCAGTGAGGGATAGACTGAAAGATCTATGGAAACGGTGACCGTTAGAGAGACGGATATAGTTAGAAAACAGATAGTTCGAGAGAGAGAGAGAGAGAGACAGAGAGAGACAGAGGGTGTTGGAGGGGAGAGCGTTGGAGATACTGAGGCAGTTGTAAAATCACTCAAAGTTAGAGAAACAGAGCCAGTTATACAGACACCGCGACACCTGGAGAGAGATAAACCGTTAGAGATAGAGAGAGAGAGAGAGAGAGAGAGAGAGAGAGAGAGGGGGGAGAGATACTCTGATACTTACGGAGACTGAGATGCATTAAGAAGAGGAGCAATTCCTCCAACCCATTGATCATCCTGATCACATGAAGACGACCCATACGACTCCTCACATGTCTGAATATCCCCCATTTTGCAATTTTCAAGCTTTCTTTACCGCTGTCTGAGGGTGGTAGAAGTGAATGTCTCCCTGTTGGAAAGGAGGGATGCTAGCCCTCTCCTTTCTCAAGAAACCATCCGGATTGCGGTTTATCCTGAATTCTTTTAATTTAAATTTATGAAATTGACAAAAACCTGTAAAAACTGGCAGTGTGGCTGGCAGGAAGGCCGGACGGAGCCCATCCGAAGCAGGTGGGTCGGGCGCAGCCGAGCACGGGCTGGCCATCGGGAAGAACCTAAAACCAAAGGTTTAGAGCCATTTATCACAAATGAAGCCGTATAAATCCCTGTATGCACTTTTCGACCCGTAGCGTGATATTATCACTCCCGATGATAAATGGCCGCAATTCCATTTCGCCTTCGCTCCGATCAGGCGCTACGTTTCTAATTGAAATTGGAACATCGAGTGGCGTGGGACACGGGCGAAAGCGGCGGATTCCGCTAATTTCGATGTCTGGGAAGTTCTGATTTATGGGATAAATCACTTTCCGGTTCAGCTGGCAGGAGTTGCGAATGGGAATCATATGTAAAGTTTATAGGAAAACGGATTTCGAAATGTTCAAACTTACAAATAAGACCAAAGTCACTTAATTGGTTCTTTTCGAATGGTCAAGGGTTTTCAGAATTTGGTCCCGCCGCGACCACTGGCGGCTTTCATAGCTTTTTAGCGACCTCAGGCCACTTCCATTGCATTTGGCCGCTTTCGTTGTCTGTTAGCGACCTCAACCGCTTTATTTGCTTATTGAAGACCTTAGGCCGCTTTCGTCGCATATACGCCCGAAAACCGCTTCCATTGTAAATTGGCGGCATTACCGCTTCCATTGCATCTTGGCGACCTTAGGCCGCTTCCGTTGCTTATTGACGACCTTTGGCCGCTTCTGTTGCAAATTGACGACATCAGGCCGTTTTTAACCGTTGGTGACCTCAGGCCGCGTGAATTGCATATTGGCGACCTCAGACCGCTTCTATTGCAAATTGGCGACCTTAGGCCGCTTCTATTGCAAACTGACGACCTAAGGCCGCTTTCTCTAGAATTAGGCACACTCAGGCCGCGCCACTTACCATATTCTATCAAACTACACAATTCTATTGCCAAAACAAGATATATGTGCCCAGGATTCCCAATTTTCCTCCCGACCTCAAAACTGTAGGGAATAGCCGAATCTCCGCAAAACGAGGCGAAAACTATAGAAATCGAAGACAGATATGCCACAAGTGACCTCATCTGAAAATAAGTAATGTACGTGAAAAGAGAAACGGCGGGGAGAGATAGAGAGAGACATACATAGACAGAGACAGACACACACATAGAGAGAGAGAGAGACAGAGATACAGACAGACAGAGAGACACAGAGAAGAAGAGATAGATACAAGGAGAGAGAGAGAGAGAGAGAGAGAGAGAGAGAGAGAGAGTTCAAAAGGGTTGATCTTGTGGCGATGATTAGTGAACCGAAAATTGTGGTTGCGTTGCCGCGGGGAAAGTGCGACGGTGCGAGTGGGAGATTGGAAGTCGAGGGGGCGGATAGTGTCTTATAGGCGAGGCGCGGTATCCCATCGGACAAAAACTGCCATCGAACTGCTCTCCGGACGATCCTCCGGCCTGTTCCTCGGCTTCTTATGCTGCCTAACTATGGCCTCTTCTACGGCATTCTCATAAAACGCCCTTTGTTTCGCTGCGCTGCAAACGAGTGACCACAGTGATCAGGCACTCTGGGAATACCCTTGCAAAGGAACACAGGTTTTTATTTTTTGCCGAAGTAAAAGTTTACAGAAACAAAGCAGCGCACTTTCAACATTCAAAGCAGTAAATAGGCACAAAAATCAATCGACCAGTGGTCACAAGTAGCGGTTGGACGAGTCCTGAGGTTGCGAGGAACATGAAAGATGTTGTCCCCTTCTAATGGAAGCGGCCTGAGGTTGCCAGTTTCTAACGAAAGCGGCCTATGACTGTCCGTTTTTAACAGAAGCGGCCTAAGGTTGCCATTTTCTAACTGAAGCGGCCTGAAGCTACCAGTTTCAAACGGAAGTGGCCTGAGGTTACCAGTCTCTAAAGGAAGCGGTCTGAGATTGCCATTTTCTAAAGGAAGCGGCCATAGGTTGCCAATTTTAACGGAAGCGGCCTAAGGTTGCTAGATTCTAACGGAAGCGATCTGAGGTTGCCAATTTCTAAGGGAAGCGGCCTGAGGTTTCCAGTTTTTAGAGGAAGAGCCCTGAGGTTGGTAGTTTCCGAGAAAAGCGGCCTGCAGTTGCCACTTTCTAACTAAAGCGGCCTGAAGCTACCAGTTTCTAACGGAAGCGGCCTAAAACTTCGAGTTTTTCACGGAAGCGGCCTGATGTTACCAGTTTCTAAAGGAAGCAGTTAGGCACCTAAGGTTGCCACAAACTAAAGGAAACGGCCTGAGGTCCCCAGGTACAAACAGAAGCGGCCTGAGGTTCCTACGTGCAGCTGGAAGCGGCCTGCATTTTCTACGTATACCTAGAAGCGGCCAGAGGTTTCCATATACGAACCTAAGCAACCTGAGGTTCTCAAGTACATAAAGAAATAGCCTGAAATTTCCAGGAACACTTTGAAGCGGCCTGAGGTTCCTACGTATATCTAAAAGCGGCCTGAGTTCCTTCTGCTTAGAGGATTGTCACCTTTCTTAGTTATTCCATATCAACCCCAAAAAGAAGAAGTCGGAAGAGGACTAGGCCTAATCTAGAGATCCGTAAGGCGAAGTGCGTGTCCTCTACCCGCCACACTCTCATCCATCTTCTGCAGATGAGCGAATCCTTGTCAAGCCCGAATTTCTGTTCCAATACAGAACGGACGTCGCAACGATTTCCCGGCTTGAAGATCAATCTTTATCTGAAAAAGTGTTGCCGTGCGCTTTTGCCAAGCTGGAAAACCACAAATCACAACGGTTTCTGGAAGAGAGCGTGGAAAGACGAACGTGAAACGATAAAACAAAGAACTACGCGTGTGTGTGTGTGTGTATGTGGTTGTGTGTGTGTATGTGTATTTAAAAGAAACTGGCAGCCGCTTTTAAAAAAAAAATTTGCAACCTCCGGCCGTCTCTGATGGAAACTGACAACTCAGGCCGCTTCTGCTGGAAACCTGTCAAAATCGTACCGCTTCTAATATAAAACTGGCAACCTCAGGCCGTTTTTAATAGACACAGGAAACCTCAGGCGGCTACTGATAAAGACTGGACAACCTCAGGCCCCTTCTAAAAGAAACTCAAAATCTCAGGCCGCTTCTAATGCAGACTGGCAGCTTTAGGTCGCTTCTGATAGTAACTGGTAACCTCAGGCCACCTCTGATTGAATCAGGTAACCTCAGGCCGCTTCTGATGCAGACTGGCAACTTTAGGCCGCTTCTGATAGAAACTGACAACCTCAGGCCGCTTCTGATAAAGGCTGGACAACATATAACTTATGGCCGCTTCGGATAGATACTGGCAACTTCAGGCCGCTTTTGACATTAACTGGCAACCTCAGGGCGCTTCTGATTAAAACCTCAGACCGCGTAAGTTAAGAAATGGTAACCGCCGGCGGTTTTGATGAAAACTGGTAACCTTTACCACTTTTCACTTATTGAAGTTGAGACTTGGCCGAGATGTCTCTTTCCCTCCCTCTTTCTCATCTTTGTTTATTTACCCTTTCTTTTCTCTCTTTCCCATCGCCTTTGTCTCTTTTTTCCCATCCCATCCTCATTCATTTGATCTCTCTGATCGTAACGTTCTTTGTCGGCCGTCGTTCGTCGACTCGCATAATGCGTATAAACGCGTCGTTATGCTAATGAGTGACTATCGGCGCAGACTGACTCAGCGACCGTTCGGTCTGCGATTCCTCTTTCAGCCACACCTTTCTGCAACGGCTGCAAAGGGCGCCCTTATGGTAAAAACGGCCTTGGCCCTGACTCGTCCTCTTGTTTCACGCCGTGCGGCATTTACGACGCCATTAGCACCGAACCGCTTATGCTCCGGTCACACCCACCGCATTAGGGTTACGGGGAATTAGTTTTAACTTAATTAACTTCCTTTTTTGCTTTTTAAAATTCAGAAGTAGCTTTACATTTCCGCTATGAGGGCAGCGAAAGTTTGGTTATACGGCAAACTTCAAAATGGATCCAATGGAAGCGGCCTGAGGTTGTTCAGTTTCTATCAAAAGCGGCCTGAGGTTGAAATTTTACGTCAAAAGCGGCCTGAGGTTGTCAGTTTACGTCAAAGGCGGCCTGAGGTTGCCAATTTCCATCCAAAGCGGCCTAAGGTTGCCAGTTTCTATCAGAAGCGACCTGAGATTGCCAGTTTCTATCAGAAGCGACCTGAGGTCGCTAGGTTTTATCATGGCGGACTGAGGTTGCAGTTTCTATCAGAAGCGGCCTGAGGTTGCCAATTTTATCCAGGAGCGGCCTGAGGTTGCCAGTTTCTGTCAAAATCTATCACAAGCGTCCTGAGGTTTCCATTTTACGTAAAAAGCGGCCTGAGGTTACCAGTGTCTAGGTACTAACAAAGGCGGACTGCGGTTACAAATTTTATGGTACTAAAAATTATCCACAAGTTCTCACAAACGACCTGAGGTCACCAATTTCTCAATAAAGCGGCCTGACGTTACCATTTTCTGCCAGAAGCGGCCTCCCACCACCTCCCATGACCCTGATCTTCCTCCGTCGTCCTTGCCTCCGTCCATGCCCGTGGGAACTGTATCGATCACAGCCGCATTTGCATGTCTCGTGCGCATTGTGCCCGTGTTTGGCCTCCGACGGGGGGCTGCCAGCCCTTGTTACCAGCCGCCGCGTCCGCTGTTACCAGCGCCAACCCGGCGGGTCAAGGATGCCTGTACGCATCCTGAACTCTTCTCCTCAATGTTTTCCCTTCTTTCCGGTTGTCGCCAATTAGCGTGTTACGGACCGTTGGTGACAGCCGACACTGGCACCCTCACTCTTCAATGTTTGCCTTTTATACCGTAACCGGGCAGATTAAACACCCAGAAGCCGTAAACCAATGACTAGACTTCCAGGAATGGCATGGAATTTTTTGTCGCTTTTTATATCTCTCTATTTTTTTCTTTCAGCAGTATGAAGATCGTAGTATCAAAAATGTTTCCGACAGCAACTGGCAGCCTCAGGCCGCTTATCTTAGAAACTGGCACCCTCAGGCCGCTTATGTTAAAATATGACAACCTGAGGCCGCGTGTTTTAGAAAATGACAACATAAGGCCGCTTTGGTTTAAAAATGGCAACATCAGGCCGCTTCCGCTTCGTCTCTCTGTTTCTCTCAAATACTCTGCCTCTCTCCCGCACCCTTTCTCTCAGTGTCAGTTTCCACCCCTCTGTTTTTCCTCTCTATAAATTGCGAAAGTCTCTCGCTTTCCTCTCTTCCTCACGTCATTTCTGCAAAACTATCATAACAATTTTTGGCGGGAGAGTTTCATTGTCTCTCGGTAAAAACTACCGAAAACAAAAGGATAATAACCATAGTTCAGGCACGCGGTCAATGATGAAAGTCCATTACATCATAGGGCCAATGCGACAGTACATACAATATGCAACATAAACGTTTTGCTTACAAGATGAAGATGTTTATGAGCATCGCTTAGAATGTTTCCTTTGTCTCTATTTATGTAATGATTATAATGGTCTAAAAGGCACCGATGGCCGCGCCGATTGGGTGAATCATAACACAGCTCGGATTTCATAGATCTCATCCGCGGACGAGACAAAAAGGCGTATAAACAGTCATCGTAAGGCCACCTCATCGCAATGGATAAACATTTTCCGTTAGTAACAGATACCCTAATCCGCTTCCGCTAGGGCAACCTCAAGCCGCTTCTGGTAGAAACTTGCACCCTCAGACCGCTTCTGCTAGAAAACGGCATCCTCAGGCCGCTTCTGTTAGAAAACGGCATCCTCAGATCGCTTCTAATTAAAACTGGCCCTCATGCCGCTTCTGTTAAAAGCTGTCAACCTTAGGCCGTGTTTCTTAAAAGCTGGTTACACGCCGATTATGTTGGAAGCTGACATCTTCAGGCCGCTTTTGTTAGACATTTAGTGACCTCAGGCCGCTTCTGTTAGATCTCAGGCCACTTGCTTGCCCCCCGCTTTGTGTATTTTAACACTTCCGAAAATTTTTGCTAGAAACCCCCTTTGTGCACCCTCATTGCCCCTATTCGTCCGCAGTGCGCCTGTTTTCTCGTTCCTTCTGGTATGTGATGCAATTCCCCTCTAATGGACCAGCCGGCCGCGATTGACCCTGATGCTCCCTTCAACCTTTGCAATACTTGTAAAAAAAAAATTGGAAATGAGCTGTCAAATCAATATTAATTGCACCGCCCATTTGCTAATGGCCCGCCTCCAGACTCCCAACCAACCCACAAAGGTCATCCTTCCGGTTGATTCGTGGCCGACCTCCTCCTTTTAAACCGTCACTTTTTGCTGAACTTTCCTATTCCCATCATCTCAAACTGCCACAAAATCAAAGGCCGTTTTCGGAGGTCGCTCCCGCCGGCTGCCGGCTGGAAATGCCTATTCCGGTCCTCAATCGATGCGATCGCCGTGACTTGGCGACCTTTCTTCTTGACTCTTCGACCGCACGTGGTGGCAGTCCATTCGGGACCATCTATAATTAGCGAAACCTGTTATGCCGATTGCGAAAATCAAGGGATTCATGTGAGAGATTTTGTCTCTGTCTCTCTGTCTCTCTGTTTCTCTGTCTCTGTGTCTCTCTGTCTTTGTGTCTCTGTGTCTCTGTGTCTCTCTGTCTCTCTGTCTCTCTGTCTCTCTGTCTCTGTGTCTCTGTGTCTCTGTGCCTCTGTGTCTCTGTGTCTCTGTGCCTCTGTGTCTCTCTGTCTCTCTGTCTCTCTGTCTCTCTGTCTCTCTGTCTCTCTGTCTCTGTGTCTCTGTGTCTCTGTGTCTCTGTGTCTCTGTGTCTCTCTGTTTCTCTGTCTCTCTGTCTCTCTGTCTCTCTGTCTCTCTGTCTCTGTGTCTCTGTGTCTCTGTGTCTCTGTGTCTCTGTGTCTCTCTGTCTCTCTGTCTCTCTGTCTCTCTGTCTCTGTGTCTCTGTGTCTCTCTGTCTCTCTGTCTCTCTGTCTCTCTGTCTCTCTGTCTCTCTGTCTCTGTGTCTCTGTGTCTCTGTGGTGTCTCTGTGTCTCTGTGTCTCTCTGTTTCTCTGTCTCTGTGTCTCTGTGTCTCTGTGTCTCTGTGTCTCTGTGTCTCTGTGTCTCTCTGTCTCTCTGTCTCTCTGTCTCTCTGTCTCTGTGTCTCTGTGTCTCTGTGTCTCTGTGTCTCTGTGTCTCTGTGTCTCTCTGTCTCTGTGTCTCTGTGTCTCTGTGTCTCTGTGTCTCTGTGTCTCTCTGTTTCTCTGTCTCTCTGTCTCTCTGTCTCTCTGTCTCTCTGTCTCTCTGTCTCTGTGTCTCTGTGTCTCTGTGTCTCTGTGTCTCTGTGTCTCTCTGTCTCTCTGTCTCTCTGTCTCTCTGTCTCTGTGTCTCTGTGTCTCTCTGTCTCTCTGTCTCTCTGTCTCTCTGTCTCTCTGTCTCTCTGTCTCTGTGTCTCTGTGTCTCTGTGGTGTCTCTGTGTCTCTGTGTCTCTCTGTTTCTCTGTCTCTGTGTCTCTGTGTCTCTGTGTCTCTGTGTCTCTGTGTCTCTGTGTCTCTGTGTCTCTGTGTCTCTCTGTCTCTCTGTCTCTCTGTCTCTGTGTCTCTGTGTCTCTGTGTCTCTCTGTCTCTCTGTCTCTGTGTCTCTCTGTCTCTGTGTCTCTGTGTCTCTGTGGTGTCTCTGTGTCTCTGTGTCTCTGTGTCTCTCTGTCTCTCTGTCTCTGTGTCTCTGTGTCTCTGTGTCTCTGTGTCTCTGTGTCTCTGTGTCTCTGTGCCTCTGTGTCTCTCTGTCTCTCTGTCTCTCTGTCTCTCTGTCTCTGTGTCTCTGTGGTGTCTCTGTGTCTCTGTGTCTCTGTGTCTATGTGTCTCTGTGTCTCTGTGTCTCTGTGTCTCTGTGTCTCTGTGTCTCTGTGTCTCTGTGTCTCTGTGTCTCTGTGCCTCTGTGTCTCTCTGTCTCTCTGTCTCTCTGTCTCTCTGTCTCTCTGTCTCTCTGTCTCAGTTTCTGTCTATTTGTCTCACTGTCTCGCTCTCACTCTCTGTCTATCTCTCTAAAGTTCCATTGCAAAAGCCTATATACTTTCTAACTTTACGCGATTCTATACATCGCTCTCTTCAAACCCTAGTTTGCATTCCCAAGCTAAACTGTGTTGTGTCTACCGTATCCTATCAGCAGCACCCATCGCTCGATCGATCGCCGCGAACGTCGTCTTTTTTCTTACTCGACACCCCTCATCGCCCTCGCAGAGGCATTCATTCATACTGGGGTGTTCGAATATTTTCGCTCTAACACGAATTTTGCATCCTTTGTTAACTTTTGAAAACGTTATCGTATCTCAACTCGCTTTTGATACATATCGCTTTTATAAACACATTTCCTTCTGTACTTTCTCACTTCCAGTTGCTATTTTCGAATGTTTTCCCCTATATTCGCGTGATCAGAAAGAAAATATCTTTTCTTTTTTGAACCTCCGTTATTTACAGGGACAACTCTTTTGAGACCACCACTGATAATTTGATAGCTTGAGTTTTTTTTTGGGATTCTAACATAATTTCAAATCAAGTGATTACGTCACTTTGAAGGGAAAAATCGATAATTTTCTCTGTTACGCTGGAATGTTCGAAATCGATTAGACCTTTAATGATTGCACGTCAATACGACTTGCCGATTGGAATGTATGACGTAATTGTGAATACACAATGGGCGAATTGTTCGACGCAACTTGGTGTACTTTTAAGCCAAAACGTGAAACAATTGGCAGTTTATTGATTAGGTTTCAAAGATAGGATGAGTATCTTATGTACAAAACAAAAGCCCGTTAAACTCAGTGCACCGCAACACTAGCAGGTCGTGCAAATTTTACAACAACAAAAAGACATTTTTGCGTCAATGACATTGTAGGCCCAGATCGAATAGCTAAAATTTGTACAGATTTTGAATTGGGTGTTAAACAGCGTGCAGGTGAGCGTGAACGCAGTGCAGATCCTTAGATACTTATATTAGTAGCAGTTTGAATGAATTTTCCAAAAATTTTATTTGTGACTTCGAATTAATTTGGTGCTAAACGTCGTGCAGATAGCGTAAACGCAGGTCGTGCTTATTACTCAATCTCCAAACTTTTGAAGAAATCATGAATACAAATTGTATAAAAACCTATTTTTCGTGCTATTTTTCAACTTGCGAAATGAAAATGCAGATTTTATCGATAGAATAGTAGTTTTCCACAAATTTTACAGTAGAACATTAGAGAATCTTGATGAATTTGCGGTTAGCCATAAAATCAGTGGCGCTGCGGTTTAAGTGCGGGTGGCTGGTAAAACCTGTTCGCCGAATTATCTACGGTGGAATCCGCGAGCGGAAATCGATTCGCCGTGTACCGTCGGACGATGACATGGCCATCAGTCATCCAAGCGACGACAAGGAAACACGCCGTGTTCCTCTGCACTACTCTATCTATGCTAATTAGAGCTATTTTCACTTTTGTAGTGGCATTGGAGCGCATTTACTTAAAAAAAAGTCGAAAAAAACGAAAAACTTCCAATTTGAAATTCAAAATTTCGCCTTTTTCGATAGTTTTGGAAATGTTTTGCTATTTAAGCGTTTTATTTGGGTTTCCATGACATACTTTAAAAAAACACATTTACAAAAATGGAAAAATAAACATTTTTTAAATTTTCCTCACCAGAACTCATTTGAAACGGCAATTTTAGAATGACAATACCATTTACCAATGCCTAAACTATTTTCATTTCATATCCTTCCTATTTTGAAACCCTTTTGCACTTTATTACCGTAACTGTCTGAAAATCGCATTATTCTCACTTATAATTGCAAAGTACGCTTTTTTATGAAAGTCGCCGCCAGGTGCATACTTCTTTCAGTCAGCCAATGCCCTTTCGGCAGCTGTCGCAAAAGGGCAACGCCGCCTGTAGATGTCTTTTCACGGCTGCTATTCATATTGATTTTTGGGCCTGATTCTGAAGTTTGTAGTTTGAATCTTCTAAACTGAACAAAAATAGACTGACATTGAAAACTTTAGAAAGCAGTTTGAATATAGCATTTTGTGGGGGCCGGCCAGTGGGCGCGGACAGTGGCGGACATGTGAGGGGCTAGCTGAGCGGTGCGCCAGTAGCTCAGTGCTAGAGAGTTCGGTTGCAGTAGTGAAGTTCCCGGGTTCGATTCCCCGTTGGTGCAATATTTTTTTTTCCCGAGTACCTCTGTGACCGCTAAGGGTACCTCTGAGACCGTTAATCGCGTTAAGGGCAACGTGATTATTTCCATTGTTTTTAGAGTTACTAATTGGAAATTTAAAGTTTACATTTGAAAAATCAGGTGTTTCGCTGAAATTAGGGTCCTTAGGGTTCCAATGATAGTTCAAGTGACCTTTAGGCCGCTGCAAACCGTGTTCTCCCGTCTTTCGAAAAAAGAAAAACGCCGACAAAGGTTGCAATTTCACGGCAATGTGCGTCACTTTTGCACAAACCACGTGTTTGAACTTATATATTTTGAAAATAAACACCAAATTCTGCTTAAATATACGAGTTAGTGCAATGAGATTTTGATAAATGTCAGTGATTATGCGCTACAAACCACACTGTTTTTTTTTTTACAATAACTCGTACCTCTTTTGAAGTTTCTTCCTTAAATTTTATATATTTTTAACTTTATAAAGAAGAAAGACCCCTTTTTTCTCTCGAAATAATTAGATTTTCGCTTGACTCTGTAGGGACTTAGCTCGGTACCGGTTCAAGGGGAAAATGTCTGGAATTGTAATAAATGAGTAGATCTTATTCTCCTGATTCAGAAAAGTATCTCATTTTCTCTTTTTGGAACAAAATGAGCCAAATTAAGAGCGCCTGCAGTTTGTCGAAAATATCGTTTGAATAGCGCGCCATTCTGCGTCTCGCTATTTCCAGCGCTATCTCGCTTTCTCTGCCGTGTAACCGTGCACCCTTTGCATTGTTCAATCGTGTAACCGTGCACCGGTGGCAGTCCAAAAAATATAAAAGGGTTATGTTTCAGAATAGTGACAATGATGTCTATTCAATGAAGTTGTTATTAAAAAAATATTTGAAAAATCAATATTACGTGGTCACTTTACAAGTCCACCACCTTACCAACCCTTTTAATTTCTTTGTTGCACGATTTCTCACGATAAGGCAACGTAACGCTCTTTGTTACACCGCGAATATTCAAATCACTAGCGCAATATCCCGCTTGCGTAGATGCCCTTTACCATTCGCCGCAGTGGGGCGGAGCTTGGCACCGGGTGGTGCTCATTCCCGCGGGGAGAGAATCCTTGCAAAGAACTCCGCCTATAAAAAAGTGTCTAGACGGTTACTCATTCAGTCTTCCTTTGTCTATTGAGTTTAAATAAACCGTTTCTCCTCTTGCCTTGACGACCTCGATGAATCGATCGGTAGGACGATCTCTAATGCGATTACGTGATGTGACGGACGGACGGACGGCCAGGGAGGACGTTTTCGCGCTCCCATGCTAAACAGGCTATTAATGTGACATTGCGGCCTTTGCGGTTTTCTCTGTTTCTCTATTCCTCTCACTCTCCACCCCTCCTTCCCTCACTTATTCACTCCCTCACTCACTCACTTCTTCGCGTTTCTCTATTGCTCTAGGTATTTCGTACTAATGCAACATTTTCAAGTGAAATCTCCTAATTTCCAGGGTGATCCTCCGGTCAGGATGATCGGCGCCATAGTTCCGTATGTGAACAAGATCCGTAGGTCATACGAATGCAATGATCTCATCGATAGGTAATCAATTAAAAATCATAATTACCCAATTATCCAATTATAGGCTAAATTACCAGTACACCGCCCTTATGGTTGGTCTTGCAGCAATGACTCTCGCCGCTACACAGTACGTCGGAAAGCCTATTCAGGTGAGTCTTCCCTCTCTTTCTCTATCCCTCTCTCTCTCTCTCTCTCTCTCTCTGTCTCTCTCTCTCTCTCCCTCTCTCTCTTTCTCTCTCTCCCTCTAAAACCAACTCTTTCCAGTGTTGGGTGCCTGCCCAGTTCACCGGTTCTTGGGAGAAGTACTCCGAGACTCTGTGTTTCATCAAGGGAAGCTACTATCTTCCCGACGACACCAACCCCGAAGCCTACTTTGTCAGCGAGGAGAAGAAGGTGATTCCACAAGTAGAACATAATTGCATCCTCTTTTTTAGACCATCGGCTACTACCAGTGGGTGCCCCTTGTCCTGGCCATCCAGGCCTTCCTCTACTTCATCCCCAGCTTGATGTGGAGGAGCTTCAACGATGCTTCTGGAATCAACGTTAAGGACGTTTTGGAGTCGGCCGCAAAGATTAAGAAAGACCTGACTGCTGAGCAGAGCAACGCCATGGTCGCTAAGGCCGCAGGACACATGCGCGAGGCCCTGGAGCTCCAGAGGGAACTCAAAGTTGGTTAGTATTTTCTATTTATTTTGTTGGCTTTAGTGCGTGTGCGGGTGCGTGTGCGTGTGCGTGTGTGTGCGTGTGAATCACAACACCATAAATCACTCGTTTTCCAGACGCTGCCATCTTCTCTAAGCTGAGGAAGAGCGGTTTCTTCCTCTCCATTCTGTACCTCTTCACCAAAGTCCTCTACGTGCTCAACATTTTCCTCCAATTCTTTATTTTCACCACCTTCCTGGCCGCCGACAACTCCATGTGGGGTTGGGAAGTCTTCACGGACCTCGTGAACGGTCGCAGCTGGGCCGAAACTGGCAACTTCCCCAGGGTCACCATGTGCGACTTTAATGTAAGTGTGATTCATAGGTAGATAATGATCAATAGAGAATATTGACTAAAAGATAACGCCACTTTTAAACTACTGACAAAATACAATGCAAATTGGGTGGAGTTGTGATAATGGTTGGTGCATGCTAAGCGGACGTGCAGTCATGTCCGAGTGGTTAAGGAGATTGACTAGAAATCAATTGGGCTCTGCCCGCGTAGGTTCGAATCCTGCTGACTGAGAAAACATTTTGCAGCCTAAACTAACCCCAAATTATCTGTTTTGGAAAATATCGAGCTTCACTATTGAGGCTTGTTAGAAAAAAGTTCACGATCTCCTATTATGCTAAAATTTGATATATAACCTTTCTATGGTCTGGATACACCATCGTCAAACTTTCTGGTCAAAATCGGAAAAAATTGACCTGAGTTACGGTAGGATACTGTAATTTTACGAAATTTGTCAAAACTTTTTGAAGTGTCGTTGTTTGCATAGAATTTAACGTGAACAGACCAAATCTAATGTTAGATTATCGAAGCTGCTCTGCATTTACGCGCAGGAGACTGAAAAAGTCGAAAAAGATACATTTTGCGTTAAAAACTGCAGTTTTTGGCGTTTTTCGAATTTGCCTTTAGAAACCGCAGAATCAAATTGTTTTAGTTAAATTTTCCTTGTTTTGACGCATATTTTGCAATGGTGAAGTCCGCAAAACTCCGTGAAAATCATGCTGACTTGGAAAATGAAATTTTCCATCGATTTGATCAGGAAAAAAGTTCAATTTCGGTAGGTCAAAACGTTGCCGTACTCAAACGATATTTAAATGTTAAATGAGTCCAATAGATTACTATTTTTAGTTATTGTGCACAAAGTTGGAGCAACATTGAGAGCAAAAAATAATTTGACCTACCGAAAGTGAGCGCTGGACTGCGCAGTGTGTTCTGAAGATAAAAACTTTGACCTTTCATAATCCAAAAAATCGATTTCACAAAATTGGTCAAAATTTTTTGAAGGGGGTTGAAATTTTCGTAAGGGTGTATATAGTATGTTTCCAATCGTGAGCTTCTTAAATGACAGCCAAAGTTTGGGTTACAGTAAAGCCGGTAGTAGGGTAAAGCGATTGCGCATCGCAGGGGTCGATCCCCGCGCCACCCGCTTGACAAGCGAACAAGTAGTCAATGCGCCATGGAGACATCATAGCGGGCGCCGCACGTCTTGCCCATAAACTTGCCCACCTGGGCGATTGAACAAAAAATAAGGGACTACCAAGAAAATGGCATTCCACTCCACCAAAACTTAATTTTAATTGTTTCTACATCTGTCGCAGCATTGAATGTAGCACCACCGAACAAAATAGAAGCCCAATCCCGTTGTATCGCTTCCAAAGCGATAAATTCCCTCGATATCACAGATAAAAGCAACTTTTATTAAGAAAATATATACATAAACCACAAACAATGCCAAAGAATAACATAATAACAATACAACGTAATACTTTTATTAGAAACATATCGGATCGCAGGGGGTTTGAGAATTAAGAAGGGTAAACGCCAAAATATGATAATACTTAAAATTAATATAAACTTTATTTGTTTTTACTTAGTCTACCGTCTTAAACAATTAATATATTTTTGTAAAATAAAATTTAAAGTCATGTAAAACTCTTTTTACCTTAAGCTTATGTTATTGAAGAGTTGAAACGAGTCGTTTCAGCTTTTTTAACCGGATCCAAGTGATTTTCAAGCGCAACCGGGTGAGTGGCTACCTCTGGGTAATAAAACGTAGATAAATTTCTTGGAATTCAATAAAATTTCTAAGAACTCGAAAAAAAGCTGTTTAAAATGGGGAAATTTGTTCATTTATTCTGAGTTTAGCCTCCAAAAAGCTGAATTTTGCCAGTTTTACGTCGCTTCTAAGCGCTTGACCATGAAACTCGGTATATTTTAGCATTGGCGTTTACCCTAAAACAATTTCATGACAAAAAAGAAAATATACTATTAAAATGGTTAAAAGAGCTGAACCTGGGGGAAAATAGCCGAATTCTGCTACAGGCGAGGTCCAACGCGCTCTCTGGGGCTCTGTCCACTGTCGCTTTAGATTTATAAATCTTAAAACTGACAAATTAAAAAGAAAACAAAAAAAACTAAAAAGAAAACAAGAGAATAATAATAGAAGAGAGCAATCACCAACGTGAAAACTCCGAAAAACCAATTTTGCGGATTAAAATCACATTATTTAGGTGAATTTTACCTTCCAAAAAATAAAAAAATATTTTTTACAACGTATAAAACAAAAAATAACTACTCAAAATAAAATAAAAGAATAAAAAATGAAGAAAAAATAAATAAAACGCCACCGGCTGGCAGAACCTGGCAATTTGCCAGCCAGGCGGCTGTCATTAACTTGCCGCGGCGGGACCCAACACCCCGGTCCTTTAAGAAATGGCCAAAATGCGTTCTTCATTTTAGGAAACGCACTATATATGGGTCATCGAAACCTTATAGATCAAATTTAAGCCTAACAGGAGATAATGAACTTTTTTTTCTAAAACATTGTTTTCCAGAAACATCGTCTTACGGCCGGTACATGTTTTTTTTTTTCAATTTTTGCCCGTAAAATCTATAATTGATAGAGTGAACAGGACAATATTTGTCGTTTCCCCGAAAAAAAGGAATGGGTTTGAAAATAACTACCATGTTAAAAATAAAACGAAATCTTCCAGGTGCGAGTGCTGGGAGCCGTTCACCGCTGGACTGTCCAATGCGTGCTGATGATCAACATGTACACTGAGAAGATCTACGTCTTCCTCTGGTTCTGGTTCTTCTTTATCGGCGTGCTCACCGTCATCTCCTGCATCTACTGGACCATCGCCTTGTCCGTCTCCAGCTGCCAGCGCGAACTCGTCTTGATGTACCTGCGATGCAACCGCGCCATCGGAGCCAGGCCGACCAGGGAGGAGGAACACAAAGTCAGCAGCTTCGTTAAGAACTTCCTCACCGCCGACGGAGTCTTCATCATCAGGATGGTTCAGGTACGGTAATAATCCACAATGCCTCATTAGAAAAGTTGACGCCCTTGTTGCATACAAGAAAGTGCACAAAATTTTGCAGCAAACCAACAGAAGTCACGCATCCCAACTTTTTTTAACCAAAACCAACATAAAATTTGGTAATGGGGAAGGACCACTGACAGAAAGTTTTCTGGCATGGTGAAAAATGAGTAGATCTCATTCTCTTGATTCAAAAAGTGTCCCATTTTCTCTTTTGGATCATAATGAACCAAATTAGGAGTGCCTGAAGTTTTGCCAAAAAATCGTTTGATTAGCGCCCCATTCTGCGTCTCTCCATTTCCCGCGCTCTCTCGCCTCTCTCTGACGTGTAACTGTGCACCCTTTGCATTGTTTATTCGTGTACACGTGCACCGATTGCAGTCCAAAACATAGAATAAGGGTATGTTTCAGAATCGTAACAACGGTATCTATTCAATGAAATTGTTATTAAAGGAATGTAAAATCAATTTTATGATGTTCTTCTCCTTTAAGTGTAACTGTATTGGTGCAGGACCGAGCGCCTTTCCTACGAGACCCAATTCTTCACAAGAATAAGTTTCTTTTGACTCTAGTTATCTGCAATTAGAAATTACCGGTTGCTAAACAACAAGCAGTTGAAATTTTCCGACGATTTGAATTTCCTATTAGAAAAATTGAATTGGTAGCTGTTTTTTTTTTCTACAATTTCACTGTTGCTAAAAAAGATGTCATTTCTCAAAATTTTGTGGCGATTCGGGAAAATTCCTCAGTAAAGTTGCTTTATTAGCTATTTTTAAGGTTTTCAACAACACCAATAATTCTCATCTGAAAATATGTGATAAATTTGAAAGACAGAAAAATGAGAAACAAGTAAAATTTGTTGGGTCCCGAAACGATTCAATCTTACTTGAAAGATTTCAAAAGAATAGGCGGTAAATTCTGTGCGATAAATGCAAAAATCTGTGCGCACGTGAATTCTAGGCTTTTATAGAGGGGTAACCGCTAAACATCGGGCGCAATAAGGCGAAAAGTGTTCAAACTGTGAAAATCCCTTATGAAATCTTGATCCAAACGCAAAAATACGTACTTTCGAAATTACCACCTTTTCCTTTAACGTCTGAAGGAACTCCGATGGCCCGAAAGCGCCAGGGCGCTTTGCCAACAACCCAGAACAAATTGTTATTAGCTGCTTTTGAAAAGTTCCAAAACTATCAAAAGCATTGAATACGCCGTTTTCGGCAACTCACAATCGCTTTTCGTGGCAGGACTCTTTGACCAAATGCAATGAAAGAGCGTGGTTTGGAAAAATTCTGTTTTAGAAGTGACCCAAATGCCAATTTTAAAGGCGGTGCACCCGCTTATTTAAAGAGTTACAGTAACCACTATGTTTTCAGTTGAACGGAGGAGACGGTGTCGCCGGGAAGCTGACGGCCAAGATGTACGAGTCGTACCTTGAGAGGTACGAGACCCCTCGGGCCGACTCTTCCATCGACTCCCCCGACACGACGGCCACGTTGCCCCGCTGAAGACAGCCACGACTCGCGTCACAAACCGTCCTCTTTCACTTGTTTTTCCTATAGCGCCGAAAGATTAATAAAGATACGTTACCACCTAGCCTTTTTTGCCTTGGGGTACTGTACTTTATTACATCGTCCCAGGACAACAAAATACAAAAGGAGATCTGTAGACATCTTACAAGTATTCACTGATGATCGCAACGGCTCAAGGCACAAATAGGCGTGGGTCTAGGTCTCCATGGGCTCTGACTCCTCTTTCTTCTCCTCCTTCATCGGCACATCCTCCTCCTTCGCTTTGGTGCTCATGTCGATGGGTTCCGCCTGATCGTCTGCGGGAGCCGGTGCGGGAGCTGGAGAGGGAGTGTCTTCTGAAGGCCCGGATGAGGGAAGCATCGGTCCAACGACCTTCTGAAATAAAGTCGAGTTGATAAACGGTATATGTTAAGCATAGGTGGACTGGAAGTGCTTGCGGTACCCACATATATAATTTGGCGTTTAGTTGAAATTTGAACCAGAAAATTAACGGGGGTTCGCGTTGCCTACGAGGTCTCATTTGGGCGGTTTACGCATCGAACCCCCAAACGTTCCGTGTCCAGCCACGATGTTAAGTTCGAGCAAACCTGATGTAAAAAAAAATTACGTTCGGAACATTTTATATTGAGTAACTAGATGTTGGGCTCAAACTTGTTGCAAACTTTGGTCGAGAAACCGTATGCTGGGACTTCAAGAGATTTTACAGTTCAAATTTCTGCATTTACAGTGCCAAGTTTTAACCCTGGTTATGCTTCAAATTGCTTGTTTCTCGTGACTAGGCATTTCTAGACGAGATTTTCGATATATTCAAAAACAACACTTTGATTTTAAAGTATTAAACCTCAAAATAAAAAAAACTCCACGGCTCGCTGTCCAATGAAAGCACTAGGCAGGTTAAAGGGCTATTCTCTGTTAAACGTCGGGCAGGAATTGAAACTTTTCCTATTCTTGAAATTTGGGATTTCTGGGTGTTTTTTATCTGTTTTCTGGCTTTAAATTAAATGAAGTTTCTAAGACAATTTTGGTGAAGCTGGAAAATCGCCCGGGGGAAAAAGATATAAAGCATAAACTTACGAATACAGCAGGCAATTTTTTAATCAGTCTTAATTAATGCACTATTGACGGAGAACTAGAGTCGAGGAATATTTTCAATTTTTAGTTTCCAATGTTTTAAAGTAAAATTGGTCCCACAACGGTTTGAGAAGGGGAAAATGGCGGGAAACTCATTTTTTTAATTTAGAAAAATGCGGTTTCACAGTCTAGTCCTGGAAATGCAAAGCGGGCATTTTTTTTTTCATAAAATCCGTTTGGGATAACTTGTAAACACAAGGCACAATTAAACAACGCGCAAAACTTCAAAACGAAACAAACTCACATCGATGATTGTGGCAGTTTCGGGCTCGGCTTGAGTCTCGGGTTTTTCATCCACTCCATCGACTTCGTCGACCTTGCCGAAGAAGTGCTGCTCGACCTTGCCAACCGAAGGATTTTCCGGCATCGGCCAGTCCGCACCAGATATTCTGAAATAACTGAAATTAGGGAGAGTAGCAAAGCGTGGCTTAAAACCACAAATTATTTGAGTTTTCAATATTTTCAAGTCTAAATGCTCACCTGACGCCATCTTCTGTTAGGGTCGTGACGACGTTGATCGTTTTGTCGAGGGCTCGGACGAACTTTTCCGCCTTTTTGTAGTGTCGGGACGGCGTATGTAACAGTTCACAAATACTAAAACGACAAATGATTAAAGAAAAAAAGAGATTTCCCACCGTTGCCATGTGAAAGGAGCTCCCTCAAACTCACGAGACCTCTCCACAATAAAATCATAACCCTGCAAAAAAGATAAATAAATCAGAGCTTTCCAGAAAAAAACCAACCAGCTTCAGTGGCGATTCTTCGCTAAAGTTCAGCTCCTCGCCCTCTTTCAAACGCGCACGATCTATCCGCAACATCTCGTCCATGACGAACTGAAAATGTTGTTTCAAATAAAAAAAAATAATTGTACCTTGACTTTCCAGACGAAGGCTGGTTGGATGACAGTCCAGAGGAAGACCGGCTTTCCGTGTTTAGAGGCCCATTCGAAATAACCTTCGACATCCTCCGAGGGGTGTTGCCGGATGGAGTTCTCTTCTGTTACGCGGAGTTCCGCCTGAAAAAACCATAGCTAAACACCTATAAATGTCACCATAAACGTATCGCTAAAATTGGGGTTTTCAGTCTCCGGTGTTTAACAAGTACTACGGAAAATAAGTAACATTTTTGTATATTAATCAGTTCACACTGTATGCATTTAGCGAGCCATAAAACGTCCTACTAAACAACTGCGAAAACACTATATTCTTAATAAAATATGCGCAAATCATACCACGGCGTAAGGTGCTTTCGTGAATGACTTCTTGGGAGGAAATCTTTAAAAAACGTGGCTGCGGAGCTTATGGTATTCTATGGATTCTCTTCGAGGGGCCTATGAATCGTATCCCTGAACAGCTGCGTCATGTCCACATATGGTTCCAACATAGAAGGATGTGAGGTATTAGCGGTACATACGTATTTCGGCGTTACTTAACTTTGCATTAACGGGCTTACACAACCTTGCATTCACTATACGATGTTTCAGTCGGCCATGTTCGAATTGTGATTGGTACCATCATCCGTTTAAATTAAAGGACTGCCTACCTCCTCTGGTTCCTTAAACTCTTTGAGAGCCTTGCTGTATTTGTCGATGAGCAATGGATCTGTTTCTGCCTTACTCGATGCAGGTACCGGTTCGACTGAGGGAGCCATCTGTGAAATCATTTGCTTTAAAATCTGAATAAAATAGATATAAAGAATGGCACGGCTAAAACCACGGAAACACAATAAACAATATATGGGAGTCTCTTTAATCATAGTGAATCTACGGCCGAAAAGACAAAACCTCCGAGCTATACAATAAAATTCTCTCTAGGGATCACATTACAAGCTGTCCACGTAGGGCACCTGGCTGATGTTTCCGTAGCTGGCGATCGACAGTTTCTGGCTGATCTTCTTAGAGGCGGCCTCCACATCGGCAGCTGTCACCTGGGCAATGGCGTTGACAACGGCTCCATCCTGAACTCCGGAAAGGAGCTGAGCGGAACGCTCAACGGAGTGCTCGAAGCTGTGGGCGGAGCCACGGAGAAGGTCGGTGGCGGCACGGGCCTTGGCTACTGAAAACGAACAAATTCAAAGGGTTTTCGACACAAATACCATTGACGTCTCCGACCTTGAAGCTCTTGAGGGCAGCGACGGCGCTGGAGACAACGTTGTGGATCTGGGATCCCTCAGCGACGAGGTAGACTCCAGCCAGACCAGAGTCCTAGAAAAAAAGTGTAAAAAAGAATAATTTTCTTTAAAAGCACCTGGTGAACGGCGGAGAAGGAGCTGACTCCGGCCTGACCGGCAAGAGCCTTGGTGATGGCTCCGTTTCCGGCTCCAGCGGAGAACCTAAAGCAGTCGTTTAAAATTCTACTTATACAAATTTAAAGCGAACACAAGATCTCTAAGGAATTTATAGCAGATTTGTTAACTTTTTTGAATGCGCGGGAACTACAGCGGACGTTGATAATAGTGGAGCCGCTGACCTCCACAGGCATTTTACATATGATTATGCCTGTTGTATTTGGTTATTTTAATTGTAAAATGTAAAAAAAATATCGTTAATTGTTAATTGTAAAACTTATTCCAGGGATTCAGGTAACTATAGCGACGTTGTAAAACGCTTAAATTTTTTATATCGTATTTCGAGAAAAAAAAATCATTGAAAACGGAATCGCATTTTCACACAATTTCGAATTAAATTTGACTTTGTCTTGCAAAAGCAGCAATTTCATGTCATGCGATATTCCAATATTCTGACCAAAAACATCTCAATGCGGATCAAAAATCTTGAATATTATTTTCAATGCTTTTTTTTCGAAATTCGATATAAAAATGCCAAGAGCCAAATTCTTGACCGAAATCTGGTCAAAAAGATTGTCAAAACACAAATACAACATTTTTTCGCTTCAGACGAATTTGTTTGTTACCAAAGGATTGCTCGTTATCTACGCAAGTAGAACTCAACTGACATTGAGAACATTTCTGAAATTTCGCGGATTTCGCAAATTTAAAACGTTTTTCTATGAATTTACAGTCCTTTTACGTAGAACTGTAGCATATTCGGCAGGGAACTGTTTGAAGAATCTACCTGACGGAGGCGTCGCGTCCGAGGGCGTTGAGGAGAACGGCCTGGATGGCGAGGGCCTTGACGTCGTTACCAGCGGCTCCCTCTCCGGCCAGGATCACGTGGGCCAGAGATCCGGCTCCGTTGCGGCGGTACTCACCTCCCTAAAAGGGATAGTTTTCCAAAGTACTCGCTAAACGGCGGGCACGCTTCGAGATGATATATGCATAAAAAACACGAAAGAATACGGTGCCTTGTAGGGGCTGGCCTCGGCGGCCTTTCCGCTGCCCTGCTGGATGGGGGCGTGGCTGTCTCCGTAGATCACGAGACGGTCGTGCTCAATGTTGGAACCGAAGAGGACGGCCTGTCCAGAGACCAGGTGCTCAGCCTAAACCACTTTTCTGTTTCTACTACAAAAACGGGACTAACCGCGAACTTCTGGAGGGACTTGTAGCCGACCTTGCCGATCTGGTGCTTGGCGGCGTATGTGGAGCGAGAGAGGGGGCCGTTCCTGTAGGCGGCACGGTGGATATCGTCGAAAACGACGTTGTAGCCGACTTTGTAGGCGTTGTCGGTGCGCAGAGATCCAGCGATCTGGAGTATTTTTGTAATTAAAATACGAAAGCATATCAATAACCAACCTCCTCAACATCCCAGGGCTTCAAAGCGGGAGCAGCGGCGACGTGGCCGAGGATGGACAGGGCAACGGAGGTCTGGTCGCGGGGAACGGTGAGCGACACTCCGAAGAGGTCCTTGGTCGCGAAAGAGGTCTGAAAATAGGCTGTTAGACCTTTAAACAAATTGGAATTCGTAAAATTAAATTATAGAGCATTTTGGTTACAATTTCATTGAAAATACGTCGTTCCACGGTTCGCCACCCAATGAGAGCACTAGGCAGGTTAAAGGACTGGCTCCTGTTAAACGTCGGGCAAACTTTGGGAATCTTGCAATTTGGGCATTCTGGATGGTTTTTCCCCAATTTATTGTCTTTAAAGGGTAGATAACCCAATAAAGTTTCTGACGCAATTTTGGTGAAACCGGAAAACTCGCCCGAAAAATATATATAAAGCATAAACTCTACAACAGCCGGAAATTTTTCGGTGGATTTAAAAAAAAGCTTTCAGAACTTCTATGTATTTGCTATGCTTTCAGAAATTAATGCGATACTGACCGAGAACTCGAGTACAGAAATTTTTGAATTAGGAATAAAAAAAATTTGGTCCCATAACGATTCGAAGAGGAAAAGGCGGGAAATCCAATTTTTTTATGCGGTCCTTCTTATTTAAGAAATAAAGACAAACCATGTTTCCTCCGGCGACGGCAGCGCTCCAGACCAGGCTCAGGCCGGGGTACTTCTGGGAGTCGGATCCAACGGCGTTGCGCAGGTGGTGAACGAGGCCGCCCTCCGTGTTCGACTCGTAGCGGGATCCGGCGCGGAAAGCCAGGACCTACAATACTTGTTCAATTATTTTTTTTTATATAATAACTAACCAATTGGCTGAGAGGGCCGCAGTTGTCGACGGAAGCAACGGTCAGTCCGCTGGCGAGCTTAGTCACCTGCTCTCCCTGAAAAAGTACCTTGATAAATAAAACTCCAAGTACGACAGAGAAATATTGGCACGATATGAAAAACTCTTTTAACGTATCAAAATCACAAACCTTGGAGGCCTTGGCAGCCTGAGCGGCGGAGTGAGCTCCACGGATGGCGTTGCGAGACAGCATCGTTTACCCTAAAAAGTCGGTTAAAATTACAACAAAAATAACAATAAAAAAGGTATTTCTGGTTGGAACCAGGTATAATACAAAACAAAATAAACTTCATAAAAACGATTATTAAATAAGCAAAACGCCTACAAAACACGATCAATAAATACCCGCAAGGCTATACAAGACTACCTAATGAGCGCAAAGGGAACTATTTCGGTCGTTCTTCTTTCTCCACTTCTCTCGCGACAAAGTTGGCCGAAGGAGCCGTGGGCCGGGGACGGAACAACGCGTATTTGATCTTCTCCGCGGGGCTTTTCTCGTCGTCCAACAGCTTGGATTCATCGTTTCTCATCTGAAATTTTTAAAATAAATCAGATTTCGATAGAAACCAACCCTCTGAAGTGTGACTTTGTAGACCTGGCCGTTGCCGTCGACTGCGAAAATCGAGTAGCCATCGTACCAACTGAGCTGGAAATGAAGGAATTGATTGGATTTACAAAAAAAGATGATTAGGAGAGTTTCGAGTTGTTCTAAAAAGATAAATTCAGTGACGTGTTTCTTGTTTACTACAAAAGCGATCTCAACAATGAAATAAACCTTGCGACCATAGGTGGACGTGAGGTACTCGCAGAAGGTTATTTGACGTTTGAATGAAAATGGCAACAAAACATAGCTGGACAGGCAGCGTTTGGGGCCTGGATACGTAAGCCCCCCAAATGGTGTGTCGGTGGCAACGTAAGCCCCCCTAGACTTTTTTCTTAACATTTTCAATCAAACACCGAAATACGTAGGTACTCCAAGCACCTCACGTCCAGCTATGCAACAAAATGGAAACGGGGGGTTACGTTGCCTTTGAGACACCGCTTGGGGGGAGGACTTACGCATCGAGCCCCCAAACGATCCCAGTCCAGCCAAGCTTATAACACAAAATATCGCGCTAGGGCAAAGCGACGGCTAACTGTTTCTTTCTGTAGCTCATGTAGCATACCAGAAGTCAAAGCCCCTCTTCGCGGGTCTTCGCGTTCTGGATTCGGCGGCCTTCGGCCGCCTCAGGGTCGCTTCGCGAATTAAAAACAAAACCGCCTTACGTAGATTAGTGCCTGAACGTTCGGGTCGGGTACCAAAGAGAGGCCGACTTTTGTGCTTCGCGCCTGAGCGGTTCCCGGCCGCACTCTGCTACTCTCCTCGCTTTCCCCCCTTCTCTAGAAATGGCTCACTTTGCCTAAAACGCTGCGCTGCTAACCAACAGACAGAAACTGCCAAATGTGTATTGGGATGAAGTAGTTGTTATTTTGAGGATGTTATCATAGAGAAATTTGTGGTATATAGGATACTCAGGCAGCCAAATTAACCGAAGTAGCTTTGGCGAGTACTAAATAATTCATTGCAAATCTTAAAGCTTGAAATACGCTAGTTCTCACGCTCCATTAGCCCTTTAAAACACAGGTAGTCCCCCGGCGCGTTGTGATAATGCGACAAAAACCACTTTTTCCATGAAAGCTTATATTTCGCTCACATATTGTTTAGATAATTGTAAATAAAATAGCCACTAGAAATGAACCGAACAGTATTTCATCTCCGGCTACGAGTCACTTGAAATCAAACTGTATCAAATAAGTCAATTTTTGTTATCGAAACCTCTCTTTTCGCTAAATGTTCCAGCAAAACCAAGTCAAACCAAAAACGTGGTTTTGCTGAAGTTTTGAAATCAAGTTCTACAAGTTTTACTAAAATTTAGCGGACTCACATTGTTTAGCCTGTATTGTTTCCGGAAGAGCTTGAAATTGGTGAAGAGACGGAAGAAGGAGACGTATTTCACCCGCCAGCGACAGCGCACGGTGCCGTCCTCTATCACTGGAACCACGCTGATCGCCTGAATTAAACGTATTAAAAACAACAAAAAACAGTTGGAATACCTCCATTTCGATGTGGGGGACGGTCATCTGTCCGAGGACGCTGATCATTCCAAAGTGCTGCATCAATTCATCTAAACCTCTGAAGCAGATGTTCATTCTGAAGGCTAAAAACGCACCGTTTCTGAAGCCTGAAGATCTGATCGTCACAGACGACGTCCTTTCGGTAAAAAGTGTAGTCCAGCCGTTGTCTAAACATTAGAGGTATCTAAACAAAAATCAATTAAGGCGAAGGTTATTACCGTTTCAGTGACTCGTCGTTGCACATGCTCCAGTTGTTCGGGAGCCGGCCGTTCGTGGCTAAAGTCGTACTGGGAGGAGAACCTCACAGCCACGCCGAAAGCCCCGCGCGGGCGGACGGAACAAGTCCTCAGCATTCTGAAGCAGAGTTTACAAACAAAAATACAATTTCAAACAGAAATTAAGCGGTACAACCGCATTTTGACACAAAAAGATAAAAATATAGCATTTATATCACTCTATACATCAATTCCTAGAAAGTCCTTTGTTTACAGAAGACCTCGTCTCTTTTGCTCTTCTACCAGCTCCTCCGCCTCGCGCCGCAACTGTTTCTCCTGCTCCTTTTTCTCAATCTCCTCCTGGGTCTCCTTTATTTTGGCCATCACACGGGCTCCTTCGCGATCGGCGGCCGTGATCTAAACAAAAATATAAACTTTAAAAAACAAGAATCGAACCTTCCGATTGACGACTTTATACACTGCTCCCTCGGCAGTTACATGAATGTCCAGGGCTCCCTCAACAGTGAGTAGTTTTGGCTAAAAATTCCACATTTTTAAAACACTTTAAGCAAAATTCCACCTCTTTCTTTGTAATGAATGAAGGGAAATAGGTCCAAATGTTCGATTCTAGAGTGGATAACCTCCAAAGCAACACAATGACGTCTTCTCCTTCGTAGATACAGGAGCCGATCCTCTGAAGGTACGCATAAATAAAGTAGTAGAAAGAGACAAACCTCGACCTTATTGTAGGGTGACAGATACCGGTAATACATCCTAATCTTGGCAATGTGGGAGTGCAGCTGGGACTTGGTGGAGAGCTTGTAGTTGTACAATTTGTCTTCGAAAGTCACGTCCGCCTTGCAAGAGTCGAAAAATGGCGACAGGCGCGATTTTAAGAGGCCAGGGGTCTAAAAATAACATATAAACCGAAAATTATGACACTTACCAAGTGTTCCAGCATCCAGTCGATCCGGAGCAGGGTCTCCTTCGTCGGCAGATTCCCTTTTGGTTTGGGGGTTTCGGATGAGCATCCGGGCTGGGTAGTAGACAAAGATCTAGCCCAAGTCGGAGAAGAAATCACTAACAATCAAAATATTCATACAATAGCCAGATAAACTACCTGGTCGAGTGGCGGGAACAGTTGTTCTGGGGCTCAGAAGTCGAGGAGCCGAGGAAAGAAGTCTACGGGCAACCACGACCCCAGAAGAACATTTGCTCGTCATAGGGATCTACAAATAAACATTAAAAAAGATACTTTCAAAAGGTCTACGAGTTAGAGTGAGAAAGAGAGAAAAAATGTTCCAAGCCACAGAAATTCACTTTGGTGTCACGTAAATACGAAAAATTCATTGTAATTTACTGAAATCTTCAATTTTCCACATTTTTAAAACAAAAAATTGAAGAAAACCAGCTAAAATTAAGCAAAAGCCAACTCATAAAAATTAAAATGGAATATTATTTTGAAACGAGCTTTACATAATTCCAAGCGTAAACAGCAAGCACGCGTAAACCGCAGGCGTGTCGTACGTTAGTACACTTTCGCGTTGGGCTGGCATCGCATGGACGCTAACATGGTTTATGAAATACCCATAATTTATTAAAGGCAAACAACAAAAAAAAAAAAATATTTATTAATTATTTATCTTTATTTAAGATGTAGACGGCTCAGGTAAAATATCTGATGTTGTATTATTGGTGCAAAGCTTTGTGACTTCATCTTGTGGAGGAAATAATCTTTTCGGACGGAGTCGACGCTGAAAAATGAAAGAATTAATGTGTGAAATTGACTAATAAAGTAGAAATTCAACTTTTAAAAAATATACATTACTTGAGTGTTTTCCAAAACTGGGCGTTTTGCCTTCTTCGGCGCCCAGAGGAGATTTGGGCCATTCGGGAATACGGAATCCATTTATCTGAAAAATTAGATTTAAAGTTAGTTATAAAATCAATTTACATAAAATATATAAAAGAGTTAATCAGTAAAAGTGAGGGAAAGTAGGCATCCGCTCTTATCTAAGCGTGGTTTCGTAATCTCTCCGGAGACAAAGCGTTATACTTTTCAGGAAGTCGTAAAGGCGTCACGGCGTCTCCTGAAAAGAGAGAAACAATGAAATTTCTCTGTTTCAGACTGTTTGTTATGGGAAATAGTGCGTGGGTAAGGTGACTTATTCTGTCCTTTAAGGACCCGACAGGACACTAGCCGGAAAAACGGGATTTGAACGTAGAGAGAACGATTCAAATATTTGAATTTAAGGGTTTTTGCATTTTAGGGGCAGAATGGCGTCGCTTAAAACAATAAATGAAAAGATATTCAGTGGGTGGGGTAATGGGTGCGGCAATAAAAAAAAAAGAAGACGAGTTGTCGCGATAATGACAGGTGGATTTCAGTTTTCCGTGCCAGTTTCGTTTTTTAAGCATGCAAAGATACCAGTGAGTTGGGAAATATTGGGAGTGAAAGGTTATCGGCGGTAGCGACTAACGCTAGTTCTCTCGGCGAATGGTTTATTTTGACGGCGGGAATGATTCAACGCCGCGAGTGATTAACCGAATGCAAAGCATGGGAGTTCCGCGTTTACGAACGGATACAGAGAGAGAGAGAGAGAGAGAGAGAGAGAGAGAGAGAGGGAGAGAGAGAGAGAGAGAGAGAGAATTCTGTCTTAGTCTCTCTTTTTGATAACGAACAAGGGACTCACTGCCGAACGCCTACCACCTGTTTCACAAAAGAGTTTTCTTGTCTCTTTTTTCGTCGCTTCTCTCACCTGACTTTGTGCTAGGAGCTTGGAATGCCAACTTACCAAAATCTCACTCACTGTCACACACACCCACACACACACACGCACACATACACACACAACACACACTCACACACTCACACACTCACACACTCACACACTCACACACTCACACACTCACACACACACACACGCACACATACACACACAACACACACTCACACACTCACACACTCACACACTCACACACTCACACACTCACACACTCACACACTCACACACTCACACACTCACACACTCACACACTCACACACTCACACACTCACACACTCACACACTCACACACTCACACACTCACACACTCACACACTCACACACTCACACACTCACACACTCACACACTCACACACTCACACACTCACACACTCACACACTCACACACTCACACACTCACACACTCACACACTCACACACTCACACACTCACACACTCACACACTCACACACTCACACACTCACACACTCACACACTCACACACTCACACACTCACACACTCACACACTCACACACTCACACACTCACACACTCACACACTCACACACTCACACACTCACACACTCACACACTCACACACTCACACACTCACACACTCACACACTCACACACTCACACACTCACACACTCACACACTCACACACTCACACACTCACACACTCACACACTCACACACTCACACACTCACACACTCACACACTCACACACTCACACACTCACACACTCACACACTCACACACTCACACACTCACACACTCACACACTCACACACTCACACACTCACACACTCACACACTCACACACTCACACACTCACACACTCACACACTCACACACTCACACACTCACACACTCACACACTCACACACTCACACACTCACACACTCACACACTCACACACTCACACACTCACACACTCACACACTCACACACTCACACACTCACACACTCACACACTCACACACTCACACACTCACACACTCACACACTCACACACTCACACACTCACACACTCACACACTCACACACTCACACACTCACACACTCACACACTCACACACTCACACACTCACACACTCACACACTCACACACTCACACACTCACACACTCACACACTCACACACTCACACACTCACACACTCACACACTCACACACTCACACACTCACACACTCACACACTCACACACTCACACACTCACACACTCACACACTCACACACTCACACACTCACACACTCACACACTCACACACTCACACACTCACACACTCACACACTCACACACTCACACACTCACACACTCACACACTCACACACTCACACACTCACACACTCACACACTCACACACTCACACACTCACACACTCACACACTCACACACTCACACACTCACACACTCACACACTCACACACTCACACACTCACACACTCACACACTCACACACTCACACACACATACACACACACTCACAACACACACACGCACACACACACATACACACACTCACAACACACACATACACACACACTCACAACACACACAACACACACAGCACGCACACACACACAGAGAGCGCAATATACATAAAATCGCCCGTTAGGTAACGTGGAACGCAGCCTCTGCCTTTCGACGTCATTTGCCCTAACAGATCCTTCCGAAAGGTCGGATCTCTTTCCTCTCCTCCTCTTTTCTTGGTTCAAGGGTTCATCTGCCCAACAGTAACATCTGCCCAACAGTAACGGATTCGTCGGCGTGGCCGGTGTTGTATGTCAGTTCTGAAGCAGGGTGAAAGCACAACATTCGCAATAATCACTGATCTTTCCCTGTAGTGCGTTTGCTAAAGAAGTGGAAATGGCATTTGGTTGATCAGTGCTGGAAAGAAGGAAAGGACGAGAAATAAGGAAAAGTCAGCGAAGAGTGCATAAGAGAAACAACACGGAAAACAGCAGGTTGGTTAGCCGAGAGACCGACCGATAGCCAGTTATTGCGAAGCCAAAATTTTTTAGAAGGCCCTCAGAAGGGAAGTAAAGGAAACTTCAAACTCTACTACCAGAAGTACAGTGACGGCGGCAGTCTCGAGAACATGACGGTCATGCCGCTCTTTGCAATGTTTCGTAAAAACAGCCTCAAGTCAGTTTTAGTGTACCGCATCGGGATCAAGTTTATTGGCTGTTCTCTGTACTACTTCCTGGAGCACTGAGACCCAAAGGTACCCAGCCACTCGGCGCTGGACGAACGGAAGCGCTACTGCCGTTACCCTAGTGGTGTAACGCACCGCCCTAGTACCTAACCTCCTTTTTCATCCCATTGTCTTTCCTCGCGCTATATTTCACCCTCCCTTACTTTCCTTACCTCAACGTTTTCATAAATAACCTTACCTAGCCTACCTTACTATACATAACTTACCCTGCCTTACCCAGTCATATCTTACGCTGTCGTACCTAAGTTTTTCGAAGACAGTTGATTGCAGCATCAACGACAAACCCAGTTGGTTGCAGTGTGTGTGTGTGTGTTTGTGTGTGTGTTTGTGTGCGCGCAATATGTCAGCGTAGGCTCAAGAGTTCAGCTCCTCTGATGGGTAATGTTCTTCACGTCAGTTTCATGGCCTTAGAGCAAGTGTAGCCGAGAAATTGAGCGACCGAAGGCTGTGTGTCGGTGGGACCACAGAGCGCAGTCCAGGAGAGTTTCCGTAGGCGCTCGTACCCTCCTGGTTCCTCAATAAGTAGATACTGCAGGTCTGGTCTCTACGACCCGCTTTCTTACGGGGTCGTTATATTTCAGATGAACCGGAACCTGCGATAAGATAGGCCTGCGGCATGGCCTGTTGCAGGATTCCTCTGCAACATTCCCAAACCCTTAGAAGTAGAGAAAAACCTATCCCTCCAGTTGAGGACAGCGGCGTGAATTTCAATTCAGAGTGCAGAAAATTGCCGGAGGCTGTGGAGGGAAATGGAGGCCGGCGGCGACTTCCGGCCGCCAATTGAATCCTGCTCTTTCCCATCACAAAACCCGTGCAGCATCGGAAATCAGGAGAGGCGGTGGAAGAGAAAAAACTCGGGGGAGGACTATCAAAGGCCACACTGGTCCCACGATGTATGCAAAATGAACTTTTTTGAAAATACTGGTAATCTTATCGACAGCAAATACTGTTCATAACAAATCGACCTTTCATATCACTGCGGGGAACACAGTTCGAAATTAAGGGGTTGTTTGTGTACTACGTCTAGACAGGCGCACTTTTAGATAGCGAGTTCAATCGTGAAGTTCTCCCTACGCAATGTTGTGAAAATGTTATTGCTTGGATTTTGAAGAAGAGTGAGTGAGTGTATGAATGAATGATTGGTGAAGAGAGATAAAGAGAGAGAGATAGAGAGAGAGAGAGAGAGAGAGAGAGACAGACAGACACAGAGAGAGAGAGTTCCTGTCGCCAGCCCAGCACCCACATTCAAAATGAACGATGACCCATGGCCGCCGTTGTCTTCCCATGTGCCCTTTTCGATGCCCCTGAGTTCAGCGGTTTCAAAACGGAGTCCCTCGTGACAACAGACTAGAAACGCGATGATCTGATTTTTCGGTGCAGCGGTTTCCTTGTCGATGACACTGAGATCACTTTCTGATTGTCAGCACTTTTGTGGACAGAACAGTGGCACGGAAAAAATGACCGGAGCTTGCATTTCCGTTCCTCTAACCACATTTGGTTAAGCAATCTCCGAACTGACCAAAATAATTGACAGAAAATTACATCTCGAGTAGTCAGAATTTGCTCCATTCGATTTTAGCATTTCTAGTGAACATTCAATGGTTTGCATTGGACACTTTTATGAATGTGGGAATCACTTCAGTAAAAAAAATTCTCAGGGGATAGGAAACATTGACTTGTCCCCCTGACGGTCTCTTTAAGGGCAATACCTGAACTGACCGATAAGTTACGCGAGTCGTCTAAATAAACTCTATTTGATTTGAACATTTATATTGAAAATTTCATGGCAGGCAGTGAGTGCACATATAGGGCTTTTCAGTAAAAGATTGTGGTTTAGTAAGTAAAACTTTAGTAAGAAACAAATTGTAAGTCCGTAAACCTAAAGTAACGCCTATGTCTATGTAACGGAGCCTATGTAACCCAGTGAGAAAAAAATATAAAAATTGTTGCGAAGCCAATGCCGAAAAACAAGTCTGTCGAAAGTCAAAGTTTGCCATGGTAAATGCAATTTTTCGTTGTTTTCCTAATAAATTTTAGCTTTTAAGAAATAAGTAACTGCAAATCACATCTCGTCAGAATTAAGTGAAAAATCGTGTGATTTCCCTCCATTCGATTCCAGTATTGTCATTTTTGTGAATATTGGAGAAAATCCTAATTTCTTGATACAGTATCCCAAATCATTTTAAAGTTAATCAAAGTTTCCCAAAATTGAAAGTTCGGTGCGAGACCAAATCTCAAATCATCATTTTTACCCGAACACATGTTAGAGGTCGTTCAGCAGTAAGAGGCTACGATGTGTTTGGCGCGGTAAAAAGTACTATTTTTTAGTCCTTTTTATTAGCGTTCTCGAAACAACGTGTCTAAAAAGTATGCCAAGTTTTCCAAAATTAGTTCTTGGCGAGACCAACACTAAAAAACATTTTTTTACCCAGTCATATGCGTCAGGCCGCTCTACTCTACCACGTACCAAATACGCCTTAAATGTTAAATACAATTTAACGCCTTTTTTAAATAACGATTTTTCTTTTAGCGTCCCGAAACATTGTGTTCTAGTCTATCTTTAGTCATCAAACGGCTCGCCGTTCTCCTGCAGAAAAGACCGCTGCAAACTGCACAACTTTCGTTATCTGCCTTTCGTTTCCAAGCTTCCCCCCTCATATTCAATGCTCACAGTCCTTTAAAATGCTCATAGATCGTAGTTCCTTTTGGTGGCTGATCAGGAAGAAATTTGTGAAGACTTACTTTGGAGTAGTCTCGCAGAAGGGTCAAAGTACGATAGCTTGTGCTCCACGTCACCTGTTATGAACTTTTTTCCGAGAACATTCCGGACTGTGATCCCGGCAAAAAGAAAGATCGCCTTAGGGACGAAAATACTCTATTTTATCTCCGATCCCCCTGGCTTTATTGCCCAAGTGCATCGCACTTTCACCCAAAAAGACCACAAAAGACCTTTTCACATAGACTTTTATTACAACTAGCAATATGGCTGGACTGCGTCACAAAATCCGTGCTCTACACACAAAAACAACAACGCAACTACTGCACAATTTGACTACAATTGAACCATAGGCGCCGCGCGTTGGACTGAAAATACGAGATCCTTAGGCTTGTGTGTGAAGTTAGAGTGGGGGGTTATTAAAATAACGAGTAAGGGGTACAAAATATAAAGGCGATTGGGGGCGGATTTGGTTTGACGTATTATGTACAGCACTCAGTCGGCGACTCATCACTGGCGACCCGTATTCCGTGTTTGTCTTCTTCTCTCCTTCCCGGAAGGCAGGCTCAGGCCTCCGGCTGTGGCGCCGGCTGTGGCCTCTTCTGAGCCTCGTTCTCCTCGATCTGCTTCACCAGGTCCAGGTAGAGGGGGTCTTGGAAGAACCTTAAAAGAACGCATTATTAAGGGGGACTTGTTTTCTTTCAACGAAAATGGGGGCGGTCTTTCAATGAAATTCGAGGGCACAGTGGCATCCGGAACACTCTGGCTAACCAATCGGATTAGGCTTTATCAGACGGCCAATTGACAGCGCCATTTTCGGCGAAATCGTGACTAACTTTAAGGCCAAAAATGGCAAATTCCGAGTACACGCCGCCCTAATGCCTTAACAACGTAAGAAAACTTAAGCGATGTCCCGCCAACGCTTTTTGGTCCCACCACGAGAACCCTGTGCATCTGCATGTGTAGTGGGCGATAGAAGGAAGAAAAGAGACCCAAAAGAAGCGCGATTTTTGGGGATTTTTCATAGCTCTGTCGTTGCGGGCCATGTTCCCAAAACAAATTCGTTCCAAATGTCCCTGAGGGTCCCCCAAGGGCAAAAATGGGTAAAAAAGGCATATTCCCTCACCTCTTGTAGGAGTTGGTCTTCATGAGCTGCTCGATTTGCGTCTGGGCCAGGTTGAAGGTGTCCGTTCGGCAGCCGCTCTCCAGGGCCGCCTTGGTCGCCGTCCTCGTGTCAGAGTCGATGTTCACCTGCAAAAACCCGGGTTTCAAAGGGGGAAGATAGCTCAAGAATTTCCGAGAAAAAAACCACTTTTACGGTCACTTTCCAGCGCTCATCAAAGATCTCAACAAAACAATTCGACCGGTCGCAGCCACTACAACGAGATAAAGGGCCAAAGAGAGTGTGACATCACGCGACCGGCTTCATCGAAATAAGCGATAAAATGCGCTGTAGTAAACAGAAGGTAGCGAATTAATTTGGACAGCATACCTCGGAATGGAATAGCAAATTTAGCCAAGCGTGTTTCCAAAATTTAGCGGGAAAAAACATAAGGAGTAACCCTATTTCAAGCCCGAAAGATGGGGAATGTAAAGCAGCTCCCCCAGTCTATGAATCCCGGCCTCACCTGTTTCTCGGCTCCTTCGTGGATGTAGCGGTTGTAGATGTCGTGGGCCTTCTTCGCCGTGTCCTTTTTGCCCTCCTTCATCCGCTTGAACTCCTCGCAGTCGTTCCAAAAGTCGAGGTTCTCATCGCAGACGCCCTTCTGCAGGAACTGGTGGAACAGCTGGCGCCCGTCTGGAAAACCGAGTTTGCAAAGAGCGAAGAGAGGGAAGAGAGAGAGAGAGAGAGAGAGAGAGAGAGAGAGAATGAGAGAGAGAGAGACGAAAAAAACTCACTCTTGTCCCTGAGGAGGGAATCGAAGCACGTCTCCCACTGCTGGAGATCCTCGGAGGTGGGACAGAGCGACGAGTTCGACAGCGCCGTGTCCATCTTGTTCCTGATGTAGCTGATCGTTTTCGAGATGGGGCCACTGAAAAAATTATGATAATTTAATAATATTTTAACTGTCCAATTGTTTCGCTGTTGCTTACTCAGCGTCGTATTTCAAGGAATTTTCAATCAATCGCTGAGATCTGCACCAGCTGATTAGACAGACGAAATTTCCCCCGAACTCATCAATTTTAGACTACTTTCAAGTGTGATTTTTGTATTTTGCAGCTATAAAGTACTTTTTGTCACCAAAATAACATGAAATTTCATCGAACCTTTGGTGGTGCAGCTGCACTGGGGTGGCTGCATCGAGCATAATGTGGTAGGCGACGGAGGAGATGACAGTCATCTCGAATTTCAGAAAGGGAGCCAGTTTTGCGAAAGGAAGAATATCGAGTAATACTAGCGGAAAAGCTGACGGCTTCTTTTAAGAAGAGGCTGCCTGAGGCGCTTATCTGCCCGGCTACTGATTAACGGTGTGGGGTTCGCCCCCCGACCCGATTACTCGCGATCTGCGGACAAAGTCTCCCTTCACTGTTTTTGTCATGAAATTTCTATACTCACATAGGGAGAATGGGTAGCACACTGGGCAGGGACCATCGCCTTTTGGGCAAAGTCGAAGAAGGAGAAGAAGACATGGGGTGGCAGAAAAGCAGCCGCAGCGTGGCTTGCCAACTCAGAACGCCGCCGGCGGCTGGCGATAACCCGCACAAAGGAACGAAAACGGCTGGCAGGCCGTGGTTGTCGCTGACCTATGCAAAACATTGCATGTGACGAGGGACGCGCGTCACGCAACAATATTGCTGGGAATCGACGATTCGTCTGTGGGAAAATGGGGCTTTACAGTCGTTTCTGTCTGAGGTGGATTGAACTCACCGTTTCTTGGAGATGTAATAGCTGCGCATGGAGAGACGGTAGAGGTTGGGACGGCAGATCATACCCATTGTGAGAGAGTGACTGATCGAGGCGGCTGATCCGGGTACTATGATCCTCAGAGGAAAGGCACCGGTCGAGGCGATACATCTGCGCGCCCCGCCCATTATTACCTCCGGGCACGGTGATTAGATCCCACGCGGGGCCGCGTGCCCGGCGGACACGGGCGCAGATACCCATCCCGCCCCATTATGGGAATGAGAACTCTTGATAAGTAATGGAAAAAAGGACTCTTAAATTTTCCAAAAACGATCTTCGGACAATTTCCCCACGGGATTACTCCACGAATTAGAGAAAAGCCTCTTTGAGCCATCGTAATTCAACAAAATCGGTCTGATACCGCACAGTATACTTTCAAATCCGGTCTCAGCATGTAAAACATAACAAAAACCGATTAGAAAACAACTGGGATAGTATCAAGTGGCCTGAGGTTGCCACAAAGCGGCTAGCGGCCGCTTAACCAAAACACGCGGCGGCCTGAGGGCGTCAAAACGCGGCCGATACATGCCGCTATCACAGATTACTCAAAAAATGGTCGAAACCAATCGAAAGACAAATAAACCATTAAAGAACATTCGGTCTCGGGCAGAAAGACTGATACTGTCCAAATGCGACTCAAAGCGGTCTTAGGTTCGCCCATTTTCTTTCGAAATGAGCTAAAAATAGAAAATATGTTTATTACCATAGTGGAAACGGATGCCAGCCATTTTTCGAGACCGCTGACTCAGCGCTGTAAGACGAATGCTCCCATTCATCAAAAGCCATATTGCGGCGCTTCGTCCGTGCTATGCTCTGTAGCCACTACACTCCTTATCGTAAAAGGGTTGTGGTTAATTCCGAACCGAAAACTGACGTGATGCAGGATGATAAATCCCCTATATCGCCTCATTCTGCAGCAACCTTTCGCAATTTTTCGCTGATATTTTGATGAAACGATCACCTGAAGTACTCATAATCGTCGGCCAGACTGGGGGACAAAACGTCCATGAGTGGACTGGTTCTGCTGCCGCTGCTGCTGCTGTTGGTCGCCGAGCACACTGGCGCCGCAGCGCAACAGCTGACGTGCGTGTTTTCAGAGTCGGATACAGGGCGCCCAGACCACCACTTGTCACATAATATATCAGAAGCGAGGGTCGTAGAGCCTTTCCAAAAACAACTCTTCCCATCTTGAGCCCACAGGGAGAGCAACAATTACGGGGATTACGCGCCCGCATTGCTCTCTGGAAGGAGCGTCGGCCGGGCGACAAATAGCCCGCCGGAAGGGGAATTTATGAGACTTTCAAAAAACGTGGAGGAATTGATCAGCCGCGATGGGGACCACGTGGTGCACTTTATTCCTCGAAATGGGAAAAAGTAGCACAAGACTCATAGCATCCCGGTGATCCAAGACCAGCAAAGAGCTTCTTAGAGTTAGCGTAATCCTACCAAATCGGTCTGATACCGCACTTATTACTCGGGAGATCCGGTCTCAGTCTGCCAAAGAAGACAAAAGCCGATTATAGAGCAACTGGAGTGATATCAGGCGGCCTGATGGTTCCACAGCGCGGCAAGCGGCTTAACAGCGAATGTCAAGCGGCCTGAGGGCACCAAAAATCGGTATATACATGTCGCTATCACCGATAACTCCAACACAAGTCTAAACAAATCGAACGACAACTAAACCGAGCAATAAACCACGGGCGGGCAGACTGATTCTGACACACTGCGACTTGTGAAGCGGCCTTAGGTTACCCCATTCCCATTTGAATTTAAAGGGACCGTCAGGGGCCTTTTCGAATTGAAAATGGGAAGTATGCAAATCAAGTCATTTCAAGTGAAATCATTTTCTCCAACAGCGCTCCAGGCAACGGTTATTTGCAAAAAATGCTTGCCAAGTCTTCATTTGTATAATATTCTGAAAAGGCCCCTGTCGAGCCCTTTAAAAGAGATTCTGTCATTTTAACACATTCTTGTGGCCAAAACGAGACATTTCCTTGAAAACTTCCCAGAATGAAGGCTGGCTTGAAGCTGCCTCGGTGCATAATTCACGCGTTTCTCAAAGAGTAAGCGCGGGCGACACGAGCCCATCTCTGCCGGAATTCGTTGCCTTCGCCCTCTATTCGAATGTTGCATTGGCCAGACAACTCCCTGGCCCATGCAATAGTTATCAGCCAGGTCAGATTTCTAACGAGGGGGCCGCCCGCCGTGTGAGCGTATTCCGCCCGGCAAATACACGCGGGCCCCGCGGTCAGCAAAGTGCGCGTCCGGCAGAAAAAGTGCGGATGCACCGTGGATTGCAGCAGCCAGCCGCCAGCAATCTAACGTCCCCCGGGGCTTGTGAGGCGGGTGGGCCGGCGACCAGCGAGAACGGACCCGTCAGCCGTCATCAGTGTTCCTTCTCAGCCATTTGCCTAATTCGCGAGGAGAAATTCACTAAATGACCAAAAACAGGCGGAGAAGCCCAGCTAAATGGTACTAAAGCACGAAGAAGAGGGGATACATGGGAAACATCGACAACCAATGAATGCTTTTTCTAGAGATATATGGAATATCGAGTCTGGTAACACTTATTTCTGGGACTTAGGGTCCAACGTAGCTGATCACTAACCAGTGATTACAGGACGAAAAAGTCGATGAGAATTCTGAAGGCTTGTTTTACGATTTGAAGAGCAGCAGCCGCTCTTTCAAAGGACGCAATAGAGAATGACACGCGAGCAGTGTCAGAATCTCAAAAAAGACAAACAAAGTTCCCAACTTTTCGAGAGTCCTACTGGTCCGGGTTCTCAAATGACGGGCCGGGCCGAGGGATTCTTTGTAACGACCCGGCCCGGTTATGAAAAATTAAATTTTGTGTAAATCGGTACAATAATTTTTTAAACTGTTTAAACTACTTGATAATGTTTATTTACTAACATATACGTCAATATTAATCGTACAAAAAAGAATGTCAACCGAACGGGATCGAACCCTGGTCGTGTGGGCGGCAATCTAACTGGGTGGTCCAAGGAAAACGGGCCGGGCCAGGCCGACCAAAATTTTCCAACTGGCCAGGCCCGAGAGAACCCCGCTACTGGTTGAGGGCGCGTTTTGCAACATTTTCAGTCGGAAAAGTTGGCACCTTTACTAACATATTACCATGTGAATCCAAGAAAATTCATATTTTCAAAGGCTTCTGAAGACAGACCTGTGGAATTGCACCTTAGTAGCGGGTTCGTCCCCCATTTCCTTCACGGAGTGCCATTTCGTAAAAGGGCGGTCTTGGCGAGTTGGCGGAGGAAGGGGAACGCTGATCTTGCGGCGAATGTCGTGCATCTCTCTGGATGGGATATTTAGGAGAGAAGGGATATTGAGAGGCGAGGAATACGGAGAAGATTGATGGAGGAAGTGGTATTAGAAGAGAGAGAGAGAGAGAGAGAGAGAGAGAGAGAGAGAGAGCGCGAGGCGCTCTTTGCGCAAAGGTCCGCCGTGATTTGTGCACTCTGTCACACCGTGTGTGGTCTCTCCTTTCGCGCAGCAGCAGTCAAAACAAAAGGCAAAAAGTCAACGTCAATTTCGAAAAACCTTCGAATCCCATTTGGAAATGGGACCACAATGTTCCCTCCCGCAGGGACCAGCAACAACAAATATTAAGAGCGTTTCGGGTAATCTTCTCTCGTCGGCGCGGGAGAAGGGTTTAAAAAACTTGCGTTTTTCGAGGGCCTCGCGCAGCCATCGCCAGAGACATATTGGGTGGGAAGTGTTTCTCGGAATTTCAATTCGAAGCGTTCCAAAAAGGGAAAGGAGAAGTGAATCGACTCGTGTTTGTCGACGTGGCAAAGGGAATCGTCATCTCCCCCACAGATCACATGAAAAAGACAATGGAGACCGTCGTCATTCGATGGAGTACTTTCGTGTGCGAAATCGAAAGAACTGTAACATTTCCAGTTGTTACATAGATGATAGTACGAAAAGTACGACAAGAGCAGTCTTTGGAACAAAATACGCTGAACTTATCCGAAAAAAAAAATAATGTAAATATCACCGATTTCGGGAATTCGGAACATAATCGATTGATTTTTTTTAAAGTCCGTAAATCTTTGTATATTTGGCATGTTGGCAATCCTGGGGAAAAAAAGAAGAAATTTCCGGACAACTTTCGCAGCCAAATTCAATTCTCTTCAGAAAAATGAGGTTGGAGAACAAAACAAGTGGTTTAACAGGGTTGTCCGTTAAGAACAACGAGCTACACCATTTCTATTGAATTTTGAAAATCTATTTTTGTGGCCATAATGACCTAATTGGCTTCCGGTGAAAAACCTCCCAAAGATGGGGACGAGCAAAAAATTAAAATCAAAATTTTAATTTTTGTATTAGTTCGTGTGTCAAAACTACTTTCAACTAAAGTGCGAATGTTTTTATGTTATATTATTGTTAAGCGTGTAATATAGGAGGCCGTGTACGCAGCCAAATTGTCCGAAGTAGATTTGGCGAGGAGTATATAAATCGGTACAATATTTTTTTAACTGCTTTAAATTACTTAATAATGTTTGTTACTAACATATAAGGCAATATTAGTCGTTCAAAAAAGAATCTCACCGACCGGGATCGAACCCTGGTCGTGTGGGTGGCAATTTGACTGGGTGGTCCAGGGTTAACGGGCCGACCAAAATTTTCCAAATGGCCCGGCCCGTGAGACCCCCGGTTGGGGAGAGCACAGGATTTTGAACAAATCTTTAGCACGTTCTAGATGGTTGAAGAATTCTTTTCAAAATGACAAAAAAAGTGACCGTGGGAGTATTTGACACGACGAAATAGAAGGAGAGAGGGGGAGAGGAAGAGGGAAAGAGAGATACAGAGAGAAACACGAGCTGAGTTTCAAGAGGATGGGAGATGTGGCAAAAGAGAGACGCGGAGAGATACGAAGAGGGATGATGCTCTGAGGCAATATGTATTCGGAAGGCGTGGCGTCGTTCCGCCTCATCCACAGTCATCAGGAGCCGAGGACAATAACAGGAGAAGCGATAATTTGAAGCCGGGCGATGGTTTCCCTATGAAGGCGTCGCCGCCTGGAAGAGCCACGCCCCTCACGGCGGAGGAAGTGATGATTGTCGTCGCGAGCCAATTGCACATGCAAAACTCTGCTGCACCAGAAACATCTCGAGGGGAAGCGCCGACACTTCTCTCCGCGCGTCCAAAAACCCCTCAACAACACGAAAGAAGACAGCAGAGATTCCATTTTTGTGTGGAAAGGCTGGCACCGCCTCACAATTCGAGAGGTAATTAAGTGCAAGAGGCGGAAAACAACCGCTATTAATTGCGCCTCTTTCTCCTTTTTCGGGGGGACTTATCGCGTGCAAGGCCACCAGGACGTTATTTCCTTAAGGGGAGAGGAGATTCCGATTGGGAAAGAAAGGGCCCGAGCGGACTGCTCGCCGATTCTCGAGAGTTATTAGTCGGGGAAGAACGGACACCAGGCGCAACCAGTGGTCCCGCAACGAAGAGTCAGGAGGGTTACCGTAGGAATCCGTCCTTTAATCGGTCAGCCAAAAAAGTAGTTATATGACAGGAGATCCGATTCACGTGGGAAAAGACTACGTAAAATATGCAAAGGTTTCGACGTATGAGAATCTGATGTTTTCCTTTTGCGTGCTCGGAAATACCGTAACAAACAGTACTTTAAAAGTTGTTGCGTTATGAAAGGATTTCGGTTAAACCACACGATGGGTTAACGCCAGTCCTTCAATTCGGCAATCGGTCCGCCCAGTGCATTGGTGGACCTCAGGTGATTGTGGTACTTACGTATTTCGGTTTTTGGTTCAAAATGGTACCAAAAAATCAACGGGGGCTTGCGTTGCCTCCGGCTCACCATTTGGGCCATGGCCCAGTGGCCTAATTGGACAATCACCGCAAACCGCAGCGGCGGGGTGTCGCAATTTGACTTTTACCCAATTTTTGTAAAGGGAGGGGCCCGCCGCAAATTTTGAAAAGGTTTTCTAAAAGAGGAGTATGTCGCAAAACATACCCCTGCGGTACGTTGACCAGGTATGCCCAGTGGTGGGCCCTAGTTTGTAATTACAAACTTTTTATGTCAAGATGGTGGTGCTGGCGGTCCAAAACATCAATCGATATCCCAAATTCGATCGATTGTACACGGAAATCAATCGATATTACAGTATTTGTCAAAATTATATCAATAGGGGTGGGGTGCAGTAGAATCGAACTAAAAAGCCCATCCTTGGTCCCGCCTAGACGAAAACAATACTTGAACGTAAGGTGTTTGCGGTACCAACGTAATTCGGCGTTTGGTTGAAAATGGTAGGAAAAATAGAAGTGGGCTTATAGTCTTCGCCAATGCTACTTCGCCCAATTTCGCTCTGTGCGAATGACACCAGACGCGAATTCGCGTACGACAATCCTGTGTTTTAGGATACGTACGCAATACTGCGTCAGGGTTACATTTGCGACTCGGTCAAGAAGTTAAATTGGCGAAGACAATAAGTGTTCGAATATCGTACTCAAAACAGACCCTGATGGCCCCCTTTCCCACCCAAAATAACAAAATTTCCACTCACAAGAGCTTCCTTCGTTCCTCTTTTTCCTCCTTCTCCTTGACCTGCACCGGTCGCTTGTTGTACTTGTCGACGCTGTCCTTGGGCGAAAAAGTGAACGAAGTGGCTCGTCGCACGTGCTTCTGAAAAATTTTAAAATAATAATTGCCCTTTTCCAACAAAAAAAGGCTACTCCTTTTTCTAACAAAAAAGGCTACGGTGGTGTTTTGAATCCCACACACACACACGCGCGCGGCCATTTCCCGCACAACAAAGGGCGCAGAAGAAATATGCGAAGAAGGTCATTTCGGGGAACAGCCAATACGGGGAGAGCTAATGGAGAGAGAGCCGGGCTCATTCAGCCACAGAAAAAGGGCAGGAATGCAGAGGCCTGCGGCAGATTTTGCAGGGAAATTGGGCTTATAAAGGAGGGGTTTTTGGGTATTTAGGGGTAAAGACAGTCACGAGAACATATGCTTAGGTTTATCCCCTTGAAGCCCAATAAGAAAGATATCCACCCCAAATTTATGAAAAATGTACTTATTAAGATTTGAAACTTTGGGGTGAAAAATTCAAAGCCCCCTGACTTCAAGAGAGCAATTAAACCCAACTTCTCACATTTTTTGTGATGGCTCAAAACAGATTCAATATTTTGCATTACGAAAGAAGTGGGGTTTTCCGAAAAAAAAAGAAAGAGCTAGAACTTAGAAACAATTTCCAAACCCAGATTAGCTATTTTTTGTGAAAAAAAAGAAATCCGAGCTTAATTTCCAAAGGGGGTTTCCCATATTTTAATGCCCAAAATTTAGGGTGGGTATGCCAGTTGACCCCATCAGTTGTCAAGCTCCGCCAAATGCGGGGTTAGAAACGTCGCAAATTTAATTTTTGGCAAATTTTATTAAGTAAGGGGCAAATTTTCAAAGCTCGCGGCAAATTTTCAAAGCTTTCAATAATAGGGGGGGGGGGGGGGTGTCGCAAAATTGCCCCCAGCGGTCTGTTGCCCAGATATGTTTGTCCCTTTAGGAAAGTGCCTGGGCAAGTGCGCATAGGGTCCTGGACCACCCAATTTAGGGTATGCCTTCAATTACTGCACAAATTACAGTATTTAATTAAGGACAAAGGTAATTAATAGCCTAATCAGGCCGCAAAACACCTCAATTTCATTATTTTTGTATATTTTCAATTAAAAAACTGTCATAACTGACCGTAGACGTGGGCGTGCCCTGGTGCGGACTGCCGGCGCGAGGCTTGTGCTTTCGGTCGTTCTGATTGGCGTCGACGTAGAGGTAGGAGATGTCCTGGCGCTGCATTCCACTCGGACCGCTGTACACATCGTGCTCCGACGAGTCACCTAAAAATACAAAATTACCAAGGTTCCATTCGTTGTATTTATATTTTTTGTTAATATTATGTCCGCGAATTGACTTCAGTTCATGCCTACTTTCAACTCCACTGCGATCGCCTTCCTCCACCGACGTCAACGTCCGAGGCGTGTGGGAGAAGCGACCATTCCCTTGTGAGGAGGTCCGCGAACGCGGAGTTCGCCACGCTATCACTTCCATATCTGGGGAATATTTTGGATCAAGAGAGTGAGAGCCAGTGAAATATAGAGAAGAAATACGATTTGGAGAGTACTTAAAGGGACCGTAAGGGGCCTTTTCGAATTGGAAATAGGAAGTATGCAAATTTCAATTGAAATTTCAAGTGTCATTTCAATTGTCATTTCAAAGTCATTTCAATTGAAATCATTTTCCCAAACACCGCTCCAGCCAACGGTTATGCGCAAAATTAGCATACGATTGAAAAGCCCCTGACGAGCCCTTTAAAGGCAGTGTGCCATGAAAAATGAACGCATGTACGGGTGGACCTGTACACAGCGTACCGTGAGACGAGAGAGACATTTTCAGCCTAGGAAATGAAGAGAGCGGCATGCTAATTGCAGTTCAAAAATTTCGCGGAAAAACTTTGAAGAGCAAAATATGAGCAATGAAAACATATTTTTGGCAAAATATATACACTTCTGAAATCGTCTTCGAAAGGTTTAATTTTGTAAAGCATAAGTGTTAAATTCTGAGTTGGTCGAATTTTGGTGACACACTGCCTTTAAGGGGCTAGATAGACAATTTCCTATAAAAACGCTAGTAAGAACACGGTTGTAGTTCAAAAACCACTGAAACACCTCGGTATAAACAAAACAATCGTTAACGTCGAGTTATTTCATACAAAAATCGATCAATTGACTTTTGGGGTAACAAAAACGAATTGTAAGGTCGTTAGTCGAATTTCACGGCGATTTGAGTTAAGGTACGGAGCTCGTCACATTTTTGGTAATGGTTTAGCTACATAGAATCAGTTTTTTAAACTAGAAATATGAGTTACGTAAACTGGAAGTCTACCTCATGGAGACCATTTTTGTAAACATTGGCTACAAAGAAAAGGTGTGCCATCCGGTGGAAGTTAGGTGTTTGGGGTCATAGCTGTACAGGGCACGGAAGGTGGCTGAAAAAATAGGGTCCCCAAAAGGGAAGGGTGACTACAGTAACCGGTTGTTACTTAACTTTTCATTTTCGTAGGCGCCGCAGCTAGCTCACATCCAGGAATCTTAGGTAATCATAAAACTATAAGTAGACTTCCAGCCCCGGGATTACAAACGAAAGCCCGGTTATCTTCTAATCCTGGCTGATTCCGAGGCGGGTCGATGACTTCTTTGGTAAAGAAGGCTCGGGAATACACCAAGAACTCGATGCTTCACCCGATTTAAGCCACCATATTTGGGCAATTATTAGGTCATCTGGGTTACCTTGTGTTCGGATTCGCATCTTTCGAACGGAGGAGCGCAGGCTTTCGGCGGACATCTCGTCGGCTCTGGAGGCTGGTGACTGCGGGCGGCGCAAAGGAAAAGCGCGCTCATAAATTCGCGGAATTCGAGCACCCGGCAATTATCATTTCTGGTCTCAGGTCCGCAATTAGGAGGGCCGACACGCACCGATGACGAGCGAGGAATTTGTGGATACGGTAAGAAATTATGACGAAAAAGGAGTTTGAAGGTGAAAAGACGCGGGAAATCGGCAGACTAGAGACAGACAAAGCGGGCGTGTAAAGCGGTAGGCTGGAACAAAGGCGGCCGAGGGTGATAAGGTGAGACGGCGGTTCTTCTCCTTCGAAAGAGAGAGAGAAAACACCGAAGACCTGAGGGACAACGAGCAGCGACCCTTGATTCCTCCAATCAATTGGCAGTGCTTAAGAGGGCTTACGGTCGACGAGGTGAAAACAACACCAATGCGAGATTTTAAACCCCTCGATTGCACGATGAATTGAAGAGTGTAACCTACGCGAGAAGACGGAAGAAGGGCCGTTAAGAGACACTTCGAGGAGGGGAGTTCCTGGATTGACCAAGAAGCCCAAGGGGAATGAAATTGGGCAAAAAACCGAATAGATTTTGGCGAATTCTGACAAGTTAAGTAAAAAACCCAGAAAAAAAATAATTTGCTTAGGCAATGGCAAATGTAAGAAACTGTTGATCCGGGAGTCAAAGTGTTCTAATGATATTTTTGTGGCAAAAATGGCGCGAACTTTTAAATTTCGAATTTTAGCAGACATTTTTGTTTTTTTTTCATTCTTTTTAGGTTGATTTAGTCTTTTTCCCATTTCTTTTTTAACAAATCAATACATAATCGTCGCAAAGTCGAAAAATGCAAGAAACAAATAAAAATTTAATTGGCTGAACTTTTTTGGTATGTAAATATCTAATTTTAAATGTCAATAATTCTAGTGTGCTTCAAAAAAACGCTAAAGAAAAAAGGATAAATTTTTATGTTGCAAATAAAAATTTCTAAAAATTGTATTTAGAGCCCAAGTGTCCAGGGAATTTTACCACCCCTGAACACGATAATACTTTTGGAAATATCATCAAAATGTCAATTTCCTTTGTTGACCCGATAATGAAAGTGTTTTAAGGCTATTTTTGGTTATTATTCGTTGTAAAGTTAATATTAGATCACCAATTAAAAGGCTCTACAGTAATTATTGTCACCACCCGGGTGTCAACAACAACCACAATGACGTCACCAATAATTACATTCCAAATTTCAAAGTTCGGGCTAAACGATGCTGATCCAAGCAATATTAAAGGGAAATTCATGCGCTAATAAGCAAATATTTTTCGTTAAAACTAATGCAATATGTAATGGTACATCAGCCAACAAAGTTATGGCGAAAAATGTATTTTTTGTAAATTTCAGCCAGAAAACCCCATCTGTCGACCCTGGGAACGACATTAATGATGGGAAAATCCACAGAACGCTTCCAACAGAAAAGTTCAAAAGCGTTTTTCAAACTGCCGAAATCGCCGTGAAAGGGGGAAAGGAAGGGGGAAAAGGGCGAAAGGCAGGCTTGTTGCTGACAAATCGCCCACCGGGGAGTTCGAGGTGTTCGGTTTGTACAATCGGCTACTCAAAATACGCGCCCCACTCGTGATAAGCGACGCGCCAAACACTGCTTCCTGATCATCGACAGACACGGTCAAAACAACCAAAGCCATCGATTCCAGCTGACTGGTACTACTTTCAGTCCATCTGAGACCAGTTCCCACCTTTTTACTCGCCATTTCCACAAAAATACGGGGAAAATTGGCATTTTAACCGCTTTCTTGCATAATAAAAGTAAAACGTACTGGTGGTGACGATGTTGGGAAGGGTGGAGCGGTGCATGTAGTGGTACTGAGGGATGCCGTCCCTTGAAAAAGCACTGCTCGAAGCGGAAGACTCGTCCTGCAGTCTATCTCCTGCCTGCAATTGCACCAGGTAAGTAAAGATAATGGAACCAGCCGGCTGGCAGGATAAAAGATACCGCCACCCGGCTGGCAGCAAGAGATTTGGATAAAAATAAAGAAAAACCAACCGTGGAGTAGCCGGGCACCATCGAAGTGCCGAAGTTTCTCGTGGCTGCGGCGAATTCCTCCATTGGCATCTGAAAAAGAAACAATAAAAAAACGAATATCGTCTTTTCAAGAGAAAATCTATTTTTCACTCAATCTCATTATATAATTAAGTTTTTAAATAAAAGGATAAAGCATGTTACTTTATGAACACTTTCAAGGTTAAAAGACATTTTAGGCTTTGTAAAATCCCATTTTTATTTTTAAAATTCTTGAATTTCATAAAATTGTCTGCAAAATTTAAAATCAATAAGTAAACTTTAAAAAAAAATCAAGTTAAAACTGAAAAAAAATTAAACTGGAAATTCAAAATTTTTAAATTCGAGCGTTTCGCAACATCATAGATCGGACGCAAAAATGCACACAATTTTGATTTTTCGAAATTCCATAAAAAAAAACTATTTTCTAACAAAATTCTATGCTTTGATACAAATAATATGATAATTAAAAATAAATAAACAAAAATTTAACTAATTCGATGGAAAATAATTGATTTTATGGCCTGTTTTTGGGGGTAAACGCTTGGTAAGCGCTAGTTTTGTCGTAATGGACATTCCATTCATTGTGTATTCGCTAGAACTTCCGGATGGGAACGAAAACAATAAATGCACCGGTCGGGGTTCTCAAATGACGGGCCGGGCCGGTCGGCCCGGTTATGAAGAATTAAATTTTGTATAAATCGGTAAAATATTTTTTAAACTGCTTTAAATTACTTAATAATGTTTGTTACTAACATATACGTCAATATTAGACGTCCAAAAAAGAATGTCACCGACCGGGATCGAACCCTGGTCGTGTGGGTGGCAATCTAACTGGGTGGTCCAAGGAAAACGGGCCGGCCGGGCCGGGCCGACAAAAATTTTCCAGCTGGCCCGGCCCGTGAGAACCCCGGCACCGGTTGGCAGAGATGGACGGGCCGGCCCGAAAAGGTGCAAACAGGACTTTCTAAATAAATGACCTTGGAAAACCACCACTTTTTATGCTTACAAATTTCGAAATTGCATTTTTTTCAGTTTGGTTAAGTGGTTAGTAAATTTTGTCAAGTTTTTATTTTTATTTTCAATTTACATTACATTCCACGGAAAATTTTCCAAATTCCACGGGGGTTGTTAAAAGATTTTAAAAAAAACCACAAAAAAAAGCCGGCGGTCAGGCAACCCCCATCAATATCCCAAAAATCGATCAGTTTCACATAAAAATTCATGAAAAGCAGAATTTTCGAAGCGACCGAGAGACTGTGGCTTCGTTAAGTATACATATATACGATTTGGTTGCTACCATTGCATGAGTATAACTTCGAAAAAAAACGCGCAAAAATCTAAGTACAACACTGAAATATTGGCACGCTATCGAAAATTCACACGAAATATCATTAGCACCGACTACAAAGCATACTGAAGCTGGTTACGGAAGTGTGATATTTGTGTACCTCAGGGATAAATTGAGGCTTTTGCTTTGAAAAAAAGTTGACTCAGACCTGCCATCCCCCCGGTGTGCAATTAAAAGCAATCAGGGCACCGGAACAATTAGCGACGCGGAAAGTGTAACGAGGGCCGGGTCTCAATGGGTGGAGGCACCGGGGGTAACCCGATCCTCTCGACTGTTGGTGCGAAACAAGCACAGCATGTGACACGAGGGTTTCGAGGAGAGAAAAAACCACGGTCTGGGAACACTGGGATGAAGAACGACGAAGAGAAACACACGCGGAATGGCAGTGTGTTCGTGGGAAGAACGCATAACAAGCCGCCCCCACAGCAGCCCCGTGGGGACGTAACTGTTGCGTAACAGAGCAGCAGGCGAGAACTGTTTGCGGACAGACGGAGGAGAGGTGACGGCGATCACACGTAAGCGGGTTATGATCAGAGCCATAGGTGGAAACAAAGAGACAAAAACAGCAAATCTGAGAATAAAGGGGGTTTGACACAACTATACGCCAAATATACTTCGGCCGATTTGGCTGCGTACACGCCTTGAGTATCGCATATGACACGCTTTACTCTAGGAACGACATCAAAATATTGGCACGTTATTCCGAAGTAGTTTTGGCACGAGGTATGACGGTCCCCTCAAATTACGCACTTTGATCACAAATTGGACCAAGGGTGGGCCATAGCTTGTAATTACAAACTGATGCCAATAGGGGGTGCCGGCGGCCCAAAACATCGATCGACACCCAAAAATCTATCGATTTTGCATAAAAATCAATCGATATTGCTGTACTTGCCAAAATTATACCAATAGGGGCGTGCAGTAGAATCGAACTACAAACTTATGGCCCACCCATGAATTAGACAATTTCCAGTCACACGACAGTTTTTAAATAGGTATTTTCACTTTTTAAAGCCCAAAGTTCCATTTATCGATATTGTCTACCCCGTTTCCAGCATTTGGACATAGTCCCGAAACGATAAGCGCGCAAAACCGCGTATTCATTACATTCGCGAGTTTTGGCACTTTGCCAATGCTGTTCGTGGTGGGACCAATTCAACCTATAACAGTTTGTTCGAACCGGTTGGCAAAGTGCCAATGCCACCTTTTTTGGCAGCTTCAGTTCCTTTAAACGTTAAATAAGGAAAGGTTGTGCCGTTGAAAGTTTTCAAGTAACCGCCGTGCGACCCAAAATAGAGTACGCACTACAGCGAAACATTGGAAGGGGGACTAAGATTGGCGAGAGGACATATGAAATCATAGCTGCCTGGGTGCAATGCAATGAGGTTCAAAGTCCTCTGTGAAATCAGCTGGAAATAGCACCAATTACACGGAAATAGGCTCTGCGAGGGAGATAATCCGAGAGAAAAGCGGGGTGCTTTCGAGCAGGAAACACATAAAATGATTTCTCACGCGCCTTCAATGAAGAGAAATAGCCCAAATTACCCTAAAATTCATTGTCTTGGTCGTAAAGAGTACAGCCTTGAGTTAAGTTAAATGGAAAATATGAAAATTGGCTTTCAAACTGAATTTTCCATTGGTTTTATCCGAAAAAAACACTTTGCATGCAAAAAAAAAAACCTTCAAATAAAAATTTTCATTTTTCAATTATCAGATACTGTATTTTCCGTACAGTACTCTTCGGAACAAGCCACGTCTTTCTTCGCTACGTTTTGATCTTTTATCGAGACTTTTGGTGGCTGAAGCCCTCTTTAATCTTCGAAGCCCATGATGACAATTCGAACCCTACTGGCATAGGTCCGTAATCCTTTGGGTGAAAAGGTGACAAAACTCACAAACTTCTGACTCTTCCGTCTGCCCATTGCAACAAAAAAGCAGAAGTGGGCAGTGTGGGGATCGATGGAAGAATAGCCACAGTAGAGAGGGCGATAAGGAAGGTGTGACAGCCGCAGTGGACCGGCTGTCAGGAAGGGCGGAGTGATGAGGCCCACACCTTTTGATCTTTGAGAGGCAGTGGTCACTACGACAACTTTACAAAGACCGAAGGGGGGACAAATAAACAAGATTCTTGGGAATCCGAGACCCGTCTGACCCATGAATAACCGGCCACCTCTCTGACAAATTGTACAAAAACAGCCGAGAATAGCACGGTTTGACCCAGTTTTGATAACGTGGATTATTTTCCGGTGACGTGGTGCAGTTTCCCTAGTTATAAATATAGCTCGTCTTTGAAAGAGAGCCTTTAATTCCTCAGAAAACAGGGGATTTGAGACGAAATCCGCAGACAGACGTTTCTTCAGATTGGAAAAAAATTCCAAAATGGGGACTTTAGTGAAGACGATAAGAAACAAACGGTCTTAGGTGCGACTAAACAAGTCCAGACGTTAAGCGTTTTGCTTTACCCAAAATCTCCCAAAAGTTAAGCTTTACCCAAAAAAAAATTACCCAAAATTAAGAATTTGGGCAAAATTTTTTTAAAACATTTTTGTACTTATCGGGCGCTTTGTGCAACCCCGACGTTTAACAAGTACATCGCAATAACGCGTTTACTTTTACGCATACAATTTTGCAGCACGCAGAATTCACACAGTAAGCAAAATTAAGACCAGATGAAGATTGTGTTATAATCATGTGCCTGAGGCTATTCTCAGGAAAACGCAGAGGCATTCCCTTCGAAAAAGAGTTGACTCAGACCTGCCATCCTCGGTGACCAATTAGAATCAATCAGAGCACAGGAGTACAACAATTAGCGAGTTGGTTAGTGTAGCAAGGGCCGGTTTGGCTGCCAACGTTGACTGAGTATCCTACGTGCAACACACTAAAATGACACAAAAAATGTGCATGTATAAGAGGTAGCCCAGAAAGTCGGCTGAGCCGTTTGTGATAAAAATTTTTAAAAAAGACCCAAAAGTAAGATTTTGGGCCAATTTTTAAACATTTTTGTCGTTTTTGGCTTTTCGCAAGTAATTTTCCATTTACGAATAGAATTTTGTAGTGCTGCCATCCCCCACCATATATTCAATTAGAAACAATCAGAGCACCGCAGTACAACAACAATTGAGTCGAAAAGTGCTAGGGGGACCGGTTTGGCTGCTACCGTTGACTGAGTATCCTATGTACCGCACGCAATACTCTGAAAATCGGGCTTCTTACGGCCCGGGCCGGGCCATTTGGAAAGTTTTGGTCGGCCCGGATCGGCCTGTTTACCTTGGACCACCCAGTCAGATTGCCACCCCTACGACCAGGGCTCTATCCCGGTCGGAGACATTCTTTTTTGTACGACTAATATTGAATTATAAGTTATTAACAAATATTATTAAGTAATTTCAAGCAGTTTAAAAAATTAGTGTACCGATTTATACAAAATTTAAAAATTTTACTTTTTATATCCGGGCCGACCGGGCCGGGCCCGTCATTTGAGAACGCCCCTTAAAATGCCATAGAAACAACGGCACATTGTGTTTGAAATATTTTCGCCAAAAAGCGCTTAAGCTGTGATTTTTATGATTTTCCCAGCCACCCACCTGTCTGTGGTTGTGGAAGTGGCTTCCCCCACCGCCGCCGCCACTGCTGCTGAAGGAGGAAGTGGTGAGTCCGCAGCTGAGGTCGTAAAACTCCTGCCGGCTGATCTGAAAAGGCGAACAAAAGCTTCTCCCCCACTCAAGGGCGCCGCCTCCCGCCTCTATAAACGCCTCCGAACCTTGTGCTGCGGCAAATTGTTCTTCTCTCCGGACTTTTCGTTGAGCAGGAAGAAGCCTCCGTCCTTGAGCAGCACCTCGTCCATCATCGTCTCGTTGTTCTCCTCGTAGTGCCGGTGGTTCTAAACACACAATTACCCTCAATTACTCCCAGAAAACGCACGGAATCCTTCACTTTTGCAAACATTCTCGAGATGTGGAAGGTCATGCAGCCGATCATCTTCTTCGACTTGACGCCAGCGCTGAAATCCATCGATTATTCGTGGGGAAATCGGTGCATTTTGCATGTGCAGGGCTGTTTTTGGAGGAAATCTGCCCAGTTATCAGTGCTAAATTTAGCGGCTGGAGGCGTGATAAGCGAGGTCATAACGACCAGAGCGCCCGCGAGAACTAGCTACACACTTGAGCAAACACTTACTTTGGATGCTCCTGGTTCATCGCCCAAACAGAAATGAACAGCTGCTGGTGGCGTTCACGAGGGTCCACGTGGCTGAAAAAAAATTATAAAGTTTTTTTTTTGTAAAATTTATTAAATTTTGTAAAGCTGCTCCAAACAACTTTATCATGCTGAGAGTGCCACTGAAGTAGACTAAAATTGTGTGGTAGTAAATTAAAAATGTCATGTGTGCCCAAAAAAGTATCCTTTTTTCAATTTTCGCGGCAGGACCCAGTGCAAAAACGCCTTTTAACCAAGGATAGAGAGGCATAAACTCAAAGTTCTCTAGACTTTATAACGGGATTCTCAAATGACGGGCTGGGCCGGATCGACGAATTTTTGGGACGGCCCGGGAAGAAAAAATACAGTTTTAAATTTTGTTAAATCGGCACAATAATTTTTTAAACTGCTCTAAATAACTTAATAGTGTTTGTTACTAACAAATAAGTCAATATTAGTTGTACAAAAAAGAATGCCACCGACCGGGATCGAACCCCAGTCGTGTGGGTGGCAATTCTACTCTTTTCTATTCTCTTTTTTTTTAACTTGCCACTTTCAATGGGCTCCGAAAGAAAAAAAAGTGTAGATGCCATAACGGAGCCGAAAACGGGCTAGCCCGCCGACCTGGTTCAGAAAAACTTTACATTAAAATGAACCAAAAAGTTTCAAATGACAATTTTTTTAGAAATATGAAAGTTGCTTTAAAAACCTTTTAATGCTGAAAAAGTATCATTAAAACTGTCAAATGGCATACAGTAGCCAATTAAAATAGCTACAGTAACCAACAAAAAATTGGCCTTTCCAATTTCGCCGCAGGACCCACTTCCGAACAATCCTTCAACTAAACCGAGACCGTAGGTAAAAGTAAAAGAGAAGAAAGGACAGAAGCGGGCGAAATTCAAAGGCAGACAGGGCGCGGGAGGTCGCCGAGCGGTGATTAATGAGGCGATAATGGTTCAAAAGTTGCGAGCGAAGGAGGCGAAACAGTAGCTAGACCTTTAAAAAACTAACGGTCGAATTTACTTTAAAATTCAACCTCAATTTTCAAATTTCAGCCGTAGGCGAGCTACAACTGATTATAGTAATAAGTCCACAGAAATAACTCGTGGGAAATGCAATATCACCCACGTTGTTTACAACTTTTAAAGGCGAATAATCGCAAATTTGAACTGTTTCAAATGGAAGCAAAACGGAAAAAAGAGGTACCATTGGTCCCGTCACGAAAACTGGGAAATTAGTCACGCGTCTGCGTAATTTCTCAAACGAATGCGAACATCACATTCATTATCCCATTGTGACAATCAGTGTGTTCGTGCAATAACAAGCAGTGAAGAAAATCACGTGGAGCTTTGGAGGTTTTGGCCCCTTTTCCCAAAACTTTTGGGACTTAAGTTTCTCAGCCCAGCCCGTTTTGGCCCAACTATAAAACATAGTTGTTTGCTTGGGGTTATTTGCATGGGAACCTTGTAAAAATTGTTGGGGATTCTATGTTATCGAGCCACTTCCCTCATTGGGGGGCCTTACTTTAAAAGCCCCCTCCGAATCGCCCTCCGAACCGTTTCCAGATATGCAGGGCTTTCAGGGCTGGCCTAGGACCCTGAATATTTTGGGGCGAAACAAAATTGTTTGAAATTTTTGATTTTCGAAAATTGAAATTAATGTGTTTCTGACTAGTTGGCCAATGTTTTTTTTACAACATTTTGTCGGGGTTCTCACGGGCCGGGCCATTTCGAAAATTTTGGTCGGCCCGTTTATCTTGGACCACCCAGTCAGATTGCCACCCACACGACCAGGGTTCGATCCCGGTGGGTTACATTCTTTTTGCACGACTAATATTGACTTATATGTTAGTAACAAACATTATTAAGTAATTTAAAGCAGTTAAAAAATTATTTTACCGATTCATACAAAATTTAAAATTTAATTTCTTATACCCGGGCCGGCCCGGGGGGCTTTTACAATTTTTTTTTCGAAAAGAAAATACAGAAAAATCAGGGGGAAAAGGATATTTGTACTTGCAAATCAAAATTTTAAACGTTCGCGAAATTTTTTCAGAGCCCAGGGTCGCCCTTTCCCGCCTCTGTGCAGGAGTGTCCAAAAATTATTTCAAACGATTTAAAACAAAAGCTTTCATCTACAAATTTTACAATATCCAACCAACCCTAGCTGGTAGTGCCAGCTAGCTGTCACAACTCATGTCAAGCCATCCTTTAAAAAATAATTTGTAAAAACTCACAACTGGAAGGAGGATCGGAATTCGGGGATATTCGAAGATCTGAGTAGATTGGTCCTGTACGCCTGTACCGTCTGCGCCCTTTCTTCATGCTTTCTCATGCGCGAGGAAGAGGTCTGTCGCTTCCTGCTACGGGAGCGAATTTCCAGCTAAAAACCCATTTATCAAAAAGAAAAACAAAGGAAACTCACTTTAACATAGGTGGTCATGGGGAGATCGTACTTCTCCGCAAAGTAGGCTGCCCTATCGACGCCAACGGACATCATGCTTCCGTTAGCTGTGATGGTCAGGAAAAGAATGCCTGTAAAATGAGAATTATGCCTTTAAACTTGGGTAAACATACCTTTGATGCCCTTGTTACGGGCGATTGCCATATGCAGTCCATAGTGCTCTGGGTGGCAGAGCCCAGAGTCCTCGTGGTTTCTGAGGGTTGAGGTTGAGGCCGGGCGTGTATTGTCCCAAACACGGTCTGGGTGCTGAAATAGAGGGTTTGGGCTTGAAATCGATTATCATTGGTAATACCCTTAAACAAGAGTGTTCGGAAACAGAAGAGTTAAAAAATTTGAAGAATTAAGAATGTTTCCGTCGAAGTTAAAGATTTAGAGGTTATTTGGGAAAGTTCCAAGAGTAGCAAATTGAAGCGTAGGGAAACAGTTACGGAAAGTCTTTTCGCAGAAATATAAGATTTATACTCTTCGCCAAATCTACTTCGCCCTAATTGGCTGAGTACACGGCCTGAGTATCCTATATTGCATGATGTACTCGAGGTGCAACATCAAAACATTGGCACGTTGGTCCGAAGTAGTTTTGGTACGAACTATAGGAATATCCCTCCCCTCTAAAAATGTACAATTTACACAGGGTAGGGACGAAGATACTTTATGTTCGGTGGTATTCGTCGATTCTACTTTGGCCAAAAAGAAGCGTAACCTTTCGTAAATCATTGATTTTAAGTTAAAATGCGTAATTCGTATAACAATCTTCGAATAACTTGGCCCCAATAATCAAATCTGGGCATTGTTTTCACAGTCCTTGGGCAGTTAGGCAAACTCTGGGCTACTTTAAATGACAGAGGCCCATCAAATACAGAAAAACATAGACCGTGAAGTTTTCGGTTAAGGGAGTCGCGCCGAGCCGAATTTCGCACTTGGAGGGCTTGCGCCATACGTCGAATGTGGGGGTCGCGCAAATAAACCCCACGGGTAGCTTGCGACAGCCCTTTCTATTACAAAACTTTTCGAAAAATTAGCGACACACCGCTTTCTTTAACAGAATTTGACGACCACTTAAAATTGCGACGGCCTCCAATTTGGCACGAACAGTTTTGTGATGTATCCACAAAACTGGAAGTAGGAACGGTCAGGTCCATTTGTACGTCCCCTTTCCTAGGTTTAGCGTTCCCCCGGACCCAATCTTGTGCTGTAAGGTATTGACCACGTCCAGGTATTCCACTAAAACCCACCTTTTCAACCTCATGGTAACTTTTCGGTCTCTGAGGGGCCGCTGTGTTCAAGATATCGTCGTATTTAGTCAGAGCCATGCGGTTAGATGGGCGAGAGGGCGTAGAACACGCGAATCCACCCACGGAACTCATATGCGGGTTGGTCTTCGGCAACGGGTAGGATAACTAAACATGCGGGTACAGGGGTAAATTCGTCTATTTCTCAGGCCCTCTTTCTCTCTGCCTCACTGAGTCTCACTCACCTGCATGTCAATAGTGGTCGAGGTCTGTTGAGGCCTCCACATCCTATTCAGTTCCAGTCGGTGAGGAAGGCGCGAGTGGCCGCCGGATTCATGCATAATAGGGGAAACTTCCTAAAGAATGAAATTTTTAAGGCTTTAAGGCTTAAATCACCTCGGTCATCCTAATTTCGTGTCTCACAGGACGAGGGGGGCTGGGCGCCCTGCCACGTTGGATTCTCGCGTACATGTCGGAACGAGAATCACGCGGAGGGGGGCAGCCGTCCATTAGGGAGCTCTGAAAAACGAAAAAGTAATATTAAAACTTAAAAAGTAAAAACAATTGTATAGAAAAAAATAGTATTATTGTACTTTCGACTGGGTAAAAAAAGAACAAAATAAATCCATCCAGCCAGCTGGGTGTCACAAAGACGATCATTTTTTGGTGCCACCCAGCTGGTTGATAGGCGTAAATTCCCAACTTTTTGTCTCTTGTGGGTCCTACAACGAAAAACAACCATAAAAGTACTTAGTCCTTTAAAATACCAACCTCTGTGGTGTCCAAAGACGAGGAGAAATTGGAAGTGGAGTAGGTGGTTGAGGACATGGTGTCGAACCTGCCGTAGTTTCCGTATTTCCTGTAAATTCCTGTATTATTCGGAAAAACTGTAGCATTTATGGGGCAAAGCTGTGGCTAAAAGGCGCGAAGGCCTTTATCAGAAGAGCGCTGTGGTCATAAAGACCGCCCGTGTGTGCATAAAACAATTACACCTCTGGGGCTTCACACTTTTTACGAGAGGGCGACAGAGACATAATCAACATCGTTTCCGGGCTGGGCAGTCCTTTAATAATAACACAATATGTAGGCACGCGTACCTGGGATCTCTCACGCCTTTGCGCGTGGGTGGAATACGCGGCTCATCGTCGTCGCTGGGATATGAATCGTCGGAGAAGTCTGAAAAGAGAGAGGGGTTAGAGAGAGAGAGAGAGAGAGAGAGAGAGAGAAAGAGAGAAAGAGAGAGAGAGAGAGAGAGAGAGAGAGACTCACCTGACTCATACTCGTCGCCAACCATCACATCGTCACTGTAGCGTCGGGACTTGAACGGCGCGGGATGACGCGACATCGCCGCTATTGGACCTGGAAAAATGAGAATTTGGATAAGAAAAGGCAAAATGAACAAAAAAAGCAAAAAGAATTCTTTAAAGCTGAGTAAAACGTTAGGAGGTGCGTTTTTGGGTAAATATCTGATGGTAGGGTTCGAATCTCTTCAAGGGCTGGTCGCGGGCCGGGCCGGGAGGGCCCGCCTCTAAAAACTCTCGGCCCGAACGGGCCCGATTTCGGCCCGCGGACCTGTTTTCAAAATCGATTGACACGTTAAGGTGAAATTTTTCGTCATTAAGCTATAAAATTGCCTACAATTTAAATTTCGGATAATTATATTAATAAAAAAATTATTTAAAAAAAAGTATGTTTAAAAATAAAAATTACCACAAAAAGATCGGGCCGGAAAAAATTAACACAATTTTCGAGACAGATGGCTGGTTGGAAATATAAATGAAAACTCTTAAGATCAACATTTTTAAAGGGGACAAGGTTGTATTTTATTCTATTTTTCATTAATAACGAAACCCCCGTGTTTGGTTTACATAAAATCGCATCGGTAAAATTTAACTTTGAAAACCGACAATTTAAAAAAAAAATTCAAAATAAACGTAATGGTCTGTCCAAATGTCCGGCCAATTTCTTCAATTTCAAATATCCGCGCGTAGTTTGAAGTTTTGTGCAGTGTGGTTAGAAAATAAATAAAGGCGTTAAGAAAAAGGCACGTTCGATAGTTGAAAATTTGTATAACCGTTAAACGGGGGGGCTTATTTTCGGCCCCCCAAAAATAGCGTGGGTACTCCGACTAACAACCCCCCTCCCTGGCTTAAATCGCAATGGATAAACCTTAAAAATCGGAAAATTTACAAGGATATTCGAAATAAACGAGCCAAAATGGTCGCTCCCAGACTAATGGCCAAAAATTCAAGAATATGCTCGTAGTTTGAAGTTGAATCAAGTAGTTTAGAGAATAAATAAATATTAAGGCAAATATTTAAAAATGAAATCGAAAAAAGTTACTGTCGAGAGTTTAAAAATGGTATAGCCGGAGAGAGGGTTAGGATTTCGCGTAAGTGCTTATAAATTCAGAAAACCGATTTTCAAGAGGGTCAAAAAACGTAGTTTCTAAGGAACAGTTTATCAATGCATTGAAAACTAATGAACCTCCTTTGAAAAATAAGAATCTCCGTGAAATCCGACAGTTAGAAAAATCAATTGTTCCGTTTAAAACGTGAAAAAGCGAAGTTGACACCAAGTGTGAATATGGCGTGGTTGTATTTTGTGCCCAAAGCGGTGGTGTCTGCCGAGTGGTTGCGTGTGTGTGACCCGCGCGAGCCCCCATGTTCGGAGGGCGAGGCTCATTAGCCGAGCGTATCGATTGATCCCCCGCGTCTGATGAGGCCGGCGGCCGAGAGAGGCTATGTGATGATGATGGGGCCTGGATCACACGAGTGGCAAACAGATATCGCAACGGGAGAGCAGCTCCCTCGGTCAACAGCAGCCTTTTCCATAGGTTGAACTCAGCTCAAATCATGAAAATTTCACGAAAAAGCCGGAAAAGTGCCGTGAAATTTCGTACAACTAAGCTGAACGATACGAATGAGTTTCAAAAAGAGATGAGACTGTGAAAAATGAGGACTAGTACCCTGAAAGAGTAAGATACTCAGCCAAAGATAATTTGTCTTCTCAAAAGTGAAGGGCCTCTGTTTTGCTGTTGAACCTCCATAAACGCCCCTCCTAAGCTGCGTAGTTAAAGAAAGATACTCGGAGAATATCGGGAAATTGCGACTTTTACGGGCCGGCCCGTAGAACAAGAAGAAAAGACGAAATTCTTCGGGAACACAGCTGTTCCCACTTGCTACAAATGGCAGATGGTCGGCGGGTGTTGCCCGGCGGACATGCCGGCGGAAAGCGCGTCACTAAACCTGTCAGTGTTGGTTTATTGTTAGGTCCGCTGCGGGACCCCAGGGCAGACCTTTAAAAAACGCGCTGGTGTGATCTCTCAATGAATGTGAATTATACGGAAGGGCAGACTTCAAAGGGACCATCAGGGGACTTTTTCCACATTCACACGCAAATCAAATTGTTAGACATTTCGTGACCGTTTCATGGCGGGTTTTTGAAAAAAAAAATATGCCTGAATGAAACACGGGGCTGGTTTGAAATTCGAAAAGAGCCATTATAGTCCCCCCCCCCCCTGAACAGCAAATGTTGTCTGAAAGAGCCTTTTTTCCTTAACAAAGAGGATCATTGGCTAATTGGAACGACTTCCGCCGATTTTTCTGGCGGACAAAGAGGGGGCAGTGAGGCAGAAGTCGGTAAGGCGACAGCCACGCCATAAACTTTTGTGGGGCCGCAAAGCGAGCAGCGCAACGCCCAAACACAAAAGGCCGACTGAGTAATGGGATGAGAGGGGTTATTACAGGACAACACAGGCACCGAGCCCCTGATTAATCCCCTTTTTTCGAAGGCGGCAATTATGCAAACAGGAATGAGTGAACCGTGAAAAAGTAGAGGTGCTAGCTCACAAATGGCAACAGCAAATGTGACAGACGGGTGACAGTAGCGACGGTAATGACAGACGGCTGTCTCAAAAGCCACAGATTTGTGACAGCTGGTTGTTTCAACGGATCGCGGAAAATTGCAAAGCTGACAACCCGCCCGGCTGTCTCCAACTAAGGAGGCATAGCTGACAGCCGTAACTGACGAAGAAAGGTACAGTAATCGGCTGTCACGGAAGATACTGGCAGCCGGCTGTCTTCAACGGGGATAGCCGACAGCCGCAGCTACAGTACACGGTTGGCTTGGAGAAGCTGGCACGGCTGTCTCAACAAGGAAAACCGATTCACTCGGTGACTGTAACAAAAGTAAGTGACAGCTGCTTGCCGCCCACTCCATGCAGCCAGCTGGTTCAAAACCAAAAACAGTAACCACAGCTGTGACAGCTGGCTGCCTTTAACCCAGCCGAATTTCCACAGCTGTAGCGAAATATGCGCCTAAGAAATTCTCCGACCAGCCGGCTGGAAGAAAGACGATTTGACGGACCCGACTTGAAAAAAATACAGCGACTGACTCAATTAGAGGGCGGTCGTCGATTGTAAATCAGATAAATGTCAAAGTAGCCGCCGGTCAGTAGATAAGGTTGGACAAACACGCCCTGCGAACAGTGGGAATGACGGATGGCACGAGGCGATGGCATGGGAATCTATCCCGGAACACAATCTGCCGGGATGGATATTTTCAGCTATTTTTAAAGGACTAATTGGCTATTTTTAACATAATTTCCACGATTTCCAAAATTCTACATGTGATAATGCACTTTATGCCAAAAAAAAGCTCAAAATAATAGCTTTCTTCGCAAGAACAAGCTACTGGACACAGGTGGAAAACAAAATTAAAGGGGGCTTACGTTGCCTCCACGGCACCTTTTGGGGGCTTACGCATCGAACCCCCATGGGTTTGCGCCCAAACGCTCCCTGCCCAACCATGCTAGAGGTGAACGGTGCACGGCATGCCGTTTAGCACAGAAGGTTTTGAAATGGACGGGATTGAAACAACTACGGGGCGTTCTGAAGAAAACATGTTTGCTTAAGGGATTGTTGATTCCAAAAAAGAATCGAGCCAAAGAAGGCCTGCAAAACAACGGTAAACGAACCGTTTCGTGTTGTTGCAACCTCTGAACCGGTCTGGATGCTTTTATTCAATGGGAAATAGAAAAACTTCAATTTGAATGCAGAAATTGGGTAAAACCGTCGAGAAATGAAGCGCAGTGGGTGGGGCTCTTGTCAGGCGAGCGCGCTGCCCTCGTGCACGGGTGGAGTTTACTTTCCTTTCTAGGTTATAAAGTGGAGTAAAAGTAGGGTAAAAAGTAGGGTAGGAGTGGGGGTTAAAGAGATGCAAAGATGCTACAATTAAAAAAAATAGAAAAATCGATTATGCATTTGAAATTGGAAAAATGAAGAAAGGCATTCGAGCCAGCCGCGTGGCTGCAAAAAACCAAAATATTGTAAAACAGGAGTTCAGGTAATTAATTTATACGTTAATACTAAAGGTAATTAACCTGTTTAAAAGCTTGATCTTCATCGTGAGACAAACGGTCAATTTGGGTCAAAATTCGGCGGTGAAATTTCACTTTTAAATCTCCAAAATCTATTTTCTCAATTACAAAACACCAAAAATTCCTATGAAAACTCCCCAACCCCGTGGAAGTTGCCAAAACTGAGTGAATTAAGCGATAAGGCGCATAAATCTCCAAGAAGGCAAACAAAGTGTGGCCAGCTGAACCGGGCGTCGCCGGCGATTAGGGCTTCCCGCCAATCGGCGATTCAAAAACGACGCTTGGCTGACCGGTTAAAGAGCGTCGGCTGGCAGGAGGGCGCAGACAGCGGCAGGCGACAGCCGGGGAAATTAGAACACACGGTAATTAGGGGACACAGTGACCCCCATTGTTCTAAAGGTTGTATTGCCTCCACAGCCCACTGCATGCTGCATGCTTTACTGCATCGGCTAGCGGCTTTTTGGGACTTTTCGTGTCGGGACCCTAATCTATTTCATTGAAGCCAGCAAAACCTTACTCTTAGATTGCATTATTCAAACTATGTGTTCTTCGTTATAAAAAAAAAAATCAGCGTTATTTAAAAACCGCGATTTTCAAACTGGCTGATTTCGGGAATCCGTAGGCTACGTTTTAAAAACTTAGCCAACCTCTGCGAATCCTCCGTATTTTCAAGATGTCTTCGTCCACTTGGGTGTTCTGCTCTTTCCCCAATCATCATGAAAGGTTTTCTTTGTTTCCCTCTTCTGGAGCACAGCCAAATGAGTTGAAGTCGGACCAGAATTGAGCTGTTAGCGCCATCACAGGAGATCATCACAGGGGCCGAAGGAAAAACGGCCGACTCCGAGGGAAACGGTGGTGAAATGAACGGAAGTGGTAGAATTACGTAAGGTGACGTGGAATCGCGAAAATACTAATTTTATCCTGTTTGAGTTGTTTCTCAACAGAAGTAAGAGGATAATGCGAAATTAGAATATTGAACACTTCCCTGGTGCTAGCGTTCTGTATTTCCTATGTCTCTCTGTCTCTCTGCGTCTGTCTCTCTGTCTCTCTGTCTCTCTGCGTCTCTACGTCTCAGTATCTCTGTCTCTCTGCGTCTCTGTGTCTCTGTTTCTCTGCGTCTCTGTATCTCTATCTCTCTGTGTCTATGTGTATCTGTGTCTATGTGTCTATGTGTCTATGTGTCTCTGCGTCTCTGTGTCTCTGTGTCTCTGTGTCTCTATTTCACTCTCTGTCTCTCAGTCATTACATATATTTTTTTTACCGTACACACACACCAAGATATGAAACAATCGTATTAGTCGCCAAGCTTTTTCATAGTTTTCTCAAAAGCTTCCTGATCACTCTCAGCCGCTAAGAAATCTTCGTATATTTTTGACGTGTCGAGGGGCGGACTGTATCTCCATTCATAAATACAGTTTTCCACAAAATTGTAGAGCGAAACTCGATTATATTCTGCTATGAATTCAACGTGGAACACTTCCTAAAAGTATTATTGTGAAATTTTTAAAACAAAGTTCACCGAATTTTGACATATAAGTGCAACTCCGCCGTCGATTTCTACTTTGTAGAAAACATTGAGCGCAAAATCCTAAAAGAAAAAGTATAGAACAAAAAACTTTTTGCGTACATCATAGTATTTATGTATCCAAAGCACAGTCCATCCAGGCTCTTCGAGAGGCTCGGCTGAACTGCAGTGGTGCACGATTAACCTTTTGAGATTCTTTGTAACACAGCGGTTTTGGGCTGCTTCCTGGAATATATGCATAATTGCTTTAAAATATGGTTTTGCTCAGTACCTTAAGAAAATCCTTCAAAAGGTTAAACGCCTCCTCATATTTCGAAAATAGAAGTGTGACACTTGTGGCGTTATGAATGACGTCATGTAGAGAAGGTGGCGCCGTTAGATAGTTAATATCGATTGATTTGCAATGCTAAATTGATTTATGCATATTTTGTAACTATCTTTCTCTATATTTCTGTCTCTGTCTGTCTCTCTCCCACTCATTCGTCGTCTCACCCTCACTATCTGACTCTCTCTGCTTCTTTGTCTCTCGAACTTTTTGTCTCACACACTCACATACTCATACACTCACACACTCACTCACTCACTCACTCACTCACTCACACACTCACACACTCTCACACTCACACACTCACACACTGAACTACCTTCTTGCATTGCAACTCTTCCTTCAGCGTGCTCTATCTCTTTTGCGCGCCCGGGAAGATCACGGGGCACATCTACTCTTTTTGAACTCCTCTCTCTCTCTCCCTTCTTTGAATTAAGTTCATTGCCGCCCGCGCTTGGGAGACGAACGCAGTTGGGAGGATATCCCCATTGCCTAAAACACGATATTATGTAACGAGATGAATTAACATTAAACAAGGCCGTATATCCATTCGAAAATGAAGGCAAGAACGGGGTGTACTAGCAAAAGTACCGCTGGTTAGAACGTACTACGAATATGGTGTGTACTTCCCTATTTTCCAGTTGAGTAAAACAACCATAACCATCAGTCCTTGAAAAAGATTTCAACTGGTTGTACGTCTTGTCAGGAAGCGTCATTGAAAGGTGTGATATTGCTTGACCGTAGTTGAAGAGGGGCCATATTTTTTAGACCCCCCCAAACAAACTGATTTTAAAATTTCCCTGCAATTTTCCATCGTAAACCCGTATGTCACACAGTCTCCATTGGCAATACTATTGATACAAAATCATAATTCTATATTTTTTATTAAATGCGTAATAAAAATGGTATACCAACATATAAAATATAAAATCTCTGTTGAGCAATTATGAGCTTAACAAGGGGTAAAACGATGGGGGGAGTGGGGCCTTCTTAGTCCCTCAGCGCCTTCTCCAACGCCGCCTGGATGTTCGAGAACGAGTCGTGGCCCATGTAGTCGGGGCAGCCGGCCTCCCACGCACGCAGACGCTCCTCACTCGAAGGAATCTGGAAAAAAGGGGTTAGCACAGAGAAACAATGGAACAGTGCGCTCCTTTAGACAAGAGGTTAGTTAAAAAATCACTCCAAAAGGGGACAAAACTTACGGGGTGGAAGGGAGGACTCTCAACGGGGGCAGACGGCTGGTGGAAAGAGACTTCACTCATCTGTAAAAACACCTCAATCAACGAATAAGTTAGTGGAACACAACCATGGCATAAGTTCGGGCCGGCCCGGTGAATTTGGGAACCGGGCCGGCCCGTAGCCATCCATGGAACGTGCAAAAAAGTGCTAGAAAGCCATATTAAAGCGTGCAAAATGACCGTTTCTTCAGAAAAATCAGGCTCCTCCACAACAATTTCTAAGCAGGCTGGCTCCTCCACTTTTAGCTCTATAACAATATTCTCCTCCGGAGCTTCTTCTGTTGAAGTGCTGACAGAATCGCCCTGAGGCGGCATGCATTCTACGGGCGGTTCAAAAGAAGTAGAAATAATAGAGTGAATACTGCAAACAGAAGAAGAAAGGTGAGAAGAGGGAAGAACATGCTGGCATTCCTGACAAATAATCATGCAACCAAAGAAGAAGTAGCGGCTGGAGGCAGAGACAACCCACGTTTTCGGCCACTTTGCTGGTGTAGATCTCCTGCCAACGCTGGCTGTGCACGTCCTGGTGGCCGGATGTCCGGCTGCTCCAAGGCTTCTGCGCGCCGATGAAGTGCACGATCTTAGTCGAAGAGCCGAACCTAAAAAAGAATAACATTTTTGCGATAAAACGGAAACAATAAGACCACATCAGGCAACTTTTTTTAAACTTTCAGACAACAACATTTCGCAGGGTACTCTCAAGATCGCAAACCGTGGGGTAAAAGCAGATGTTAATTTAGAAGCCTCCCATTTAAAAGTATCCAATCCTACACAGTTTAGAATAGAAGCTATTGGTGATACCAAAATTCCCCTCCCCCAATATGACATTTTTAAAGGTTTGAAAAAGCAAGGTTTAGCCCATGTCTGTTCCTATTTGGGGGACTCGCGCCACACTTCTCATTTGCATTGTGAGGGGTCGCGCAAAACGGACCCCACGGGTAGCTTTTCATGCATGGGCCCAGAAAACATCTATCACGCTCATATTGTGAGAACCAGTTGGAATTTCGAAAGCTTTCAACGCCATTTTCTTTATGAAGTCGTACCTCTTGTAGGCGGCGGGGTAGGAGTAGAAGGAGCCGGCGGTCATGTTGTAGATGAAGGGCAGACGGTGAGCGGAGGGCAGGTCGCGCCAGTTTTGGAAGAAGTCATTGAGGAGGCCCTGGTCTCCACCGTCATAGGAACCGCGGGAGAGGGCGAAGGCGAGGATGGCGCCTGGAAAAGAGGGTGTTTAGAGAGAGAGAGAGAGAGAGAGAGAGAGAGAGAGAGAGAGAGAGAGAGAGAGAGAGAGAGAGAGACGTACGGTAGGTCTCCAGACTGGGCGTGAAGACGAAAACGCCAGAGTTGAAGCAGTCGGGCCATCCGATGTCGGCCACGGCGGAGAACTCGGGCCTCTCGAAGAGTTCGTCGGCGTTTTGGAGCAAGAGGGTGTCGGCGTCGAGGAAGACGGCCTTCGTGTACTGCGTCAGGCGCCAGCAGTGCAGCTTCGTGAAAGTGACGCCGAGGTCGGGGCGACCGATCAGCGCCAGGTTCTCCTAAAAAATCAACGCTTTTTTCACAAAAAGGGGAAAGTACCTGGTCGTTACTGTTGAGCACGTCGACATCGGCGACCGTGTCGAAGACGGTTTCCAGCTCCGCCCTCACAGCCGGAGACACCTAGAAATTGAGTATTACAAAATTGGTTTCTTTATTCTGCTAAAAAATAAGCCCGAGTGCGGCGGGCATTTCCAAGATGCTTGTTATTTAAAAGCTTAGGTCCGCGCAAATGGATAAGACGTCCATTTTCATTTTCAAGTACTCCATCTGGATATGTTCGCCCTCGTTGCATTCATGTGCTCGCACTTGATGTTGCACACAAGCGCACAAAACTAACGCTTCCAACAGCGTTCTCAAATGACGGACCGAAGAGATTTTTTTTTGCGACGCCCGTGTAGAAAAAAAATATTTTAAATTTTGTATACATCGATACAGCATTTTTAAATTGCTTTAAATAACTGCGTAATGTTTGTTATTAACCTATAAGTCAATAATAGTTGTACAAAAAAAGAATGTCACCGACAGGGATCGAAATCTTACTGGGTGGTCGAGCAGAATGGGCCAGATCGAGCAAAATTTTCCAAGTGGCTGAGCCCGGCCCGTGAGAGCCCCGGCTTCCAATGCTTTGAAATTTGGCAGATCAATACTGTATCGGGTCGAGACCCAAAACCATCGCTACGAGACTAGACTTTCCAACAAAAACATATTTCTTCTACTCTATTCCTTTTGCTTTTACAATTTTTAGACGCAAAAGGATAATAAAATTAATCTACTTGTGCAATTTTGCTGAACTACACAAAAGTTTATCTAATGGTATTTATTTTCTTACAGGACAAATTTCGGAAAGATCATATTTATTCAAATAAAATAAGCTAAAAAAATCGCTTTAAGTGAAAAAATTCTCTTTGCTAACAATAAAGACCGTTTCATACTCGCTTTGGTATACATAAAAGTATCCCAATAATAAAAAAAACGCCTTTTTCATCGCGGTTCTCAAATGACGGGCCGGGCCGAAGGATTTTTAGGGGCGGCCCGGTCGGCCCGGGTATGAGAAATTAAATTTTAATTTTTGTATAAATCGGAACAATAATTTTTTAAATTGGTGCTATGTGGGTTGGGGGGGCAGACCCAAAAATTTTTCTGGGGCCTTATTTTTTCATAGAAACGTGCTCAAACAGGTTTTCGAATATGGAGAATTCAAAAATACATATATTAAATTTTTAAAAAAATAATTTTAAAATTAAAAAAAAATTAAATTTTGTAAAAAAAAAAATTTTTTTTTCTTCCGAATTTTTTACTTTTTAAAATTTTTTTCTTATTTACTGTTTGCATTATTTTTCTTTCAACAGTTGAGATAAGGTTGACTCTTCGCATTGAATACTGTGAGTATTCATGGTGTACTCCTTTAGCGCTTAACTAAGTCCGTCTCTGTCAACATTTCGTCGGCCAGTCATCTTGTTGCTTTTGCTTTTTACCAGACATAGTCAGGATACAGAAGAGAAATGACCGAAGAGACAGAGACTGGTAGTCTCCATAGAACTCGATATTTTGAGTTTCAGTCAATCAGTTGATTTCTAATGGGTTTCCATATATTTGGACAAAAAACAGGCACTGTAGGTTCAATACTGATCTTCACTTATCCGGTCCCTCTGAGGGTTGTGCCTTCTTAGAAAGAACTTCTTAGAATATCGTTTGTCAGATTCTAACTGCCCATGTCCTTTTCTCGAGAATGCATGCGCATTCTTTTTCTTCTTCCAGTTTGTATCCGATATCATGCAGATGGCCTATCCATCAATTCAATATCTTCGCTGTCAACCTTCACTCTCTTTTTTCGTTGGCACGGCGGGTCTAGTCAGCTTACGTCGGAGGATCAAGATCTGATCCATGGTGGAGTGGCTTCCTCAGCATCCGCACTCGTTGCCCCTTTCGTAGCCGGCCCGAAGCACCATTTGGGGGGGGGGGATTACGTATCGAACCCCAAACGCTCCTTTCTCCCTAGATCTGTTGAATGGCGTTGACTTGCCTTTCGCTGGAGTGGAAAGGCGATGACCGTACTCCTGTCTTAGTGACAGGGCAAATTCATCCTCCACGATTTCCCAGCTGTGCGGAATGCTCGGACGTGGCCTTCAACCGTCCGCTGTAAAGCCGGAGAGGCTATAAACTTTTCCGGGAATCCCGGACCGGGATTCTGTTCTTCCTTGGTCTACGACGTGTCAGGCACAACCCTCAGAGGGACCGGATAAGTGAAGATCAGTATTGAACCTACAGTGCCTGTTTTTTGTTCAAATATATGGAACCCATTAGAAATCAACTGATTGACTGAAACTCAAAATATCGAGTTCTATGGAGACTACCAGTCTCTGTCTCTTCGGTCATTTCTCTTCTGTATCCTGACTATGTCTGGTAAAAAGCAAAAGCAACAAGATGACTGGCCGACGAAATGTTGACAGAGACGGACTTAGTTAAGCGCTAAAGGAGTACACCATGAATACTCACAGTATTCAATGCGAAGAGTCAACCTTATCTCAACTGTTGAAAGAAAAATAATGCAAACAGTAAATAAGAAAAAAATTTTAAAAAGTAAAAAATTCGGAAGAAAAAAAAATTTTTTTTTTTACAAAATTTAATTTTTTTTTTAATTTTTAAAATTATTTTTTTTTTTAAAATTTAATATATGTATTTTTGAATTCTCCATATTCGAAAACCTGTTTGAGCACGTTTCTATGAAAAAATAAGGCCCCGGAAAAATTTTTGGGTCTGCCCCCCCAAACCCACATAGCACCAATTTTTTAAACTGTTTTAAATTACTTAATAATGTTTGTTACTAACATTTAAGTCAATATTAGCTGTAAAAAAGAATGTAACCGACCGGGATCGAACCCTGGTCGTGTGGGTGGCAATCTGACTGGGTGGTCCAGGGTAAACGGGGTCAACCGGGCCGACCAGGGCCGCCCGGGCCGGGCCGACCAAAATTTTCCAAATGGCCCGGCCCGTGAGAACCCCGTTTTTCATAACAATTTCGAAAATTCTCGTTATTTATAGAAACCGTGCACATTCAAAGATTATAGACCCAGTCACAACCCACGCCAAAGTGCACTTTCTCAAGTTTCCAGACTTCACGTGACGCAATGGTGGTTCTCTACGCGATGCAACGAAAATACCCGAGTCATGAGTCAAAACAGGGGTCAAAACACCGAACTTTGTTCCAATTTCGAAACTCTGTGTAAACAGAATAGCGCTTGGCACTGAGCCGAGTTAAAATCACAACTGTTCATTCATTTTTGGCTAGTAAATGGCCCCGAAACGAAGATAAAATCCAACCTGGGCCGTGGTCATGCAGTGGAGCTTCCTAGTGGTGGCCACGGTGCGCAGGGAGTGGCCCAAAACGAGGGCTCCCTGGGCGTAGGCGTTGTTGGTGGCGAGGGTCACCCAGGCTTCCGTCATTTTCTGAAACAATCGATGGATTTCGAGTTGAGAAATGGGCCATAAATAGAGAAAACAAGATTGTTTTGTTTCTAAATTCGGGGCTAATTCGGTGATTGATCGATAGGCGGGGAACGGGAGAAAGAATGGAGGGGAGTGCTGTCCTCCCACAGAGAGAGACAACGGGGGTCAGCTGCCCTCAGCCACGCTTTTTTCCACTCATTGGTGTAAGAGAGAGGAACATTACGAAAGGCCCGACAAGATATAACAATGGGAACATGAGGGAAAAGGCCAGAATTCAGTTGTTGATATTGTTTAAAAACGACTGGCAACCACCAAATGAACACATCGTATCGAGACCCATTGAATCCGGCGAATGCCCTGGGACGTTAACTGACAATATTTTGAAATTCGACACGTGATACGTCGAATTTCAAAAAAAAAATTAAATCGTAGTTTTAAAATACATAAATGTTTGTGTCGAACTTTGTGAAACCTGTGAGACCCGGCAAATTTATCGAAATAAACGAATACGTTAACAAAATCGTCGGTAAACACACGCTCGGGCCTTTTTCATCGAGGGCGCACGAACTTTCCCAAGCACGGCCTTTCCAATTGGTGATTCGGGTCGCTTCACAACAGAACTGCAATTTTTCCAAACCCCGCCCCAATTCCAGCGTTTTGACGGAGTCCCGCCACTATAAGCGCCGGAAACCTGCGCACTCAATGCATTCGAGTTTTGGCAGTTTGCCAAGAGACCAATGCCGTCCTGAGCGGTTGGCAAAATGCCTATGCCGGTTCAATGGCAAAGAAAAGGCCATGCAAAGTTTTCGTGGCGGGACCTTTCGGAACCATAAGTGAGCCCACCGCTAAGAAACGTAGCGAATACCAATTAGACGCAAAACTGCAAAGATAAGACTAGAGAGCCGCTTCTACCATCCAAAATGAATCGACGATGTTGTGTTTAAAGATTGGGAAACTAGATATTCGAATAAGAGAATTATTCGAGAATAAAAAGATCAGAGGAGCTGAGGGCAAAACCACAGAATACGAGGGAAATCCTGGCCATTTAAAGGGCCATGGAAGGTTTTCGAAGAATCTAGAACACTGATCGAGGGGCGAAGGCACTGGAACATTCTAGAATAAGAGCAGGCGACAGCCGAATTCTGGAACGTTCTGTCAGAACTGAATAAATAAAAGATTTTTTACGGGATTCTAGCAAAAATTTCGGCTACTGTGACCCGGGAATGAGCGTGAATACATTCAAGTGCCTGGAGCAAAACGAATCGAAAATGAAACCAATGGACCCAGCTTTATTCGTGAAAACAGTTGCATTTCCAGTGAAATTATGATAATTCGCTTGCAGAACTATCCTGGAGTTTAAAATACTAAAATAATCGGTTCGAACAATATATTTTCTAGGGTCGTATGGATAAAACAATAAATAATCAAGGAAAACACAGCGGATAAGTGAGGAAAATGGAGATCACTCAGCGTTCGGAGCACTTTTTCTCCCGCGAGCACACAAAAAACCGAACGCGAAACGCGTTCGTCCGCGAAAATAACGTGCAATTTAAAACGCCGGGCACAAAATCCAACGAGACGAAAAAATTAGCAGAAACAGCGACAATTGCGGGGAACACTCCGTGCCGAAGGCGGTTTAAAGACCGCCCCGAGAGACTGACGCCAGCTGCAGCTGTGGAAAGACGTTTTCTCACGAAAAAGCAGCGCCGAGATAGTATAAGTGTAATGATTAAACCAAACCGGCGGAGGACCCCCTATCGGAAGCAATTTCTTGTGGGGAAATGTTGCCAGATAAGGAGGATTCAAACGGTCGGACAAGGCGGAAAACACAGACCATCGGTCGCAGACGGCGGAAAAAGAAAACAAACACCAAAGATTCGCTCTCCGACGACCGTTTTATGGCTCGAAATCGATGGAAATCGGAGAAGAAATAGATAAATTGGGGGCTCATGCCGAATACAACCGCTTATTTATAGAATTCCAGGGAATTCTATGCATTCCAATAGCATTTTTATCGCAAAAATAGCAATTCACGGCAAAAAATAGGGTTTAAGCCAATTTATGCACTGGAGTTCACTAGCCCGCGGAGCAGAATCGATATGTGTGGCAGGAGAAGAGGGAAACGGAGCTGGGAGTTAAATTATCACGAAAATGTAATAAAAATAACGCTCTACAACATTTAAAAACGGCTTAAAAGTGAAAACTTTGGGATTACTAGACCGATGGAAGCGTCTGGAAATCGGGAAAGATTTGGCGCCAAAACAGACGAGAGCAAACTACAAGAATCAAAATTAGCGCTGGAGCGCATTCAAAACAAAACAATGTTGAATTTCTTTCCAAAGGTTCATTTTTCGGAAAAATGGTCATGTTGAAGCCAGAAAAGGACAATAGGCAATACAATATCAAAATATCGCATAACAAAATGACTTATGGGGGGATAAATCTGGGTTTTTGAAGACTCTGAACTCCGTAAGTTCAGAAAAACAAAATTCAATGCATGTATACCGTAACCCCCAAAGTTGCTAAAAACAAAATTCAATGAATAAAATTCCGGTAAAAACAAGAACAACAGACATTCACTTAGTTTTATTCAACCGATGCTCTCGATTGACTCACTTGCGAGCGGCGCGGATCGCGTCGATCTTGCCCTGCACCTTCTCGCTCAACTTGTTGCCGGGCAGAGTGCGCATCTTGTCCAGATTACAGATGACGTAGGTGGGGTAGGAGATGAAGGCGACGCAGATCAGAGAGTAGAGGGCGATCCTCTCAGGCACCGGAGTGAAACGGAGCGGAGGGGTGGAGTCGACTCCTTTGTGGAGGGCACGGCGGGGGAGGACACCACGGGCGACGGAGAGGAGAGCACGGCTCATGACGGCTGCTCGGAGAGGAGACGGAGGGGAGAATGACCTCAGGAGAGTAAAGTAAGACTTTAATAGGGACATTTCGTAAGTTAATTTTAGCATGCTAATGAAGAAATTCCAATGAGACCTCTGTCTCTCTGTCTCTCTGTCTCTCTGTCTCTCTGTCTCTCTGTCTCTCTGTCTCTCTGTCTCTCTGTCTCTCTGTCTCTCTGTCTCTTTCTCTCTCTGTGTTGTCTACTTTCATTTCTAAGAGAAACTCCCAAATCTGCCCACTTCTAAGTAGACTGTCTTTGAATTTCCGCAGTTTTCCTGGATCCAATGATCTCGTTCACTGCCTTCGTAATTCACGAGCGACAGGAGATAAGCATCCATGTGGCTTCTGCTTTTTGCTCTGGTTGCTCCTCTTCTGGCGGAGGATCAGCTTGTTCAAATACAAGTGGTAAGGCCTTATTTCGAACTTCTTTACTCAATTCTCGAAAGATCTACCGCCATGGAGACAGAACCCCCCTCCGCTGTTTCCCAACCGATCCCAACCTTCCTTATTGGAACAAGTTCCCGCTAGGAGAATTGACTCAGGTTCAATCTTTTAAATCGTTTAAGAAATTTTGATGTTTAGACTGGAATGAGACAACATTATAACCAGGGATTAAAATTGAAAAACAGGTACATCGATCAACTGAACTTCATAAATAACACCTACAACAGAGAAGATGTAAGTGCAGGTTTTCATTTAAAAGGAATTTTTTTTGTTGCAAAATTGTGAAACAACAGTATATTTTATGTCTTTATCTATAAAAAATGCTGCAAAGGTAAATTCTGACGACGAAGTAAACATTTGCAGACGTAAGATGATAAGAGTCGATTTTTAAGCTTCTGTATTCTAGCTTCTCTTTGTGTCTCTTCATCTCTGTCTCTCTCTCTTTTCATCTCCCTCAATCACACACACACACACACACACACACACACACACCCTCTCTCTCTCTCTCTCTCTCTCTCTCTCTCTCTCTCTCTCTCTCTGTCTCTCTCTCTCTCTCTCTCTCTCTCTCTCTATGCACCTCTTTGTTTCTACGCATATCTCACTGACTCTCCCTCTCTTTATCTTTCTCTTCCTCTTTCTTCCTCTTTCTTTCTGTTTTTCTCACACACTCCCTCTTACTCGGTCTCTCTATCCCTCTCTTTATCTCTCTTTCTCTGAATACCTCTCAATCTATGTCTCTCTGTCTCTGCATCTTTTTCTGTCTCTGTGTCACTCTTTCTCTCTCCCTCTCTCTGGTTCGCTCTCTTTATATCGCTCTCTCTCTCTCTCTCAACTCCCGTTCTTCCAGATCTGGGTCTGGTCTTCCCAATCTCCCAGGTGTATCCAAAGTGCCGCTTCCAACTTGGCTGGTTTCTTCTCCGCTTCCACGACCACCGTTCCTCAAGTCCCCGGTTGGCCATCCGGTTGGACCCCGATCCCAATTCACTCCAGAGAACCTCCTCTTCAACACGTAGTTTTCCCATCTACTCTCTCAATAAGCGAACTTTTTTTTAGATGTTGGATCCTGGGCACCAATGTCCCAGGGAGGACACACTAACAACCCTGAGGATATCTGAAAACGACAAGTTTCTGGAGTATGAAATTGAACATTTGGTATTTTGTAAAGCAACTGTTTTAATTTAATATTCCAGCCAATGATCTCTGAAATTGCGGAAAAATCTGGAATGGGAATACTCGATTTTCCGGGAATTATCGATTTTTACGATTGTATTCGAGCAGAGGTATGTTAAAATAGGAAATCCAATGTTGTTAGAAGCTTTAACAATAGTCAAATATCGGAACTTTCCCGGTGATTTTTGAACTTCCATTTTGCACTTTTCAAAATAAAAGCGCGCCCCGTTGCAATAAACCCTGCGGCGGCGGCAGCCAAGCCCCGCCCCTCCAAACTCTTCATTTGAAATTGGGCGCGGCAGTAAGCGGGAAATGTGTATAACTCACTTCAAACGGCGCTAAATCCCATAAATATTCTATTTCCTACAATGTATTCTTTCCAGAAAGAATTCTACAACATGACATTGGCCAGTTGGATAACCCCAGCCATGTACGAACAAATGGGTCTTTTGTATTTCCGCACAGCCGATTACATTCATGGGCATGGTATTGATCTATTTTATAAATTGCATTACCAAAAGTTTAGCTGACTTCGGAGCAAGTGACGATGTGGAACTTATTCGGGTCAGGGGAGGCACTCTTCTTACAGAAATTGTGGATAAAATGCAGATGGCAGTTAATGGAACTGATAAAACGAAAATGATTGTATACAGTGCGGTACGTTCTAAACAAGGATCCCGTGCGTGTGCGTGTGCGTCTCTCTCTCTCAGTTTAAACATGTTTTTTCAGCACGACGACACTCTTACCTCTCTTTGGTTCACAATGGGTGCAAAGAAGGCCATGGTGGGAAATAAAAACCCAGACTACGCAGCAATGTACGTATTGGAACTTTGGAAAACAAGTACTGGGTTTGAAATTAAGGTAATGTTTCAACAAAAACGAAAACACAAGAATTCAGACGGTTTTTGCTGCCAATGAAAACACTCCTTTTGTCAGCAGTACTCAAAACATTGTGGCATGTGGAGGAGGGGATTCATGTCCCCTTCAGCAGTTTATCAATATGAGTGAACCTTTTATTGTGCGACACAGTACGGAGGTTTGAACCAAAATTATTAAACATTAAGGGTTTTCAGTTATGTGAAAAGATATAACGGGAAATCATCAACGGCAAGGCATAAATATATAATAAACAATTTGATTTGTGATGTGTGTGTGTGTGTGTGTGAGTGTGTGTGTGAGTGTGTGTGTGAGACAGTGTGCGTGAGTGTGTGTGTGTGTGTGTGTGAGTGTGTCTGTGCGTGTGCAAGTGTACTTGGGTGTATGTGCGTGTCCGTGTGTGTGTCATTACAAGAACACAAAATGGACACTTACACTTTAATCCAAAACTAAAAATCTCACAGATAACACAACAAACAGGCTAAAACGTTAAAATGATACAGGACCCCCCAGAAATCTATCTTACAGATGATAAACAAATTATTAACAGTCTTAAAGACGTGAATTAAAAATCGTCACGGGGTTTCTTCTGAGCAGTGGCGGAGTCTCCGCCCTCCCTGTTCCTCTTCTTCTGGGCCATTCCCTCCATTTCCGTCATCAGATTGGCCATCACCTGCGATGGATTCTGCACGGGGCTGACGGGGAACGAGGCCAACTGAGTGACCTCAGGGGTTGAGGCGAAACAGACCGACTGCATGCTGAAAAGAGGGATTCTTTGAAGAAAAAGAAGCCCATCAAATTTGGTAGAACCCCCTTCCTTCTGCGTTGAAATGCTTCAGAACAAATCTGCACCGACCGGGGTTCTCACGGGCCGGGCCATTTGGAAAATTTTGGTCGGCCCGTTTACCCTGCACCACCCAGTAAGATTACCCACAAGATCAGGGTGCGATCCCTGTCGGTGACTTTTTTTTGCTTTATAAAACCTAATAATTTTTGAATAACAAAAATTATTAATTTATTTAAATCCGTTTAAAAAAATAATGTATTGATTTATTTCAAAAAAAAAAAAAATAAATAAATAAATATTTTCTACCCGGGCGTCCCAACAAATCCAGCCCGTCATTTGAGAAAAAAAATTAGGGGAACGCCCCCATAAATTGCATTACCGAAAAATCTCGGCCCGGCCTGAGGTCAAAATTTCTAAAAGTTAGAAATAAGTTTTACGCTGGCTATTCACTTAAAATGTGTCTCTAGCACACAAATTACATAAAACCAGTTAGGCAAAAAACATTTGTTGGCGGGAGATCGAACTGGGGCAACTTCGGATTGCCAGTCCACTCGGCCATAAAAAACATACAAAATTTATACATGGTAGTTCGCTTAATACGGTATGTTTTGCACGTTTAGGACTACGTTTCAAAACAAAATAACCTAAAAATATTAACTTTGAAAAGATTTACACTTGAAAAAAAAAAGATTTGTAAAAATCATGGAACTTCTCACGACACGGGCCGTGTGGAAAATTTCGGTCGGCCCGGCCCGTTTACCCTGGACCACCCAGTCAGATTGCCACATACACGACCAGGGTTCGATCCCGGTCGGTAACATTCTTTTTTGTACGAATAAAATTAAAGTTTTGACTTTAACGGGCCCGCGCCGGCCCGCCCAAAAAGATCTCTTGGCCCGGCCCGTCATTTTCGAGCCTCGTCTCACCTCCTGTCCTCTTTTCGTCCAAACTTCTTGAGAATTCCCGTGAGAGAGGGCGTGGCCGCGTAGCCAGGAGGGAAAATGAGTTCCTCCTGAGGCGTGGTTTCCACCTCCTGCACCTCTTCCTCTTCACTCTCATCCAACGCCTCCTCCTCCTCTCCGTCTCCCACCACTTCTCTCTCTTCTTCGAGCTCTAGACTTCTTTTGTACCCCTCAATCGGGTCCTAAAAACTTTTTTTTTTTAAACTTCGAGTAGGAAAATACCTCCGGAGGCTGGGAGATGACGTCTTCGTCAGCCACCACTCGTTCCGTCTCTTCCAGCAACACCCTCTTCGCCCGTTCCAAAAGCCCCACTGCGTCATTTTCAATGTCCCAGGAATCAAATTCAGTCATAAAGTCGTGCATCTGGTCGCAGAGGAAGTCGTAGGCCAGCTCCTCCTGGTTCAGATTTGAAAGATGCGTGTGGTCTTTTCCCTCTTTCAGCAACAAATAGAACTGAAAGCAACTTTTTAAATATATGACGGACAAACCCAAGAATATGACACCACCTAGTGAGCAAGGGTGGCTGAGGGTCGGGCCGGTCTCCAAAAAATCTCGGCCCGGCCCGCGGCCCGAAGTCAAAATTTCTAAAAGTTAGAAAAAAGTTTGACACTATTTATGCACTGCAAATATTTCTCTAACATAATAATTACTTAAAATAATAATGGCAAACAAGTTTTGTCGACGGGGGATCGAACTGGGGTAACTTCGGATTGCCAGTCCTACCTCTTAGCCACTCAGCCATGAAAAATGTAAAAAAAAATATAGGATAGTTCGAATCCTCCTTCACACAGCATATTTTGCACAATTAGAACTTTGTTTTGCAACAAACAGAACTTGAAAATAATGACTTTGAACAGAGTTACATTTAAAAAGAAAGATTTTTGAAAATACCGGGGGCCGGGTTTCAGCCAGCCTTGGTGAGATGGTATCTCTATAGCTGTCGCCCAATTGGAATCCTGCCAAAAACAGCCTTAATTCAGCATTCGTGCGATACGCAGGCGAAAATAGGGTGCAAAAAGCGAAGACGCAGAGAAAAAGTGGGTTTTCTCGCCGGTTTCAGTGTGGCGAAGGCTATAAGAGAAAAATCGGGGGTCCTATTCCCTCTGAAATAAAGAGGACGCGATTTCATAAAGTGAGGAGGGTGGGGTATCTCATACTTGAGCAACCCAACGCCGGGCGACATTTTACGACAGCCCCACCTATTACAAACAAAAATTCGAAAATTTTCGGCGGACCCCCTTCTTTAACAAAATTTGACAAAAACTTGAAATTGAGACGCCGCTTGTGGCGGAGCTTGACAATGGGGTATCATTTTTTAACTGAAAAACAGACCCGTTTACGTTGTTGAATAGTCTTTAGGCTCTCTAAAATTTAAAAGGGTAACCCAATTTCCTCGTTCAAAAGTTAGGGGGGCTAGGATCAACGTCCAGCAGACGTCCACCATAGAAAATTGGGTTTTTGTTAAGAAATAAGCGACGGGTCGATAAAATTTGGAATTCGGAAAAGGCCGCTGCCATGATTGCTTCTGGTCAAATTTAACCGATTTGGCTGCGTAAACGGCCTGCGTATTCCACATTGCACGCTTTATGCAATGTACAACATCAAAACATTGACATGTTGTGACGAAGTAGCATTCTCACAAACTACAGTTGTAGTTTGATCGAATATAAGATACTTTAAAAGCGCACAAAAAAGAATTTCTGCTTGATTGGTTAAAAATAGTCTGATTGAAGTATAGTTCTTGCCAATCCTACTTCGGCCGAAAAGTGGCCACGCCGTAGGATTGGCGGGCTGTATATTAGAACGTAATTGTTCATGTTTGGGTTGGCAAAAAACGATCGGTTTGCATTGCAACCCGATCCATACCTGGACGCGGTACGGAAGGGTACCAAAATGTAAGGTCTCGCAGAGGGAGGGGCCGCAAAAATCAAGCCCCCTCACCATTTTTTCAAGGCCCCCATACTAAGCGACCCCCATAAACTAAGGTCCCGCAAGCACCATATGTCCAAGTATGACCCGATCGTTCGAATATTGAAATTCGGTAGAGGTAGAATTTGGTTCCTTTTTTTTTATAAAACTATGTACCCCAAAAATGATCCCTGATGGCCCCTTCAACAGACCTCATTTGCCCTGTCGACCACCTCGTCGGGCACGCCCATCCTAAGAGCCATGTAGGAAGCGTAACTGCAGTTGATCACTCCGGCCACCAGACGATGCATGAAGTTGAGCTTGTTTCCTTTGCGAATCACCTCGAACGTCTGAAAAGATACCAATTACACGAGAGAGAGAGAGAGAGAGAGAGAGAGAGAGAGAGAGAGAGAGAGAGAGAGAGAGAGAGAGAGAGAGAGAGGAGACTACCTGATAGGAAAGGACGGTGGGGTCATTGACGTACTGAGGCAGGGAGTGGAAATGAGAGGCCACCATGATGTGAGGGCACATGGCGGCTCCTCTCTCAACCCAATGATTGAGGGTGCACGCGAGAAGAGACAGTCCCACTTCCTAGGATTATGGTAATTTGGTAAATGGGTAAATTACCCACAGTTAAGGTCCCTTTGCCGAATTCGTCGAGAATGACGAGGGAGAACTCGTTGGCGCGGCGGAGGGCGACAGCAACCTGGAATGGAGTTACATTCAGGGAGGACAAGGGGGTACCTGGGAGAGGTCTCTGGCGAAAGTGGACAATCCGTCCAGGACACCGTCTACCGTATACATGCGGGTGATTATGCGATTGATCGGGCCGATGATGCAACGGTCGGCGGGCACGAAGCTGCCGATGTGGGCGAGGAAGGCCAGGATTGCGACCTAAAGAAGGAAATTGGGACATAAAAAAAGAAAAGGAACCTGTTTCATGTAGACGCTCTTTCCACACGCATTGGGTCCCGTGAAGATCTTCATTTTCGTGTCGTCGCCGCCGGAACTGAAACGAAAAATATAACAAACATGAACATTCGAAGTATGCTGGTTTCTTAAGTAAGAAATATCTATTTAGAGTACACGGCGAGGAAAACTAAGAAAAGTTACATCTTAGCGCCTCTCAATCATATAAAAGAATGAGCCTTCAATTTCGGTGGCGAGGTCGTGCCAAGCTGGATTTCTCATTTGGGGGGCTCGCGCCAGATGTCATGTTTAGAATGTGGGGGTCGCGCAAAACAGACCCCCCCCAACAGTAGCTTATTACTCCCAACGACAATTCTTGACTACTTCACTCCCCCATATGACCCGGTATATACAGTTACGCACCAAATATTGCACCATCTACTTTAAAGTGAATAACGTTAATCGCTCTCTGAAAATCAACGTGTGTTTGAAAAATTCACGACTGTTTTTAGTGAGAATGATTTTAGTGACGGAGACTAAAAATTGAACTACACCGCCTTGTTTTGGGGAAATTTTGTGGGGTTTATCTTTAAGATATTACCCATTAAGAACACAAAACGAAAGATGTAAGCGCACAACTCGACCAAACCTAATCATGGCTAAACAGGAAGCGTTTGTGGGGCTTGACGGATAAGCCCCCAAAAGTTTTCGGGCCCAATTTTAAGGCATTTGGTCAAACTGTAAACCTGCTGAAAACGACCTCATTGCAGCCATAGGAAAACAAGGCCTCAAATTTTGACTTGCCTCTAATTGGGGGGGGGGGGGGGAGGGGTGGCGCAAACTGAACCCCACATAAAGCTTGTTTGTGTATGATTGCACCAGGTATGTGATACTCAGGCGAGAGAGCATGCAAATAGCGAAGTCGCAAAGAAAAGTCGTATTTTAGGCGGACGGACGCTGAGCTCCGTTCAGTCATGTGGCATACCTTGACATTTCAATGTTTTATTACAAATGGTGGATGCGTCAACTATCATAATGACGGCATTTTGAACCCTATTGACACCCGGCTGGCACAACATACGGTAGACCATCATGTATGGAATTATGGAATTTATAACAAAAAGGGGATGCGCACTCTATAAAGCGAAAACTTTTAGCACATGTCTGGTTCCGTTCAGCGTCAGCAAAATTAAAATTTTTTTTCTTTTCCCAGTGACAGCAACCTACCTGATGGGATTGGGGACAAAGACCCTTTTTCTGGCACGGGCCTTCAGCAACGGATGCACGCAGTTGATGGCTTCGATCACAGACGCGTCCGTAAAAATAGGACAGTTCCACCTAAAAATTCTTTAAATGCCTCTGAAAATCCCGTACCCGTAGTATCTTGCGGACAAGGCCATGGAGATGATGGCGTCCAGCACGGCGGCTCCTCTCATAGCTCCGATCATGACGTCACTGGCATCTGTTATGAGGTTCTGGAGACTAAAATCCAGCGATGAACGGTAAAAGAGAGGCCAACCGAAGGGCGATATCGGTCTCTTTGTCGATGATCTGCATTTTGATGTCTCCCAACTCTTCGTCCAATCGATTCATCCGCTTACTCTTCATGTGCAACTGATCCTCAGTGCAGTAGATCATTTTCAAACTACAAACTACAAAACAAAAATTAAGAAGTCGGCAAACTCTGGGAAATGGTCGACGGGAAAGTCGGTGGGCAGAGCCACGAGGTAGCCGACGATCGGGACATAGCCCACGGAACAAGTCTCCGCTCCCAGCCGTCTGGCCTCCTCCTGAGCAACACGGGTCAGCAGATTCGGCAGTTGGCGGTACAGCCTTTTCGCTGAAAAAGTACAGTACTGGATACGCAAAGTAGCAACTTACATTCGTCAAGGTCGGGGTCGACTCCTAAATTGGCCACGAGACGGTCCTCAATCACGGATTCGTCGAAGTCACACGGAAAAATGAGATTTCAGTCGAAATACTCGGAGTTTTTGGACGAACAAAATTTTTTTTAGCGCGTGAATTTAGTCCGAGGCCTCCCACATACCCCTAGGAGGGTCTGACAATGTACGTACCCACGTTAAATTTTAGGCCTTAAAATTGGGTCGAGGTTCTCACCGGCCAGGCCGGGCAACTTAGAGAAGATTGGTCGGCCGGCCTGGCCCGGTCACCCACACGACGAAAATCTCGGCGAAATTCTACATTGTTTTATACACCTAAAATTGATTTATATGTTAATAAAAAACACTATTAAGTTATTTAAAACAGTTTAAAAAAAATTATGGCACCGATTTATGCAAAATTTAAAATTTTGATTTTCATAAACGAGCCGGGCCGCACAAAAAAAATCTTTCGGCCCGGTCGGTCATTTGAGAATTCCGAATTAGGTAACCACCCTTAACTTTGGAACTCTTAGAGCATTTGCACATGAGCACAGGATTAAACAAAATTTGCCCCTAGCAACCCTAATGTAAATTATGCAGAACAGGCGTGAAAAAGAGCATTTTAGAAACACTAGAAATACCATAGTTCCATCCGGTTTTCCCGGATAATAATTAAAAATGTGGGGGGGGGGGGGGGGTCGCGCGTCTGGGTATCCTACGCAAACTGTAGAAACAACAGCAAAGCATTGAAACATCGCGAAGTAACTACGGAAACTATTGCAACGGAAATCATATTCTAATGAAGCATCAACAGAGCTCGTTTGCTTCATGAGCCTTTTAATTGGAACTATGTTTATGAAAATCATACAAGAATCGATTACTCCCGGGCTGGTCCGTACAAACCACTGCCACAAAACGTACAATGTGTCGGAGCACGGCAGCGATTTCAGCCAGTTTGTTGCCAAAGAACCTGGCGTAGTCGTCCAAAATAGCCAGCATTTCGATCTTATTTCCCAGACAACGCCCAATTGCGACCAGATTAACCACCATCTGAAAATATTCCGTCGTCGTGAAAATGTCACATGCGTACTTCGTGGAAACTCTTCCAATGCGGAACTTTGCAGACGCCCGCTCGCATCTTCTTCAGAATCACCTTCACATTCCTGATCTTGCCCAAGTACGACTGGATCTCCGAGGTCATTTCCATGTTTGAATCCTTAAAAATTGGCTTTCGAAGTCTTTGAAAATGACTGAACCTGGATGAAAAATGAGATGGCCTTCTGTCGATTCCTGAGGATTTCCCTGTTCAAGGTTGGGTGATCGAACCATCTCCTGAAATAGATAAATAAAAATTATTTAACACGCCTCACCGCACCGATTCTTAAAGGACTGTCTAATGCTTTGTTGCAGCAACGAGATTAAGCACTTTCATATTAGATGTTGGGCCGCCAGTCAATTCAGTTGCGCCTCCCAAAATAGCCGCTCGGTTTCATCCCCCCAGGCGATTTAGTTGAGCACCCCATTTCATGTTCGGATTAGGCGCTCCTTGTCCAGCCATGCATGGGGTGATAAACACCCCATGCATGGCTGGACAAGGAGCGTTTGGGGGCTCGATGCGTAAGTCCCCCAAATGGTGCCACGGAAGCAACGTAAGTCCCACTTTAGTTATATTGTGACCCTTTTCGACCAAATGCCAAATTACGTAGGTCCCACAAGCACCTAGCGCCGACCTGTGCCCCCATCACATGCAATTAAGCCCCCCATCTTTAAGGATCCAATGCTCAATGCTGTATTATAAGAAGCTAAATTCTTAAGATTTTAAATGTTTGTAAAAAAAAAAATTAAATATTATTTTTGAGATAAGATTGAATATTATCATTTTATTAAGTGAGTCATCGTTATTTGTGTTACGCCATTGTTCTGTTTAGGAATTTAATCTTACCTTTTCGTGGGAATTTTTTAATTTGCCTGAATTGTACTGAATTAGATGGGGGGGGGGGTTAACTGAACTATTCGTATGGGGGCATAACTAAACTGAACGAGGGGGGTAAACTATATAAGTTCCGGGTACACCAGTTAAGCCCCCATTGATCCGTAATTCAGTTACGCCCGGAACCTACGGACGTTCACAAATACGCATTTATTGGGGGGCCAACCCGAGCGTGGGGGCTGAACCAGGGGTGGGTCATAAGTTTGTAGTTCGATTCTACTGAACCCCCCTCTTGGTATAATTTTGACAAGTTAACAAATATCGATTGATTTTCAACCAAAATCGATAGTTTTCGGGGTATCGATCGATGTTTTGGGTCGCCGGCACCACCCTCTTGATACAAAAAGTTTGTAATTACAAACTATGGCCCACCCCTGGGCTGAACTGAATTTTTCCTGTTGATGATAGATGTTGATGTAAAGTTGAAATAAAATTTACAAGCCTCTCTGTCACCCCGAACCGATACAGTTCAAAACTGGTGAATTTTGAATTACGGTCGCATAAATACTGTGCACTCGTTGCAAAATTCTGTGCACACACTTCATGCAACAAAGGCACGGAAATCTAGAGCTGTGCATGTTAAACACAGGGTTCCCTTCGGCCAACTGTGATATATAAATAAACAATTTTAATTTTTAACCTATTTTTCCAATTATTAAAATAAACCCACATTAACATATGTTTCCCAGGCGTTGAGCGACACCTGTTCATCAGACTGAACAAAGAAGTCTGTTCGTCCTGCTTCAGTGCCTTCCTCCAGCCTCCCTGAATTAACAAAATTAGATTAAATAACAAACTAACCTCTTTTTTCTTGTCTTCGGTGTAGATATCCAAGGCTCTGTAGGTCCACCTGTCCATCTCCACCATTTGGTCCCTAAAAGTCGCTTTTTATTATACTTTTGTCGTCTTGGCATAATTTTGTTTACAGCTGCTATGTGAGTCCCACACAGTGCAATTGCCCCCCCCCCCCCAACATTCGTGCTAATTGATTAGCTTGATTAAACCGAGTTCGGGGTTCTCAAATGACGGGCCGGGCAGGGTAAAAAAAATTTAAATTTTGTATAAATCGGTATAACTTTTTTAACCGCTTTAAATAACTTAAACATGTTTGTTACTAGCATATAAGTCAATTTTAGTTGTACAAAAAAGAATGTCACCGATCGGAATCGAACCCTGGTCGGTATTATTTGCACAGGCAGCCCCATTCGGGTTTGTATCTTAGAGAGCTTATCTATGCTTAAATTCGGCTAGAACAGCAGTGTGTTAGCTGAGAACATATGTGAATTCGATCTTACACTCGGTTTTCTAACCGTTTCGTTATGGTAAAAGTAGGCCAAACTTTCTTATTTTCGGCTGATTTGGTCGTCGTTTTGTGTGAATTCCATTAATAATATCAATCTAACCTTCTTTTTGAACACAACTCTTTAATAATAACGGCAAAACGTACTTTAGTTTAAGTAAAATTTAATTTAAGGTATTCCTGCCTCTAACCATGGCTCGAATGGGGCTTCCTGTGCAAATACTACCCCTGGTCGTCTGGGTGGCATCTGACTGGGTGGTCCCGGGTAAACGGGCCGACTAAAATAATCAAATGGTCTCGCCCGGCCCGTGAGAAGCCCGCCTGATTTTCCAATAAAACCGCTTGGAACTTACGCGGCGAAAGTCTTAATGGAAGAAATCGGCGTTCGTACATCGTATGTCTCAAATTCCACACCGATTCTCGTCGCGTCCATGTACTTTAGCAGTGCTCCGAAGGCACGGGTCTAAAAAATAAAGATAATTTTAATAAATTAAGCATAAATAGAAAGATAATAAAATCCTCACCATATTATGACAGGTGGTGTCCACTCTGAACTCCAGAATGAGGTCCTTCTCACTTCGGCTGAGACCTTCTGAACCGAAAAGCTCCTTCAGGCGGGTTCTGGCCATGTCGTACCCTAAAACGTACATTTTAAAGGACTAACAGATGGAGTACGGTAGATATTGCTCGGCAGAAGATGTAGCACGGCGTTTCTGAAGGGACTCTCCTCTTCGTCGTCATCACCAGCTTGAGTTATCACCTGGCTGTCACGAACAGTCCCCTGGCTGGCTTCTGAACCGAAAATTAGAAATAAAACCAAAAAAAAAATCCTACCATCTTCCACCTCTTCTTCTTCCTCGTCTTCGTCAGGCACAGGAGTATCTTTTTCACAGCCTGAACCCAAAATTACCGCCAATTTCCAATAAGAACTCACATTTATCGCTCAGAAACCGGACGAATTCCAAGTCCTGTGACTTGCAGACCAGAATAATCGATGGTTCCACCTGGTAGATCACTGAAACAACCATATTTTAGACTTTTTAGGTAAGAAATGACAAACGCGAATTGACGACGGCAAAGTCGTCGGCTTCGGTGACGTCGTGCATGACATTGACTGTGGTGTTCTGCTGATCGTAGACGGCAGCTCCCAGCTTTCCCTCACTAGATTTAAAAGAAAATAACAAATCCACTCGCAAGTCATTACCTGTAACATAGCGACAGGAGAATTGCCTCGTTTTGCGTGAGACCGGGCATCGAGATCGCCTAAAATAAGAGAAATTTAACTAAACTATACATAAATATTATTCGATAAATGATAAAACGTACAAAACATCCCGAAAACAGTTATTTTGAACAAAAATTAAAGACGCTTAAATTTTTTAGCTACATAGTTTTGAGAAAACGTTCACCTGTCCGTGGTTTACGCGTCACCTTGACGTAGTTTTTAATATAGACTGTGTTAAGTTCAATGCAGTTGAAGTCTTTTGTTCGAAATACCTGTGTAAATAATGTTTATTTACAAAATGGCAAAAGTGAGAGACTTGAACTTTTACAGATTTGCTAATTAAAAACTTTGCAGGATTTCCATGTGGAGGACGGCATCATTGACGGAGTTGACGTTGCAAATGCTTTTGACCACCTAGAATTCGGAGTTTTCATAGTAAAAAGGTCCCTTCTCTGTCTCGGTCTCGGTCTCGGTCTCGGTCTCGGTCTCGGTCTCGGTCTCGGTCTCGGTCTCGGTCTCGGTCTCGGTCTCGGTCTCGGTCTCGGTCTCGGTCTCTGTCTCGGTCTCGGTCTCGGTCTCTGTCTCTGTCTCTGTCTCTGTCTCTGCCTC